>CM047816.1:35521298-35933326 GCA_026214975.1 Gentiana macrophylla | reverse complement strand
TTCAAACCTAAGATATTCACAAAGATAACATACTTTGGATCTAAACACAAACTATCATAATTCTCACGATACGTACGTTAGCACTAAGCACATGACTTATAAAATAATCAAAAATCACTAATAAAAAGGGGTATAGCTTTATATTCTAGCTCATCATTCACTATGGCTTGTGAAAAATATATTATCGGGTGAAACAACTAACCTACTAAACATACGGTATAAAGCATCAATGACTAAAAAAACCGAACAAAGATATGCAATTGCTTACTCGGGACTAAACAAAAATTTGAAAAATTTAGCCCTTAGCATAGAATCAAAATAATTTAAGCAAATGGTAGATACACATAAACCAATCCCTCCCCACACTTAAATCACAACGTGCCCTCAGGTTGTGCAGAAAAAAGAAAAAGAACACTTAGCCGATTGTAGTTCGAAAGTGGCGTTCCGAAGTGGCCTAGAATCACCTCCAAATGCTTGATGAAAGCGAAGAGATCGTGGACCATCCACCGGAAAATCGAATTGCCTCGAACGCGCGCACAAATGCTATCACAAATATCCCGCACACTTGACAAACACGGAAATATCTCGGGGGACATGGGGAATATAACATATTGCATGTAAAAGTTTGATACAAGCACATGAAATAATCGTCGAGATGGAAAAATCACCATACAGGGAAAACATAGGGACATCTAAGCATATACGTATCATGTAGAGTATCACATGAGCATATATCATAATCAAGTCTAAATTCATTTTATTACACATACGTTTTATTAAGGCGGGAAACAGACTAGATCATAAAATAAAATGTATGAAAGAGTATTGAGTCTTTTATACCCAGATCCTCAAGGTTCAACAACCTAAGTCTAAGAGATGATGCATTTGAACGTTTTCGTGTACTCCCCCTCGGGATTTTCGGATAACCACCTAATCGTTCCCTTTAAAAGACATTCAAACATTCATCCTGATACTTGGTTGTGCTATGTGTTCAACTTCTATCACAAATTCTACATTTCATTAAGACTAGTCGTATCCAAATTATTTATTATTATTATTGTTATCGGTCGCCTCCGGTAGCGCTTTTGGTTAACGTCGTTGGCTCGACAATAAAAGCACATTTATCTTACTATCCATTATCAAATGGATAAGTTTTTCTTGCATGATTCTTCAACGAATATTCAGAATACGAGCCATCCATCTCATCTCTATATAGACTTCGTCGTGCCTTGGCTCTAGGCACTTTGATGAAGTATCTTCCCAAGAAAATAAGAACCGGATTAGGTGCTTCCACATCCAAGTCCAAAATATAGTGATTAAGTGGGAAGATCACTCGCTCGGCTCACTTGCTTATCCACAACCACCTCAACACTCTTTGGCTACAACGGCTCCTTAGTTGTGACTTCCTCCGGATGACTTATCTCTAATTCAGCACAAAGTGTCCTCTATGTTCTCCAACACCGGGTGTATTTCTTCACCTTCTTGGTGATTAACATCTTCAACCATCTATAATGTCACTCTATCATAGACAACCGTCTTCAAAGATCACACCATGTAGTGAGAGGAGCTTGACACTTCTACTTCACTAAGTTGAATGTCGGATCCTAAATTGTAGCACCGACCTCTTTCTATCATAAAGGAGTGGGGAGAGCTAGGTCAATGCCATGGTCTTGAGCCATTTTCCCGAGCCGTCTCTCAAGATTTTTAAGCATACTAAGAAGGAGTTGGAAATTCTCATCTTGCTCCTTCTGAAAGGAGTGGAAATTATTGTTCTGCTCCTCTAATTTAGCTTCAAAATCGTCAGATTGAGAGGGGCCTTGAGAATTATGAAAGTGTTGAGGAAAAGATTGGCCAGACCAACTTTGATTTTGATTGGAAAAATTGATATCTTGGTCCTGACTGAAGTTCGGGTTTTGATAGAAATTTGGATTCTGAAAATTCAAACCCTGATTTGGAAAATTGCTGTGGCCAGAGAACTGATTGTTAAAACTCGATATTGTCGGCCATCGAAAACGCTCTCGCCCACCCATGGGACGAAAGGAGAAGTATGTCCCACATTGTCACATAGGTGGCATATGATTTGGATCAGCATCGTCTCTTGATTTTGGACAAAGATTAACTTGATATGCGAGAAGTGGAAAGAAGTTGACACCGCCAACAAAGATGGCCAGGTTGACAACATCTTTCACAGAACAGAACATGTGAGTTCTGAGGAAAAGTCTGGGTCTGATTCATAGGATTGCGAAACATCATAAGAGCTGCCACCTGCTGCTGCAGCATGGCTATCTGACTTTGCTCATCCATGTCCTCAATCCTAGATAGAAGATTGTATGACCCCGTATTGACTTCGAGTTTTCAAAAACCAGTTCGAACACCAACACCTAAATCACGAGGTTTCGGGATTTTTTTATTCCTTATGCTTCCGCAAAGTGGGATTCACCGAGAATCCATCACCCAACCTCGACGAGTGAAACGTGTTCCTTGGATTTTTATATTTTTTTCTCTCTCCCGGTAATTACCGACTCCACTGGTATTTACCGAGTGCGCTTTTTTTTTTTTTTTTTTAATTTTCTTTCCAAAGGTAAAATATATATATATATATATATATATATATATATATATATATATATATATATATATATATATATATATATATATATAGATAAGGGAGGGAATATATATTTTTTTATGAGTAGTAGGACAAGAGGGGACAAGATAAGATAAGGGAATTTTATTTTATTTTTTTAAACCTACCTACGAAAAACTCGATAACAAAAACTAGAAAAATTAATAAAACTAGACAACCGTACCGAGTCCCCGGCAACGACGCCAAAAACTTGTCTCGGATATTATAGCAAAGCAAAACAAACAAGTAATAAATAAATCCGGCTTACCCAAGTGCAGGATCGTAGTTTAGCGATTAAAACCGGAGTCGATCCACGAGGAATCGAGGTTGGTCTAGTTCTTAATTTTTCTAAAAGTGTCACGAGAAATAAAAACTAAAACGAAACAAATAACTCGGACAGAGGGTTGTCAATCCAAAGCCAGGAAAGATAATTACGAACCGAACTAACTAAGTTAATTCTAATCTATAAACTAAGAAGACAATAAAAATTGCTACGATTACTATGATGAAGACGAAGCAAAACAGCACAACGATTTTTCTTTCAAGTAATTTAACAACGAACAAGCAGTGATCCACCGACTCCAGCAACCTTCAATTTCTACTCCAGATTATCTTGTGGTGATTTAACAAAAATTGTGATTCACCTATCGTGGGTATGAATTTCTAATAGAAATTCGTCTATTAATCTCTTATATTCCGATTTTAAAGATTAACGCTTTCAGAACAAAGGTGTGAAATTATTTCAATTTCGCAATCTAGATATCAACCTAACAACTCTCGTTATATATAGGTTAAAGATCCAAACTTTCCTATGGTGATCTAGTTTAACAACGACTCTTGTCAAACGTTAAACATCAAACAGCAACCATCTCTCGATATAAATTGCATAACAACAATCAAAACATAGAAAAGATACAATTTTTATTAAAACTTACAAGATAATCCAAATTCTAAATCAAGATGTTGCTAAGAATCGGTTTCACAGAAATTGTTCCAACGTGCTTTTAAATTTCTCATCATCATCATATGTACTTAGTTATACATATATATATATATATATATATATATATATATATATATATATATATATATATATATATATATATAAATACATAAGTATATATATAGATATAAATGTATAGATCTATAAATATATATATAGATACATAACTATATATAAGTACATAAGTATATATATAAGTATAATTACATAGATCTATATATATAAATATAAATAGATAGATATATATATAGTTATAGTTATATAATGAAAGAAACGAAATACGGAAAGAAATGAAAGAAAAAACGAAGAACGGAAACGAACGAAATGAAAATGATATTATAACATTACTACAACTTACAAATATATATATCAATATAGATATATATAGGCCCCGAAAAACATAAAAAAATATAAGGGAGAAGATAGGAGAAGGAGGGGGAAGAAGGGGCAAAGGAAAGTGGTGGAGAAAGGGGTCTATTTATAGGATTTTTGTTGTTCGAACCGAGTTAAAGGTTAGTTCGAGCCGAGTTTTGGTATAATGCCCATAACTTGAGTTGTAGACCTCCGATTGACATGATTCAAAATCCGTTGGAAATCTCTTTCAAAGATATAAAACTTTCATCAAGGACTCTTCCCCTGAAAATGCCTCTAAGTTGGGTCACATATTCGTCGAAGATATTTTACGGTATAAGCACGTAGGAAAACCGACCCGTTGAACTTGTAAGCTTGTGGTATATTCTTCTATCCTTCAAAATACATATATTTTAGGCCTCAAAACATATTTTTACGTGGGATATTTTGAAAGCCTTGATCACCAAGTTTGGGGTCGACTCTAATCAAGCTTTCTTGATCGAAGCAAAATTTCGCCTCGTGATTCGATCTTGATTCCGTTTCATGATAAATCTTATCTTTTTTATCGAACACAAAGAAACGAACCACAGTATTTACGACAACAAAAGTTTTAACAAAGATAATACACACATATATGTATATTGATATATATATATATATATATATATATATATATATATATATATATATATATATATTTGCCATTATCACAAAGAAAACGAGAGAAAGAAAATAAAAGAAGACAAAAGAATCAAACAAAAAATGAGAAGAGGAATATTTGAGTACTTATGAGGAATATTTTGATTCTTTTTTGAGATATATATATATATATATATATATATATATATATATATATATATATATATATAGATAACTACTACTTATATATTTTGATAAAACTTAGTAATTATGACTTGAGTTGATATAATAATGCTCAAAATCCAACCTTATCGTCTTTTAATCATCTTTTAGATCGAAAATATGTATCTACAAGACATCAAAACATTACAAAGTGTAATAACATTCACAAAGATAAGAAATCAACGATAAAAACACATATATTAACCAACTTTGCAAATAAATCATTTAAAACCTCACTTGCTCAATAAACCGATTAAACGCTCATTTTCTATGCAAATTATATAAATGTGGAGAAAATCATTATAAAATATATCATTAGAAATCGTATAAAATCACCCTTAACACATTACTAGCTTGAAAAAGACACTTCAGAAAAGAGGAGATACAATGGACTTCTTTTTTTTAAGACTACTAGCAAAGCGGGTCAATTTGTGACTCGCCACATTTTTCACCCGATTAACTAACCCAATAGAGATACATCTACATTTCTCCCTCAATGCCCATGTATCATTAAGGATTACATTATACACGGTCGACTCGGCCCAAGGCCATTAACTGAATTCACCAAACTTTAGGAGTCTAATAACATTAGGGTATTTTACCAATTCTGCTACGCCACTCTTTTGATCGACACTCTCATTGCTAAAGCCTCCGCCATTAGAGCCGAAGAAGCTTTCTCAAGAACAGTCGTATGGGCTGCAAAGACTATTCTATCTTTTGTCACAACGTGGCCACCGCCACCTGCTCCCGAGTGACCATCCAGACTACATCAATGAAACAAACAATCGAGTGAGGGGTCATTTGCTGCAAAATATCAAACGAAGAGGGTTGAGGGACATGGTGGGTTGGCATATCGATCTCTTAAAGGAATGAATTCTGCAATGAGTCCTAATAGTTCACTGTTCTAAAGGATCCTCATATTCCTTGCCTTCCAAATCATCCAGAAGAGAGCTAGAGTTATCCCAATTCGGTTTTGACCTTGTTTTGAGGAGATAAGGTGACTGACTTATTCCACCAAACGCTAAGCTTAAAGGTTGGATGTTGGAAATATCATCCCAAGTGACTAGGGCAAGTCGCCAAACTCCGCTGATGTTTTCGCGTGTAGCTAAAAGATGCTCTAAGGTTTCTTCCTCGGCACCACAGATTTCGCAATTTTGGTCTCGGATGGAGATTCTTTTAGCTAGAAATGAAGCAGTGAGGATTTCATTTCACAGGCATTTCCACAAGAAAATCTTCACTTTCAAGGCATGCTTGAGTCTTCACGAATCTTTGTAGTCTTTTTAGCACTATTCCACCACTTGGTGCAGTTGAGGTTGAAACACTCTCGCAGAAGCTTTGTCTTAACATGTGAAAAGCAACCTCGTAGCCCGATTTAACTTAGTACACTCCATTACTAGTGAAAATGCTATACTCTTTTATCTTTGTTTTATGCTATGCTGATGGGGATTTTCAAAATGTTCTCTACATCTACTGGGAGCATGAGTTTGTGAAAAGCGTGTAGATTCCATGAGCTATCGGTTATAAGCTGGTTTATAGATGTAATCAAGCTTCGAAGATATGGTTTTGAAGAATGGGTTTTCTGGGATTCACACTGTTACGAAATTAACACGGGAACGCATCGGAATTTAAAATTTTAATTTCTTTTTAATGAAGATCGACTTCATTTAAAACAACAAACAAATAGAAGTAGACAAGATTCAGACAAGATTGATCTAAAAGATCATCGTTTTGTCTATGGTTGTAGTTTGTGCACGAAGACGCCTAAGTGTTCGACCTCTACCGTTGATCCACACGACAAGTGCCGGAATTCTCCCATAGGATTGCTACCGGAAAAAGTCAGTTGCTAGGCTCTTCTTCCTCCCTAGACTCTCTCCCAGAAACTCTCTTTTTCTCACTAAAATATTGCAACAATATTGTGATACAAAACAACTTGACACAGTGTAGATGATGCCCCATGATGTCCCTATCCTATTGGGAGAAGCTTTGTGCTTGGGGTAGGGATTAAGAAAACCATTTCCAATAAAATAAGAATTAAGGAAAGTAATTCCTTTTAATCGATTTATCCCATTAATATATAATATATTATTATTATATTTAATATTTCTAAGATATATATTGTTAATATCTAATATTGAATATATCTTCATTATATTATATATATATATATATATATATATATACATACGTGATATAATCACATGTGGTAATTGATATATATATATATATATATATCAATTAATACATGTAGTTATATATCAATATATATATATATATATATATATATATATATATATATATATATATATATATACATACGTGATATAATCACATGTGGTAATTGATATATATATATAGGGTTGGGTTCCCCTACATACCATACTATCCATACATACCTACATACCACTTAAATTAATAAACCAAACCAATTTGAATTACCCTTCCTACCCTTCCTCCTTCTATTCAGTCTTCTTCTTCCTTCGATTCTGCCACAGCCTTCCTTCTTCCCTTCTCTATTGTTGCCTTCTTGCACATCTATTTCCTTTTCTGGTGTTAATCGAACATAAATGCTTCGATTCTCTACGCATTGTAACACGCGCCTTTCTTTTCCTGAATCGACTTTGGTGATCGCGAACAATAACTATTTTTGATTATTGTTTTTTTGCGTACCATAGCAATGGATTCGGAATCGGAATATGATGATGGAAATCTGGCGATGGAGAATACTCAAATTGTTTTGTACACAACTTCAATTTTGGATGAAAGAGTACAAAATACACCTTATCAAGCCAGGTAATTTTCGATTTGTGCATTTTTTCCTATTGTTACAATCTCCTGTCTGAAAGTCAAGAAATTTTGAATCTTGTTGTAGATAGTATTCAGGTTCACAGCTTGTTGTTTAAAGAATAGAAAGAAAGCAAAAATGCTCTGTTTTTTGATAGGAAAAATGTGTGAAACAAACAAGGGATGGTTTTATCCGACCCGATTTCACGCTTAAAGACCCTTAAAATATAACAAATTGAGAAAGGGAGAAAACTGTACCTTCTTGTTGTCTTCCAAGTTATCACTATTTGCATTGATACTAACTGACAAAAATGTTGAACCTTGTAGAACGAACCTCCCTTGCAGTGACTTATCCAGGATTAGTATTAGGGGTCTAGTTTTCTTAAGGGCAAAAAAAAAAGGAAAAGTCTACTGAACAATATCTACTGTGCAAAATCATGTAGTTCATTATGATTATTAGGTACATCTAGTTGGGGACATGTTGTACCTTATTCTGTAAATCCATAACTGTACCTTATTTTTTCCCCAAAAAATTGGTGTGAGGAGGAGAGAGGCAGGGGGTGTTTATCCCCAAACATCTTGTTAGATATGTCCACGCTCCCTTGCTTCCGTAAATCCTCACAATTAACCTCTGGAATGTCCAATGAACCAAGCTGTTGCACATTAAATATACTAGAAGTTCAGTTTTCTAAGATTTGAACAGCAACTGAGAATGGCTTAATGCACTGTTGGGATTGGGGAAAGTCCCGTCGTTTATTGAGACCCAAAAATCACGCCAGTTTATGCTTTGGCTATCTGAATGGGAAAGATGGTTTTATCAAGGGAATGGGGTGGCGGGAATCGAACTCTGAACATACCAGAATTACTAGTTGTTGATTTAGTGCATCCGGTTGTTATTTTTAATTTTCGTTATCATAACCTTTTCACTGCATACTGAAACTACAGAATTAAGTGAAGAAATCAACACTTCTAGTTTGACAAGTATGGTAGTAGCTGACGTTGTACCTGACATAAGTACACTAGGTGAATTTTCTTATAATTTTACTTCTTCTTCCATATTTTTGATAGAATATCATGTAAAATAAATGAACAGGTGTGTTTAATTTATCATTCAAATAATGCAGATATTGTGGAAGGAATCAACTATGAGTCACCTTTAGCAGAAGAGGTAGTCGAACAATATGGTACTATAGGTAATAGTTATTTATGCTCTCTTTTTACGTTCAATTGCATCTTATTAGTATTTTAGTGCATCTAGTCACTTTTAATGTGCATCTGATATTAAATTTTAATGTTTTTATGAAGCTACTCCTGTCGTCACTAGAGACCCTATCAATCAAATACCCTATGTTCTAGAGAATTTAAAGCCGGTTGTAGGGATGTTGTTTGATGACCTAAACAGTGGAATACGGTTTTATAGGAAGTATAGTGAAGTCGCGGGTTTAACATCAAAGTTGGATATAGAAAAACATGGTAAAGGACCTAATGAAATATTATATACAAGCGTTGCGTATGTAATAAAGCGGGGATAAGTGCCCGACTGACAGGAAACAAAGAAGGGTTCCAATAACTAGGGTTGGTTGTCAAAGGCTAAAATAGTTTTCAAAATAATAGAAGATGGTGTAGAGGAAGAGAAAACAGTGAAATACATGGTTGCTACTTTTATAGAAGGCCACTCACACCATCTGAATACTCCAAATACCATGGTCCATTTGAAGCAAGCTAAAGATATAAAGGTAAATTTTGGGGCGACCAAGTCATTTAAGATGTTCAAGGAACATGTAAGCGGTTTCCGTAATATTGGTGCGTCATTAGAAGATTTTAAGAACTTCTCCAGAGATGTCAAGAAATTTATCAAAGAGTATGATGCACAGATGTTAATTGAAAAGTTTATGCAAAAAAAAAGCAATGTGTACTGCATTCTACTTTGATTTTGATGTGGACAAGGATGGGAATTTGAGCAGAGTATTCTGGGCTGATCCTATTGCTATAAAAAAACTACATGCTCTTTGGTGATCCGCTTTCGTTTGATACAACTTTTAATAAGAACCAATATAAAATGGTGTTTGGTCCATTTACGGTGTGGATAACCATAAGAGATGTGGTCTTTGAGTCGGGTCTGTTATCAAATGAGACCACAGAGTCATTTGTTTGGCTTTTTGAAAACTTTTTGAAGGCCATGGGTGGGCGTTATCCAAACTTCATAATAACGGATCAAGATCCGCGATCAAAGCGAGGAATAGAAAGGGTCTTTGGAGATAAAACGCAACACAAGTTTTGTGTGTGGCATATAATGAAAAAAGTAGAGAGAAAGTAGGGTCGGCTACATGTAAAGAAACCAACTTTCTAAAAGACATTAATGCTTGTGTGTGGGGCGATGACATTGAGGTACAGGAGTTTGAGCAAAAATGGGCATCGATGATTTCGACTTACAAATTGCATGATAATGAATGGTTGGATAGCATGAAGAAATTATGTGCCTATTGGATCCCTGCATATTCAAAGGATTTGTTCTTAGGAGGGCTTATGAGGACGACCTCAAGATCGAATCAAAACAGTTTCTTTGGAAACTTCACTAACCCCAATTTATCCTTGGTTGAATTTTACATGAGATACGAGGCGCAATGGATTCTCAACGATGGAAACACTCCAAGTTGGTAGCAGATTCAAAATTCATCGCCTCAACTTATTACCCCGCTTGAAATGGAAGAGCATGCTTCTAAAATATACACCCTCGTTATATTTTACGAGTTTAGCAGGAGGTAAAGGCTGCTTGTTTTAGATGTGGGTTTAAAAATAGCACTACTGAGATGGTGTGGTAGATACTATTATCATCACGGACCGGGGACGGGAATAAGGATTACATAGTCCAATTTGTTATCTCTGAATATAAATTGGTATGCTCTTGCAAGAAGTTCACGAGAGAAGGTCTCTTGTGTCGCCACGCGATTTGTGTGTTGAAAGATAAGGGTTTTGATGAAGTTCGAAGAGTACTTGTTGGATAGGTGGATGAAAACGCAACTTGTCGCCGGTTTTTAGTGTAGATGGAACGTTACTTGTTGATTGTTCAACATTAGACACTAAAAAAAAAGATTGGAGAGTTGTACATCAAGCATTTGCTTGTGTATCTATGGTTGAAGACAATGAAGAAAAGGCAGATGAGTTGTTGAAACTACTTCGTAACTTTAGAGAGAATGTCACAGACGTTAAAGATTGTTGTGAAAATCAAAAGAAGAAAAAAGTCAACAAAGATGATGAGATTGAGAAATTGCTAGGAACAAAACTTCCAAAAGAAGTTACTATACTTCCTCCAAGCAGTCAAAAACCAAGGGTGCGGAAGATCGGGAAGAAGGATTATTTCGGAAAAGGAAAAAGCTATCGAAGAGCAGAACAGGGACCCAAGAAAGTGCAACTATTGTGGTAAAATGTCATACCATGACTACAGAAATTGCCCCACACGTCTCCTACAGAAAGATGCCACAACGAAGCAAACAGGTACATAAAAGTGTTGTTGAACATTCCACATTTGCATTTGTATTAGGTTATTTGAACATAAGAAATTAGAGGGTCATTATATTTAAAGTGGTTATAATAGTATATTTATTTTGCAGTAAAACATGAGACATTGGTGGGAAGATATATGAGATGATCGATACTGCTCTATCAAGCAACTAGGAGTAGTTCCAGAGCTACAGGGGGTGTTTACTGTCATGATTATATATGTCCTAGTTGTCAAGTAGCTGTTACTTTTCCTAAGATACAATATTTTGTATGGTGACTGTTCTCTTTTGGGTTTCAACCTAGTCTTTGAGTTATCTATTTGGTTTCTATAGTTGATTTTGATGCGATTGTAACTTTGTTATGTTTGCCTTCTTACTATGTATGAATTTGGATCCCCTATTAGCTCATGATCTTTTGCTTTTGATTACATTTATTGTTAATTTTTGCTTTGCGTGTGTTGTTTTCCGATTCTGCTTTGCTTGTGGGGTTGCAAGCAACTGGACCTTTGTAAGGTAACGATGTTTTGCTCAGATATTTTTTTTATATTTCCGATTCTCTTTGCTTTTAATGATTTTAGTGCATCTGATCAGTATTTTAGTGCACCTGGTTATTGTTTGAGTGCACCTACTTATTGTTTCAGTGCAACTGATTACTTTTGGTTCGATTTTCTTTTACCTTTAATCTTCTAATCTCTATGGATAACCGTCTCGAAAGGAAAGAAAGAAAAAAAATAATCATGGAATAAATCCTAATTGCATGAATTATTTGATGGGTTGGTTGAATGAGTGCATATGTAGATTCACTTTAGACTCATTTCACTTTTAATGATTTTAGTGCATCTGATCACTATTTTAGTGCACCTGGTTATTGTTTGAGTGCACTAGTTATTGTTTGAAGGTAATCGATTACTTTTGGTCCGATTTTCTTTTACCTTTAATCTTATAATCTCTATGGATAACCGTCTCGAAAGGAAAGAAAGAAAAAAGAATAATCATGGAATAAATCCTAATTGCATGAATTATTTAATGGGTTGGCTGAATGTGTGCATATGTAGATTCAATTTAGACTCATTTCACTTTTAATGACTTTAGTGCATCGATCACTATTTTAGTGCACTGGTTATTGTTTGAGTGCACCTGATAGGTGTTTTAATGCGTCTCCTTACTATTTTAGTGCACCATATGTTGGTATCTTTTTAAATGACCAGAAAGAGTAAATATTAGTCTAATTTATTGAACAAGTGCAGAAATATAAACTAGAGAATATGATCCCTAACGCAATCTCATAAAAACATTGACATCCAAATTGTGCGAGATAATTTTGTTTCCAAATACATACATGAATACATTTGCCATTCACTTTGTTCAAAACATCAAGACCTTGTTCCAACTAATTCGGACTAAAAACCCTTTTAATAACACCGACTAAAATCAAACACACGCAAAAAACAAAAACAAAAAAATCATAAATCCTACAAAGTGCAACCTCGAGTGCATCCGATAGAAATTTTAATGTACATAATGCATTTTTAATGTAACTACTAAATTCATAAAGAAAAGTGTTTATTAAAATGTTAAAAAAATTTAAAAGGTCTTTTAAAATATTGCTCTCGGGATTTAGATGTATATTATTAAAAGACATAAAATTTGTTACCTTTCAAAATTCATATCCCATCTGAGTAGATCGAGCATTGTGCGAGAACGGTATTCATCCAACTTCGCACAAAGAATCATAGATAATATTATGATACAAAATTATCATAATTAAATAAATCATTAAATCAAGTTGACTATGCATACCTTGAAATAATTTGTGTTGGTCCATAACGTTTCATCAGTTGTAGCTTCCAAAAATTTTAGTACATACACTCCACAATCATACCTTACAAATTGAGCATAGAAAACAAGCGAGGCAATTTTTTTTTAACAAACTTGTTTCATGCCTATGTAGAATAAGAAACATAGGAAATTATATATAACTGAAGTACCCATTCTTTTCTTTGGGGCACCTTAACATTCACCACTTCAAACTTGTTCATCCCTTTTAACTTATCATAACCAACAAAGTTTTTCACGATAGCCCACTCAACATTATAAACCTTGCAAAAGTAACACGATAAACTCGATCACCAAATCAAAAACAAAACCTCATTTCCATCTTTCACATATATATACAATCTAATTCGCATACATGGTGCACACACAAAGAAACACCTATATATACTACAACCACGGCCACATAACACATAACTCACATAATTTAGGTGTGAGTAATATAAGCATCTGATTCAGTTTTGAAAGAGTATATAATCTTGATATAAGTGCAGAATTGAAACAAGCAGGCAATGTATAAACTGATGATAAAATGAATGAAACAAGACAGTGTACAACTATATCACAGTTTTAGATTACAGATCCAGGTACTATAGAATATCAACAATTCAAGGTCAAATTACTAACTGAATAAATACATATACTAGCACATATAAGGGTCAAACACAGCAGTACTAATATATTACAGAAAGAGTAACTGGATCAATAAGTACAAAGAAATTACAAATGAGTACGAGTTCAAGAACAATAGCGAGATCAAGGTATCAAGAGAGAATAGTCAATTACAACAGATTAACAAGGGAATGGCACGAACACTCGCCTACCTAAACAATCAACGACCTATGATATTACAAGGTATTGAAAGAAGGATCCGACAAGGTGATCCGTGTAAGTCGCTTCTACTAGCAAGAAAACAAGGTCAAAAATCGTCAATTCGATATTTGTAACCGACTAAAGCTTTGATTATGATTCAATTCATGATGATCGTAAGTCAAAAGTTCATATTCTTCAAGACATACACTCCAACCAACATTCTCATATTTACCTTAATACAATAGCATGATATGTCAAGGTTAACAATAGTGCATCTAACACAACTAACAATACATCTAGCCCACCTAACAATGCATCTACTAGTGCATCAACAATTACTCTTTTGAAAATAATCACAGCATGAGTAAATCATTAGCGTAATACTTAAAACTTATATGTATGTTTTACACAAGAAAAAAAACTTACCACTTCACTGGCAAACTGATTCTTTGCAACCATTTTCTTTTTATGCATTAGTGAGTCTAAGATGAATGTTGTTTTCTTCTCCAAATCACAAACACAGCAAAACCAATGGTCATCGTTTAATAAAGGAATAAACACCTGTGCAGTGGTGAAGAAAAAGAAAACAAATGAACAAAATGGTACGGTATAACGTTACAAACTCTTGTTTGATGCATAAACATTATACATAGTTTTTTTTTTTACTTTTTTGATGTCTTTTCCATCATTAGGCATGTAATGCAACTTTATATATGCATTGTCAAGTGTTTTTCTTCCATCTGGCTTCAAATCCTGAATGGTAGAAAATGCAAGTTAAATTCTGAGAATAAAACATTCTCAGGAAACTATACAAATCTGTTTGTGTTTAAAATTTTACCTTAACAATTGTAGGCATAAAGAGAAACTCTGGATTAAGTAAAAAGAACATTTAATTCCAACAATATCAATCACCTAAAATACGATAAGTGTTAGAATATATAATGAGAATGAAATGAAGAGTTGTTTGATCGCACCACAGTTATTGTTTGAGTGCAAATTGATTACTAGTTTTTTTGATGCTTATAATGTATTGATTAAAGGATGTCAGAATATATAATGAGAATAAACATAGTAAAGCTTTAGAATTAAACTAAAAAAAGTTTGTAAATGCAAGTAAACTTACATTATACATTATCCACTGGCGTGGCTTTAAACTCATCATCCCTTTTCGAGTGACTTGCATCCATTCGGTATCGACAAGACTAAAAATATAAGTAAGACGATTACATATTGACAAATAACCTAATAAGCAACATAAACACATAAATAAAAAATTTCTTACATTGATGCATGGTCGCCTTTACGAACAAATTCAGTAAGATGTGCATCCGTGTATTCTATACGATTTGAGGGTGCTGGCTGACTATTACATGGAAACAAGTGTCTTATATTAGAAAGACGGAGTAAGCTAGTACATAAAAGTATAAGAACACATGTTATGAAAATGGTTCAAATTACCGTAATCCGCAAGTCATAGAGTGAGCAAATTGTTTGATTTTAAAATTCAGGATGTTTTGGTCAGAAGTCAGGATCCGAAAGCATGCTCTACAGCTAAACTTCTTCAATTGAGCACTCTGAACAATATAACAGGTTCCTTCCTAGTGAATTTTTTTGATTGAAATGAATATTGTAAAACAAAGTAATTTTAAAACTAGTTCTTACATCTTTAAAGCATGGAGTGTATCCTTGCTTCATGCCTTTGTAGGTGTCCATGAACCGCATCATGTAAACACCCGAATCTACACCATCAACAATATAAGGTTTCGGCACGAACTCCTGAACATCAAACCTAAAGAGGTTTTCACAAGCTTTTCCTTTCCCTTTCAATATCTTACCCATGAAAGCCAACTGTGTCAAATACGAATAAAAAAGAACATATTATAATAAAAAAAACTTATTAGATAATGGGTACAAAAAAGTTGAAACACATACCACATGTTTTACATAGACACCATATTTGACCGACTTTGGTTTCATAGCATGAATAACTTCAAGCTTTGATTTTGACAAGTTTGCACAAAAGAGAATAGGATTGGGATTGACGTGTGTAAGGTGGGGCACAAAAATCTGTAGGTACAAAAGTGGACATGACTTCAAAAAACGAAAATAAATTTTAAATAAAAATCATATACTTTACAATCTCTTTACCAGGTCTACATCATTGAAATTGATCTCCACACCATCATTGGGCTGAAAAATACAATGTTTGTTAGAAAATATAAGCATAAAATAGACGTTTTAAATTTAAAAAACATAGCATATAAGAGCTTACATCAACGGATGATGACAAGTAGAGAAACAAACGTAGGGGGGAATCACTAGACTTGTTATACTCTCCCTTGTTTAAAATGTCACACCAGACATATATAACTGAAGGAGAAACATTATCTCCAACAACTAAAGATTTCAAATGAAAGCGGGTCAATTCATGTTTGCCCTTCTTTGAATAGAATTTCCTACACAAAAACAACATGGTAGATAATGCATAAAGCGAGAAAAAAAGAAAATATTCTAATGCATCTAATATAATAAACAATGCATCTAGTACTTGAAAAAGTGCATCCATCTACTAGCACATGTTTCTCAAACTCACCAAGAGACATCTAAAACAATAACCAGGTGCACCAAACTAGTTACCAGGTGCACCAAACTACTTAACAGTGCACAAAAACATTAGCACTCCGAAAAGTGCACATATCATGAGAAGAAAATACATATAGTAGTTCAAAATGTGAACTGATATGTTAGAATAAAAATAATTGTAAAATTAGAAGACAAACCTCCACATTACGACTCTAAACATCACCTTTTAAGAGGTCAATTTGAATTATCGAACACATACTCAACTACATCAATTTGAATTATCGAACACAGACTCAATTTGAATTATGGTACCTTTGGCTAAATAATAACACTAAGAGCATATGAGCGGTGATATAACAAAAACAAACCTCTCATCGAGTTGTCTAAGAGAGCATAATCAATCACATACTTCTCAAGCTTAGTCAAATGAGAGAAGATGTCAATGTTCCTCTGCAAAAATGGTGATCGATAAACATTAGAGCGAACAACGTTCCGTTTCGCTTTCAAATTTTCCTCATGCTCAACTTCCCGAGGGAGGTGTCCTTTGTACCACTTCCACTTGCAAATGGTGCTTGGTGATGGTCGACTAGAAAATGAGTCTTCTTCATTGAGAGCAACATCAAAGGCTACTGGTGATGCGTTATATGCACCATTTCCACTATGTGTACCACTTCCACTTGCAAATGCAATTCGTGATGAACGCCTAACACAACTCAAAGGAGTGGTCGCATTGTGGGGACACTCTTTGGCTCCCTTGGGTGGTCTCTTGGGTGGAGCCAAAATCGAACCCAAAAGATCGAAAGATGGCACCGTAGGTCGACAAAATGAACCTTCTTCTTCTTTACCTCTCCTCTTCCATTGGATGCTTTCTAAAGTTTTTTCAAGCTTGAGGAACACCTCGATGATGGCTTCGTCGATTATTTCGCCAAGAAGATCGGCATTTTCAACTGAAAAAAGGAGTAAAATTTGATAACATAGCTTAGAATAAGAAAGATGATGACAATAATGATAAATAAGAAGATAGAGAATAGCAATATGCCTTTTCATCATTTCTCTCATCTCTTTCAACTTCCTGTCTATCTAACTTTTCCTCCTTTTGGCTAGCCGCCACATTGCCTTCCTGTCTGGTAGCAATATACCCATCACAAACTGCTTCTGCCAGAGAAGCCATCTGCTTAACAAAATCAGAATCAGAGTTTTTCACAATTGCTTTCCTCAACTGGAAAGAAAAGTTATCATACGCCTTGGCAAACTCCAATGCCGCCTGAGCCAACAACTTAACCGAAGAATTATCGTTCTGATCTTCTTTAGCATCGTTCTTCTCCTCCTCGCTCATCTTTTTATCCTCCTTATCCTCCATTGTCTCTTGCTTTTTATCCATCTCGTCCATAACTATAGGACCTTCTACACAGCCCTTTCCAAAACCAACATCTTTTTCTTCCTTCACCCTCCTTCTAATTTCATCATTGCCCCAATTTGCAAGCGTTGGGAAGATACGTTCAACGATCCTCCATCTAAAAACAACTCACAAGATATATAAAGACCAAAACCATTATCGGACCCTTATATACACAAACGTAGAACTAGCTTCAGATACCTTTGCCAACCATCTTTTGCCAATTACAAATAGAGGTAACCGGTGCTTTCTAGTAAATGAACACCAATTGAAATTCGATGCATTTGCCGATCTCCGCCTAAGAATTTCAAAACAAGAAGTTTATCTGTGTCCCCTTAACGCCCATCAAAAGTGTAGATGCGATATAAACTATAAAATTTCTCTTGAATTCCACACCTCCCCATTTGTGAAATTAATTTGTCCAACAATGATCTCTTCAAAACTTTAGGAATACAACCAAATCGTAGCAACCATTTCTTTTTTCCTCTAAAAATCTTACGATTTTTCACTCGTCGTGGCTTCATACAACTCAATGGAACCCATTGGTAGCCCAATGCAATATGAATGTCCGTGTCTTTTATTTGAAGTTGATTGTTCATCGGTGAACATGCACTAGTGTTAAAGTCGACAACAACCAACAGACTAAAGCGAGAGGAATCGTATCCGCTTTCAACTTCAATGCACCACCAAAACCAATGGCCTCAATGTCCCGTATTTGCTCATCACTTGGACAACTTTCAATAAATTTTGTGATGGCACAAGGAGACATCCTGGTTTTTAAAGTAATGGCTTTGCTTGTCGAAGGTGAATCGTTGTTATCTTCGCTTCATCTTCTTGAAATTTGTTTGGCATTACCGAACTTCACACTCTCCCGATTGTCATTAGCTAACTTCACAATCTCCTTCCTCTTCATTTGTCACAAGTCGCATTCAAACAAAAACCCCAAAAATCAAGATTTAAAAACGGATTCAAACAATCAAACCAGAGTATAAAAATCATAAAATTAAGCCATCAAAACATCGCAATAAAACATGTAACACGTGGCCTAGAGATGAATTTAATAAGGAAAAAACATGTAAACAAACAAAGCGGCGATGATACTTCAAGTTTCAAGAATTTCATTAATAGCGAGCAATACATTTGCAATTTCTACACAATCATGCAAAAGTACACCAATACTATCTAAATTTTAGACAACACCTTATGATTATTATAGCTCATGGCAAAGTAAGCTTTTGTTATACGAAAGATAGTATGTGTCAGCATCTAATGCAGAGGAAGGCTAAGGCGGTGATTCTCAACAAACTAGAACATAAAAGAGGTAATGCATTCAACATCTAACACAAAATAGGCTCCATTACACATCTAGAAAAGTCCAAGCCTAATTCCTTTTGCATCACATACCACTTTGCCTATGAGCCTCTTGAATCGGCAGGAAACTGCAAAGCATTGATAAGTAAGAATACAAAACCCTACCACTTTAGACTATCTTCACAATTGAAAAGAAATGAATAAAAACACATTAAGTAGCTTGAAATAATCTGGTCGAATCGGTACCACCATCAAAACTTATACTAATAATCCCTATAAACAAAACACTACAAAGACGTTTCACAACGTTTATGTGACATTCGAGAGATTAAACCATTAACCAGAAGGAAAATCAATGATTAACCAAAAAGAACAAGTAGACATGAGCAAATTTGTACCAAAGAAGTGTATCCGATTAACAAACATCCAAGGAAATGTGTCCTCAACAAGCAAAGTAAACCAACAATTAAAACAAACAGAACCAAAAAGAACATGAACAATACCAGACATTTTATCCCCAAGACCAAGAGAAGCAACAAGCTTAGACAAAGATCAAACCAGAGTATAAAAATCGTAAAATTAAGCCATCAAAACATCGCAATCCATCAGACTATCTTCAAAATTGAAAAAGAAATGAATAAAAACACAGTAAGTAGCTTGAAATAACTGGTCGAATCAGTACCTTTAGATCAACGAGGAGAAAGGAAAACGTCTCGAGAGAATTTGATGAGACAACAATCGCAATGTCGTTGTTCTGAACTCGTCGTCGCCGGAGTGCAAGGAGGAAGGAGGAAGGGTGTTGGAGCGATGTAGACTTCGGAAGTTGCAGAAATTGTAGACTTCGGAAGTTGCAGAACCGAAGGAAGGAAGAGGAAATTGCGTGGTGGGTTCTGTTTGAGATGAGGAAATCGAGGATTGAGGGTTTTAATTACTAGTAAGTACGGTAAGCATGGATATAGAGGTATGTATATGAACCCATTTCTATATATATATATATATATATATATATATATAATGCGCCACATATATCATATATTGTGGATATTTAATTAATTTACCTAATTAATATCTTGTATTATCTATTCATAATAAATAAATACTACTATATTAATTTATCACTATAACACTCAATAGTCGGGATAAATAATTCCTTATTCGGTCATCACTATAACCACAATTTAATTTCGGTTCATTGTCCATATGTGTGTGACCCGATAGGCTTCCGAATATATTGATTGTAAGTACAAAGTGCATTTACGAAATGTCCTTCACACCTAATGATCATGATTAGCGTCTAGCAACACGTACGTCATGACCCCCAATCATTGGAAAAGTCATGACCCCCAATCATTGGAAAAGTCAAGTGCATTGACTACTACCTTTCATGTGAAACGGTTACCATGTAAATAGAATCATATCGTTGTTATAATATTCATACAGTCGTATATCAAATGTCAAACATTAACGACCGTATCTTATAATCTAGATATCATATCCTCTCGAAATAACATATTACTTCCACTTTGCAAAGTCTTTCAAGAATAAGACATTCCTTATAAAAATACCCTTTCGGATATTTACTTCTACTAGGATACGCGATTTCCGGACGACCAACATGAATCCTACGCATGCTTCAACATCACACCCAATCACTACTGAACAATCACTCCGTGACTAGGGGAAACATCAATAGTGTCGAAGTATGACAATCCACACTGTGGTGCCATGAAGACCCCAGTCTTATGATAATTACATAACCGCCACATAGTGCGACATTTAATAAAGTAAGTGGGGTAGTCAAACGTACGCATTCTCTAATACACGTCCACATACAGTCCAAGTGTCTCTACACTTCGATAGACGAGATATATCCCTATCTTCATAAGATAGGAGAAATATAATACATGCTAGTCTAACCGGAATATTAATGTCCCATTTAATAATACAATACGACTAGAGACATTTAAGTATCAAACCTTTTTAAGTGAGTCGAGATCTCATCAACCATAATCACTATTATGATTTCTCTATCACGGCTTGACACTAGGGACATTATCATATACACAATTTCGTAATTGGTTCGTTAAACGAACAAATATATAATAACAGAAAAACCATTTATTATATGATTAACGTAAAGATGTAGTAGAAATGACCCGACCCGGTCAGATCCGGTCCAACCCAATTGGGTTTAGGGCACTACATCAACACACGCATCTTCCCAAATTTTGATTGCTTTGCCATCCCCTACTTTAAATCTCACTCATTTCTACAACACGGGTAAAATGGATAACATGCTTGACCAAGCGAACGAGCACCCTTGTTTAGGTTTGGCTTGGAAGAGGGACATATTCTAAAAATACCTCGCCTTTAGAACCTTTGCAACTAGCGGATTGGGGTTATTTAGTATCATCTATTGGATAAACAATACCCAAATCAATATCCGAAAAGGCGGAAAATTCTAGGTCCAGCCGCAGCATGGGTTTTCATGTTTTTCCGATCCGGTTGCGAATCAGGTTTATAACACCGGTGTGAGTTCCCAAATTTTCTCTTTTGATGGCAATTAGGTGGTGAGTGGTGCAGTGACATCATTGCTCACTTTTATATAAAGTCTTCCATTTTAGTCTTTGTTGCCTAAACCAAATGAGCAAATGATTTTGGTACTTAACCGACATCCCTGTGGGATACAACCTTGACTCACCAATTCTAGGCTACAATTGATCCGGTACACTGCCGGTGATTTTGGACCCTTTATAAAGGCCGATCGGTTTCCTTTCAGTACGGCTTGCATGCCACCTTTGTGCCTTGGTAGTTTTCATTATAAATGTATTGTATATGAGCAGTTGTAGTACTATTATAGATAATTGTGAGTTAGTTTGCAACAATGATATTCTGATGTGTTGCGCTTTTATGGGAGATCATGAAAGTCTGTCCCTTGAGTCTCTACATGTTTCTTTTCTACCTTACACGCTATATTACTCTTATTTTACATCATACATACATGATTTTTAAGGTTTTGTTTAAAATTCACTTGCCGAATGCTCCATATCTGGATAAGGACTCGGTATCCAAGAGCTGGTGTTACAATTGGTATCAAAGGCTAATCTAAGAAAACTTCAGCATACACTGCAGCACATGATTTGAATTTCTTAAGATGTAATCTCTTGAAGTATAGATATTTTAGGAGCTGATCATGTTAGACCGAAGGTGTTGGTACATAAGATTGACAATATAGGCTTGAATAAATTTGGTAAGGATGAAAATATAGGATGTTGTATTTGGTGATGAACACCATATATGAGATCTTAGGCTCTAGAGTGTTTCAATGTAGCTTAAGAACATGACCTCCAACGTGTGAATCCTTTCTAAGTATTGAATCATAGTAGGAACATTCTTGGGAATTACTTTATAGGATACGGGATACCCAAGAGGTTAGATGCATCTCTGTAATTACTCTCTCCGTCATACATTTGCTGCCAGTATATCTATATGTTCTTATTAGCATATGTTGCATTCCAATTATTTTTTCTAACAAGACCTTTGACAAATGACCTTCTTGAAACCCAATCAGCTTTGTTTCCACCAAGTCTTATTTCAATTTACACACCCTTCTGAGTTTACGTTCAAAAGAGTTTCATTGTACTGTTGGAAAATTGATAATAATGGAGCATTTTATTGATATGTCAAAATTAGGCCTATTGGGCCTTAGTGTGTGTGAATGGAAAGTGTTATGGAAAGGGAATTTGGGAATAGGATTTCCTCCCACATTGGTTGGATGGAGAGAAAGGAGTTAACATATATATGATGTTAACTTAGTGTAGTAGTAATAATATACTACTAACATTATACGTCCTCGCGCCCGCAGGGGGGGGGGGGGGATGCAAATCAATCCGGATTTCACCTAGCACTCGACGGTGAGTGGAAGAATTAGTCTTAAGGAAACTGTGTTCAACACAGGGCTCGGTTCATCTTCTTCTCATCTTTACTATTGCTGCTTGTTTTTAGTTTATTGTAATTTTTATTTCAGTCATTGTAATCAGATTTATAACAATCTTAAGACTAATACGTGAATTCTCTATCGGTGAGCGGAAGACAGAATTATTCTGATTCTTTGACAAAATTGAAAGAAAAAAAACGAGCAGGTTTCTGTGTTTTGCAAAAACAAAAACAGAAAATTTTCGTGGAGTGATATTTTAAGATACTCATGAATATCATTGAGTAATCATAATAGATACTCAACGAGTTGTTATAATCAGTATAGTTCGTTTAACGTTCTATATTTTATTGAAAGAAATTTAATTTCTTTGTGTTAAATTTCAGAAATGGCAACCAATGCGGGTCAAAATGGGGCTGATGATCAGACTCATGCTATGGTCCAACATGTACCAAACCGAGTTGCTCCTCTGAATCATCATGAGAAGCCTAAAAAATTTAACGGATTGAATTTTAAGAGATGGCAACAAAAGATGATGTTTTATCTCACAACATTGCGTCTGGCAAAATTCCTAACTGAGGGCCCACCAACAACAGAAGGGGAGCCAGATCAAGATTTTATGTTTGCCATTGATGAATGGAAACAATCCGATTATCTTTGTAGACATTATGTAATGAATTGTTTGAGTGACTCGTTATATGATGTTTATTGTGTGAAAAAGAATGCAAAAGAGTTGTGGGGTGCATTAGATAAAACATATAGAACCGAAGATGCAGGTACAAAGACATTTGTTGTTGGCAAGTTCTTGGATTACAAGATGATGGATTCTAGACCACTCATGGAATAGGTGGAGGAATTTCAGTTGATTCTTCATGAGATTCAAGCTGAAAAGATGGAGCTTATTGAGACCTTTCAAGTTGCATGTGTAATTGAAAAATTACCAAACGCGTGGAAAGATTTCAAGAATTACCTTAAGCATAAGCGAAAGGAAATGAGCATGGAAGATTTTGTTGTTAGGCTTCGTATTGAAGATGACAATAATAAATATGACAAAAGAGGAAATAGTTCCAATAACTTAATTACCAAGGGCTAATATGGTGGAACATGGCCAAAGTTCGAAAAACAAGAAATTAATGAAATGGTCTAAATCGGGACCAAAAGCTAAATTGGGACCGAAAGGCGGCATAGCTAAACCTAAGTTCCAAGGAAAATGTTTTAATTGTGAAAAAATTGGTCACAAATCTGCTGATTGTAAGCTACCAAAGAAGAAGACCCCTGAAACAAATATTGTTCAAGGCATGGAAGATATTGATCTTTGTGCTGTTGTGTCAGAAGTGAACATGGTGGATTCAAATCCAAGAGAATGGTGGGTAGATACATGAGCTACAAAGCATGTGTGCTCAGACAGGGATGTATTTACTAATTTCGAGCCAGCTTCAGAGAATGAGACCTTGTTCATGGGAAATTTGCCACCTTCCACTATAGCTGAAAAAGGAAATTTAGTTCTAAAATTGACTTCTGGTAAGTCACTGGCTTTAAAGAATGTGTTGTATGTCCCAGATATGCGCAAGAATTTGGTGTCTGGAGTGCTATTGAACAAGAATGGCTTCCGTCTTGTTTTAGAGTCCGACAAGTTTAACTTGACTAAGAGTGGTATGTATGTTGGTATGGGATATGTGTGTAATGGTATGGTGAAATTGAATGTAATGGCTATTAGGCCTAACAATATCAATAATAATATGAGTGTTGCTTACGTGGTTGAGTCTCCTTCCTTATGGCATGGTAGACTAAGACATGTTAATTACGATTCCCTGCGTATATTAATAAAGTTAAATCATATCCCCAACTTTCAAATTGATAAGGAACATAAGTGTGAAACTTGTGTTGAAGCAAAATTAACAAGAACTTCTTTCCAAAGTGTTGAAAGAAGTACACAACCACATGATTAACTACATAGCGACGTGAGTGATCTTAATGTTGTGCAATCGAGAGGTAGAAATAATTATTTTATTACCTTTATCGATGATTGTACTAAATACTGCTATGTATACTTGTTAAAAGGAAAACATGAAGCGATAGATAAGTTTATTCTATTCACAAAAGAAGTTGAAAATCAACATGGAAAAAAGATCAAAGTACTCTGAAGCGATAGATGTAACGGCCCGCTCCCGACCCCTAGGTCCACTGGGGTCATTCTAGGAGCAGACTGCGATGTTATCGCAAATAGTTCACTAAAAACCCCAATGTTTATTGATCAACAAGTAAATGTACATTCCTACATTATTGATTTATTAAAGAAATTACAACATTTAGGAATACCATAACTTTAACTAGCTAAAGGAAGTGTATAGTGTGATCCTCGCCATCTCGTGCCATGAATATTATCCTTTTAACCAATCTCGTCGGTCATATTTCTTTCTTTTCTCTGGATGCACTACCTGCTTTATTTATAAAAGAAAAGAAAAACAACACGAACAGAAGAACAAAAGGAAAAGAAAAGAGAGTCGTCAGCAAAAGACTGGTATGAGCCGTGTGTGAGAGTGTTACATTTAAAAACAACTTTATTATATACATGTTTTAAGAAGTCTCAAAATCATGAATGAATTAATCTTTTCACATATTGAAAGATTCATTGATTTATATAAGCAAAAGTTTACTTGTTCAAGATCATTTGTGCACTATTTACCAGTCAAGCAAGTACATGCAAGTCCGTCAATTCTTCAAGTTTCTTTACTAGACATCGATACAAGTGATACGATAGTCTCTGCCTTATGATTCCCATTTCACGCACCTTATATCCACAATAAGTAATTTTTATAGTGGAGTCCGTCCTTACGGCACTCAATCTCCTGGGGCTTCCGGAGAGTCTACTTGCCTCAGATCCCACAACCGCGGTCACAGGCCCGACGCGCAGCTAACCCGACTGTGAAACCCTCGGCGGGCCCATCAAGCAAGCAAGCAGGATCAAGCAGTGCTGCTGAAGCGGGAAGGGTATGAGTGCGATATACCATACCGCGCGAAACGGATAGTACGGTACCATGTCACCAAGATGGGACATGCAATGACATTTGCACAATATTCGTTTCATCACGTTATTATCTTTAAAGCGAGAAGATTTCTTGAATCCTTTTTAACAATATATATTACATACGTATATATATCGATAATATATTCAATTAAAATACTTTAATAAAAACACACTTTGGCTTTTACTTAAAATAAGAACTCACCTTTAATCCGAGTCACTGTCAATTATATAACATCAACCAATATTATACGCCTAAAACCCAAGAAAAGTTGTGCACACATATAACCCCTTATCCGGCAATGTTGCTCCATCTTCAAGTCAATAGCCCAAATCATGTGCCTCTCATTCAATAATAACCAGGAGCTACTTGCTGCTACCAAGTGACTGAAGTGGGTTATACGGTTAAAGAAAAGTTTATGTGATGAAATGTATTGTAGGTAGTTTGAAACCGCTAATGAGATCGATGGCATCAACCGGAAGGTCAATTTAAGAAAGGTAAAAAGTTGTACAAATTAAAGGATTTTACAAGCTAATCGTTGTAAGTAAACTAAAATGGTGGATATATGGTAGTGGTGAAATGGTGGATATATGGTAGTGGTGAAAGGCACACATGCATAGATATATATATATATACGGGGTGGCTGTGCCTAATTTGCATTTGATTTCCACCTTTTAAGCACTTTATTCCGTTTCTGTCCTAAAAGCAATTAATTGGGTAGTATTTCCACCTGATAGTTTGCATTTGAAACCGTAAAAATAAATGGAATAAAGGTATTACATTAATTTCTATCAATAGCACATGCAGAAAGGAAATACTACGTAGTATGCGCATAAATATATGCATGATTTTAAATGCACAGTCAACCAATACATTCTATGGTAATTAATTGGTAATGAATAATCATTTGCTCAACATTGAATGACAACATAATACGTGCTATTGACTTGACCACATGTGTATGAAAAATTTAGAGATTAAATATCCAACTAAAAGAGTACATGTTTTTTTTTAATACGTGTCTCTATATATACTTAATTCTATTCATATCATAAATGAGTTGAAAATAATGCCCACGTATATTAGACAAATTATAGATGATTGTTAACTATACAATATTTAAACAATTAGTCAAAATAATTATACACACATATAATATAAATAAATTAATAAATCTCATATAATTCATTTCATAGTGTAATTTATTAGTTCCCAAATCTTATACTGTCGATTAAAAATCAGGATCAACTTGCTATCAAGGTATCAACCCAAAAATTTGGGATGTTACAATAGAGGTGGTGAATATGTGGCACCACTTACTGATTTTTGTGCTGAACATGGAATTATGAATGAAATAACTCCACCCTATTCACCATAGTTGAACGGAGTTGCTGAAAGGAAAAATCGAACATTGAAAGAAATGATGAACTCAATGTTGTTAAGTTCAGGAGTGCCACAAAACTTGTGGGGGGAAGCTATCCTATCTAACAATTATCTTTTAAATAAGATACCCCGAAAGAAACAAGAAAAAACTCCTTATATATGAACTATGGAAAGGTAAACCACCTTCTTACAAATACTTGCGATTGTGGGGGTGCCTTGCAAAAGTGCTCGTACCTACACCCAAAGCAGTAAGGATAGGATCAAAAACCGTTGATTGTATCTTCATTGGGTATGCACACAATAGTAGTGCTTATCGATTTATGGTTCATAAATCAGATAATCCTGAAATACACAAAAATACAATAATGGAATCAAGAAATGCATCTTTCTTTGAGAATGTGTTTCCGGCTAAAACAAATCAACCGAGTTCATTAAAACGAGTTCATGTTCAGGATCACAGTTCTGGACAAGTGAATGAGGAAGAGCCAACTGAGGTTGAGCCAAGAAGAAGCAAAAGGTCGAGGACTGAAAAATCTTTTGGTAAAGATTTTATAACATATATGTTAGAAACATATCCTCAAAGTTTTAAAGAAGCTACAACTTCTTCTGAAGGTCCAATGCGGAAAGAAGCAATAAATAGTGAAATAAATTCTATATTGCAAAATCATACTTGGGAGTTGGTAGATCTACCTCTAGGATGTAAACCACTAGGATCAAAATGGATTTTTAAAAGGAAATGAAACCAGATGGATCTATTGATAAGTATAAGGCCAGACTGGTAATAAAAGGTTACAGTCAAAAATAAGGTCTTGATTACTTTGATACATATTCTCCAGTAACAAGAATAACCTCTATTAGGATGATACTTGCTATAGTGGCCTTACGTAATTTCCAAGTACACCAGATGGATGTGAAAACAACTTTCTTAAATGGAGATTTAGAAGAAGAAATCTACATGGAACAACCTGAGGGTTTTTCGAGTCCAGGACAAGAAAAGAAAGTATGTAGATTAGTTAAGCCTTTATATGGCTTAAAACAAGCACCGAAACAATGACATATGAAATTTGATCAGGTTATACTTGAAAAGGGGTTTAAAACCAATGAATGTGATAAATGCATTTACGTGAGAGAAACAAAAGATGGTTATGTCATTTTGTGTCTTTACGTTGATGACATGCTTATTGTTGAAAGTAATGATAAGATGATTAAATCTACCAAAGATATGTTAAACGCCAGATTTGAAATGAAAGATATGGGTTTAGCAGAGATGATACTGGGAATCAGAATTGCCAGAAATTCTAATGGTCTCATTTTGAGTCAATCTAATTATATTGATAAAATCCTGAAAAAATTCATTAAAAATGATTCAAATGAAGCTAGAACTCCGATAGATCAAAGTCAGCCTTTGTTAAAGAATAAAGGTGAAAGTGTATCTCAATTAGAGTACACAAGGATTATTGGAAGTCTAATGTACTTAATGAGTTGTACTAGACCGGATATAGCTTACGTTGTTGGCAAGCTAAGCAGATATACTAGTAATCCAAGTAATGATCATTGGAAAGCTATAGTGAGGTTACTGAGATACTTAAGATATACTCAGAACTACGGCCTTCACTATACGAGAGAGCCAACTGTTATTGAAGGATATACTGATGCAAATTGGATATCAGATACAAAGGATTCAAACTCCACTAGTGGTTTTGTATTCATGTTAGGAGGTGGAGCCGTGTCTTGGAAATCTTCTAAACAAACTGTAATAACCAAATCCACAATGGAATCTGAGTTTGTAGCATTAGATAAATGTGGTGAAGAGGCAGAATGGTGGCATCAATTCCTAGAGGATATTCCTCAATGGCCGAAACCTATGCCATGAATATGTATTTATTGTGATAGTCAATCTGCGATTGATAGAGCACAGAATAAAATGTACAATGGTAAGTCTAGGCATATACGCCAAAGACATAAAACCATAAGACAACTACTTTCAACTGGTACGATTACCTTAAACTATGTTAAGTCAGGGGATAATCTTGCGGATCCGCTAACCAAAAGGTTAAATAGAGAAGTAGTTGCAAAGTCATCAAGAGGAATGAGATTAAAGCCCATAGAATAACTTTTGCAAAGGAAAACCCAACCTTGTAAATTGGAGAT
Source organism: Gentiana macrophylla (assembly GCA_026214975.1). Classification (NCBI taxonomy): domain Eukaryota; kingdom Viridiplantae; phylum Streptophyta; class Magnoliopsida; order Gentianales; family Gentianaceae; genus Gentiana; species Gentiana macrophylla. The sequence goes on along the minus strand of CM047816.1, from coordinate 35,903,774 downwards.
CCCAAAATCTAGGTTCAAAGGGACAACCTAACTGCAAAAGTAAGGTCACTGTGGGGGGTTACCCTCAAGCTCATTCCTAAGATGAAAACTGTGAGAATGAGGATAAACTTACCGTAAAGATTTTAATGATTTGTGTAAGAAAAATAACTCAAGAAATTCTGAATTACATAATCACCTATGTAAGAGAGAAGATGGGCCGCTTCAAAAGGAATTGTATAGGGCAGAATTATTAGAAACTCTTACAGAACCAGGCAGATGTCCACGGCAAAAATGGACATAACCGCAAGAACTAAATGTTGCCAGGTAGATGCATTGTGATAAATATGTCATCGTTTACATCAACAGCAGAATAGTTCAAGGACATCACATCTACTAATCAGCTAGTAAAGTAAACATATTTTTTCAATGGAAGGTTCAAAGGATCATACCTACCTATCCTATGCATACATCTACCGCCGAACTCTCTATTTTATTCTTAGATATTTTCTAGGGTTTCACAATTTCCATTCATGTGGGGAATTGTTGGAAAACTGATAATAATGGAGCATTTTATTGATATGTCAAAATTAGGCCTATTGGGCCTTAGTGTGTGTGAATGGAAAGTGTTATGGAAAGGGAATTTGGGAAGAGGATTTTCTCTCACATTGGTTGGATGAATAGAAAGGAGTTAACATATATATGATGTTAGCTCAGTGTAGTAGTAATAATATACTACTAACATTATACGTCATCGCACCCGTAAGGGGGGTGCAAATCAATCCGGATTTCACCTAGACTTGTGCAAGCCCGCGACCTGCGTACACGAATGCAGCTCGATTTGGAGGGCTCACGATAAGGTTCGGAGTTCTTCAACTCAAAGCACATAAAATCTTCCTCGGATTTCACCTAGACTTGTGTGAGCCCGTGACCTGCGTACACGAATGCAGCTCGATTTCGGTTTTGCTTCAACTAAAATTTAAACCTTCTACGTACACGAATGCAGCTCGATTTGGAGGGCTCACAATAAGGTTCGGTTTTTCTTCAACTCAAATTTAAACCTTCCAGTTCTTCAACTCAAAGCACATAAAATCTTCCTCGGATTTCACCTAGACTTGTGCGAGCCCGCGACCTACATACACGAATGTAGCTCGATTTCGGTTTTGCTTCAACTCAAAGCACATAAAATCTTCCTCGGATTTCACCTAGACTTGTGCGAGCCCGCGACCTGCGTACACGAATGCAGCTCGATTTGGAGGGCTCACGATAAGGTTTGGTTTTGCTTCAACTCAAATTTAAATCTTCCAGTTCTTCAACTCAAAGCACATAAAATCTTCCTCTTCTACTCAAATTTAAACCTTCCAGTTCTTCAACTCAAAGCACATAAAATCTTCATCTTTTACCTTGCTTATGGAAATAGAGAGTTCATACAAAATAGTTCTTAAGCAAACGAAAGCGTGGTGCATCTTGTCGTTGCTGACCATTCTATCCCAAGCAAAATTATAAAATGTTATTTTATTTTGCTGAGACCTTTATGCTTCCTCTTCGGTTTCTCAACTCTCTCCTACATCTACTCCTATTTAAAACTTCCAGTTCTTCAACTCAAAGCACAAAAAACTTCCTCTTCTACCTTGCTTATGGAAATAGAAAGTTCATACAAAATAGTTCTTAAATAGACGAAAGCGTGGTGCATCTTGTCGTTGCTGACCGTTCTATCCTGGGAGACTAACGTTCCATTGAAACTCCAAGCACTCGACGGTGAGGGGACGAATTAGTCTTAAGGAAACTGTGTTCAACACAGGGCTCGGTTCATCTTCTTCTCATCTTTACTATTGCTGCTTGTTTTCAGTTTATTGTAATTTTTATTTCAGTCATTGTAATCAGATTTATAACAAGTACTACGTTTTGTTTCGAGAAAATAGTTTCACTCATATCCTATATGATACTTGTTTTTTATTTTGGTTTTTATCTCGCAGGCCAATGTTTCTGAGCGTAGTTTATTTTATGCATTATCCTTAACGCGTTAGCTCCCCTAGTGTGCGGCGGGTGTAATTAGTTAGTAATTATGTAACAAGATAGAGTGAAAAATTAAGACCAAAAGAAGACAACATGAGAATCCAATGGCGGTTGTAGATACCCATAGATTGAGACCCCACATATTTCTCAATTTGTATTGGAAACAACGAATAAGAAAAGTCTATGATCATACCAGTTACTTTACGCATTTATTTATTTTTGTGCGCGTAATTATTTATGTATTTACTTTATGCCGATAACTTAAATATATGCATGCTGAATGATGAGACCCAAATTAATCAAACTAATTAAATAATTCCACGTCAAAATTGAAGTCAATTAAATTGACTCCCAAATAATATAGAGACATAGATGATCACTTGTTCAAATCAAATCCAACAGTCACAGTTGGGGGTTGACCTACTTCAGATTTATCGTGATTATTGAGATATGACCGTAAGTGATCTCATGAATATTTGGTTATGAATTACCTAAAATTTATTCGAACATAGCCACAACAAGGTGATTATATTTTAGAGAAAATGGCTGACTACCAAATATTGGTTGATGAGAGTCAACTTTGCTATGCTCCGGTGCATTTTTTGACCCCTGTTTACGACATTTTTGGCTTATTTTGGGTAGTTTCAGACCAATTTTAGGTCAAAATCACATTGAGTATTCACTTTGAGGTAAACCGTCACGTAGATGGAAAACCTCGGCATTTTACGGTGTTTTTGACCCTATTTGAGCTCTAGTTATCTTGTGGAATTATGCTCGGTATGTGTTTGTATGCTGTGATGTAGGATATAGGTGACTTATGAGTCCATAAGACAAGGCTTGAGGCTTAGAGTGGCATAACCGAAGCCCGGGAATGGAAACAGATCAAATATAGTTGGTGTTTTCGCCTTACATTCACTTTAATTATATGCAATTTGATCCATGTTGGAGGCATTTTCTGGACTTATAGCCATCATGAAAGTTGTAGATATTTTAATGATCTTTCCAACACAACTTAAATCACTAAAATCAGAGCTCTACACAAAAACATATTGCAAATTTACTGAAGGCATGTCAATGCTGAATTTTCTGACTACTCAATGCAAGCGCATTTCCCGTAATGCGCACGCATTACGGTCCTAACAGATTTTTAACAGCGAGTTTTGTATGTACATTCAGATTTTCACCCCCCCATTTCATATCCACTCATACTTAGACTCACTTAGGGCATACTTAGGTCTATTTTCTTCCCTTTTTCACCTTAGATTAGCTCGTCTTTTACTCTTTCTCTTAGATTAAACACAATTTAGCATAGATTCCCCTCTTTCTTGTTGGTGTTTTGAGGTCTTCTTCCCCAAGTGACAAATGGGTTTGGATGAAGATTGATGTAACCACAACTTGTGTGCGTTTTTTGTAATTAATTTCATTTCTTCTCTTGATTAATGGCTTTAATCCTTTCCTTGATTGTTATTTCTTGTTTTGTGATGAGTAGTTGTACCTATCATAGTCAAATCATGTGAAGATTGAAGAAATAACCCTCTAATTGATGAAATTGGGAATGAGTAGTGCTTAATTGTTGTTATATCGACGAATTCGTGTCTTAAAACTTGTTCTTAAAGCTTGAATTGACTTGATGACTTGATTCATGAGCTCACACATCATTTTTATAAATGTATGTTGCAAATATTAACGGACAGGGTTCGGATAAATCAAATTCAGACAGCACAAACAACAGTAACAATCAAATTTAAGAGTCCATTCATGCATTCAAAACGACGACTGTCCGGATAATTGCAGAAAAGAAGCACAAGTTAAACAAAAAAGATACATACGGGAATCAAGGGTTCAAATACAAAGATAAGGAGAGATAAGAAGGAAGCCTCACTGCCACAGATTCATTCAAAATTCAGATGCATTTGGAATCCCTTTGCAGCTGGAGACTATGGCCATTTGTACCTTGAAATAGTGATAATACGACTTCAAAATATTTATCTCCAAAGTTGAAAGTTTTTCTCTAAAATTCAAATAAACTAAATTATCAGATTAGGTTCGGAGTAGGAGTCCCTGTACTATAAATACAGACATATGTATAGTGAAATAAGCAAGCAAAAACATAAAAAAGAAATGCTTCAATAAAGTTCAGTTTTTTCCTTTGTTTGTTGATAACGCCCTAAATGGTACCATTAATTATACTCTTATTCACCCTGAATTCTGCTCAAGAGAGGATAGATAAGCTCGTTATTATGTGGAATATGTGTTAAATGCTATGTGCATGTTTCTAGGATCGTAATTCTGCATCTATGTTATTTTCCCAAAGATTTGGTACTGTTTGGTCTCATTTTGCATGTTTTATAGGATGTACCGAATCTTGAGCATTGGAGAACGGATCTGGACCAGAAGAAGTATATTGGGCCAAGTAATTACAGTCCAAGAAGAAGTCAGCTGAAGAAAAAGAGGAAAAGTCAGCCCGGTTTACCGAGGGCTAGAGCCGGTAAACCAAGGGCTTGTTGGACACGAAATTGATTCTGCCATCTCTACTAGGTCGGTTAGGATTTTAGAGAGTCATAAGTCGGTCATTGTATCTATATAAGGCCACAGTTACAAAATTGTATATAAGTTCTTAATAAGCACTCAATTATATTCAATCTTTTATATACAATTTGATGAAACAAAGTTATTCCAAGATTTTGAGGAGTTATTTCTGGTTTCCTCCCTTTCTATACCATTTTTAGCTTGAGTAGATTGAGCTAGATCTCCATTGTTGAAGGTATGGAGCTTTGAATGTTCCTTTTTGTCTTCAATATGGTAGATCTGTTCGTATTTATGTGTTTTAGTTAATCTGCATGTTTAACGACCCCATTATTTACTTAGATTAATCGTAATTGAGCAATGTAGATTCAAGGATAGGAAAAGCTGACCCCGGTAAACCGGCGGTCTATACCGGTTTACCGAGGCAATAATTAGAAAACCTAAAATTGAGATTCACTACAGTTACGTTGATCGATAGGTTTAATTAACAGTAGGTTAGATCTGGACAATCTACTTATTGTAATCGTAAAACTAGCATGAAATATGAATAGTGAAGTGTTAGTTTGGACATAGTCCCTTGGACCCTAGGAACGTGCTGATCAGTGTCGACAGCTGTCCAGGCGGGTTAGCGGTATGAGTTAGCGCTCGATATCGGTAATTTTAGTTCTTTATGTGTATGGGCTATTACGGACCAATTAAGGAGGGTAGCTTGCGTATAGATTGTCTACTACCATTGTCGGAGTAGATAGGATTAGGAGTTGCACCCGTAGCTGATATCTAAATCAAAAGCTCACTCGACTAATTTAAGGAAATTATGTGGGGAAGTAAACGTAACGATTAACTAATCCAAGTTAGTAGATCGGTGAGAAGAAGGGGATAAATACCAAGTTTATTTTAGTTTTATTGTTGGTCCATGACCGCCGCTATGTTGCTTCTTAATTAGGTTAGAAACGTTTATAGTTAAAGTTGCATTGTATCCATGGGATGGACCTTGACTCGCATTTACTATACTACGATGTACCTAGTATTCTTGCTAGTAATATTGACGTTGATGACTTACACGCGATCTTCTTTGGCGCCGTTGCCAGGGACAATGTCCAATTTTAAAGATAAACGTTTAATTTTGATTAAGTCGTTTTTATTTTATTTTATTTTATTCTGAGTTTTGAGTCATTCTGGATCAGACCTGTACATGTTAATCTACCAGAATAAGAAATCTTACGCCGGTTTACCGAGGGTTACCCCCAATTTACCGAAGCCCGGGAAATTGAATTCTGATTGTCTTTTGTTATTCTATGTTATTCTCTGTTGATTTTAGTTAGTAGGGCCTCAACAGTTGGGATCATACCCAACTGTAGCGGAAGTTGCTAACCTTTTCTTTGTTATATTTTGTCTCTTTCGCAGGAAGATCAGGAAACTTCAGAGATTAGATCAAACCGGAGTTGAAGATGAGCAAACAAGTCAAGCAATATGTCTCAGACAATATTGAACATCACACCAATTTCCATGTATCCTGGATCCGCTGTCAGAGAACAATATGAAGCGGATAAGAAGCGGGTGGAAAAAGAGAAAGAAGCAATCAAGCAAGAGCCTGAAGAGAACTTAAAGGAGTATAGCACGTATCGTCTAGGTGAGTTCCCTATCGAGCTAATTGACATATCATTTTTGGATTATGATTCTGATGATCCTGAAGAGAATCCCGACACGATGTTCTCTGAGCCTGAGGATTACCTAGACTCAGACACCGTGGTGAAGTTAGAAGACCTTGGCACGTTCCGACTCCCAATTCTGTCAATGGTATATCAGTAGGATTAGGTCTTTGTGACTCCGGCTCGAGTTGCAACATTCTACCTTTTTCCCTCTTCCAAAAGATTAAGCTTCCGGTCATTATGAATCTGTTGGAAATAAAATTTACGTTTTGATGATGATTCATCACTTATTCAGTTATTGCTTTTAGACCCCATTGATGAAGTGTCATAACTAGCTGTTATAGTGCAAAGCAAAAAGATGTCTAGATATCAATGTATAGGATTTAATAGAGTCTGATATTTGTATAAGTTAAATCAGACAAGCACGGTAATAGTTCTAGGTTATGAACTGAGAAAACGAGAAACTGGAAGTTAGGTAAACTGAGATTCTATAAGAAACTGGAAAACTGACTCAGAGGAAAATCTGTAATAGGTAAGTTCGAGGAGCAGACTCGATTGACTTACTCGGTGAGATGTAAGAACCGAGGTTCAAACTCAATTATTGAAGACGTAAGAAGCGAGGGTTCAAACTCAGTTTATGAAGACTAAGTCAAGACTATATAAGTTAGACTTCAGGCAAGTCTGTGATAACCTGAACTGACTATGTAGATCTTGTATGGAGAAGCTAAGACACATAAGGACAATGATATCTTTGCTGATTGATTTGAAATGGTGTACTCTGATTAGATCAATAATAATCAGATGAAAGAAATAGTACTGAGATTTTGAAGAAGAGTAAAACTCAGTTAATGCTCTTAAACCGAGAACTCGACAATGTTCTCGATGAAATCGCTTTGAAAGCCGATGTTAAGTAAAAGCGAAAGAAGAATCCAACCGTTGCAGTACAAGCAAGATGAATGGAGGATAATCTATCCGTTTAGACATTAACGTACAAGCAAGAAAGCAGGACCACTAACGGCTTCAAAGATTCAAATTCAAATAGTCTGACCGTTAGATAAGCCCCTATAAATAGGCTGCTTATTTCACAAGAATAAGGGGGGAATTCTAAGAATCTATCTAGCCAAGAAACTTCAAAATAAGGGGGAAATTAAATCAAGAGAATTACTGCTAAGCCTTTCATTGAAAGATCAAGACTTCTTCAAGTGTTCATACATTTTAAAAGAAAGACCAAGACCAAATCATTTGAAGAAATAAGAGCCGCGCATAAACTTATATATCTAGAAGAAAAGCTCAAATCACAATTGAATCAAGTTATTGATTCAAGTCTCAACTTTGATTTCATCAAAGGTTTAGATGTGAAACACCAATAAGGTGTGAAGGATAGTTGAGTGCAAATGAAGAAAGTGTGTTTGTGATGAGTGGTGAAGAGGCAATTCAACCCTCCAAGGACCAGTGTTTCAAACAATTGAAGAGCAGCCATTCTACCTGTTCTACAAGTGTTTAGATAGTGAAGCTAGGGATTAGTCAAAGACTATCAGTTTAGAACTTTTTTGTAATCAGGCCATCTCAAAGAAGTTCTAGTGGAATTTTCCTCCGCATCACAAGGGAAGAGAGGATTGACATGATTACACCACCTGGAACCTCTATAACTTTTTTTTCATTTACCTTACGCATTTACATTCTGTTATTCATATATTTATTGCATTCATCTAGTACATGCACTCAGCAAACATAGAAACTAAGTCATCACATAAACTGATAACTTTTATTTTAAAAGGCTTAATTAATCCGCTGCCGGTTAACTAGACTAAGGATAAGTCAGTATTGACTTATACTCAGTTAAGTTAGCTTAACTCCGCACAAGCTTTAGTTGAACTCAATCTGGTTTAAGATTTAGTTTTTGGGAGAAATTTTGGTGACAAGTTTATTCACCCCCCCCCTCAAAACTTGTGTTAGCCTTTACAAGGGACCAACATAATCAAACCCAAACCATGAATTTTGTTGATAGGACTAGAGATATGCCTGCCGGTCTGCTTGGTAAGTGCACGATTAAGGCAGGAGGGTTCACTTTTCCAATTGATTTCACGGTTATAGACGTACCAGAGGATCCAAGTGCCCTGGTTTTGTTAGGAAAATATTTCTTAACGACAAGCAGAGTAGTCATGGATTTTGATAATGGGGAGATCACTTTGAGGTTGAATAATGATGTAGTATCTTTCAAAATATTAAAGCCCCTAGATAACAGGCCAGAAAGTTGCAAGATGACGTATGATTCAGGAAAGGTGGAAATTATGGAAATAGAGAAGGAAGGGCATAAGCATCGAGAGGTTGTAGTAGAAACCGTTGAGCAGGAATTCATGAGATTAATGCTTAGAGAGAGCGAAGAGAAGGACCACAACAAGATGCTTACGGAAGCTAGTCCTTTCGTGTTGCGTAATGATGGATTTGAGCCTAAAGGGGAAAATGTGGAGTCCTTGGGTATAAAGTCTAAATCTCGACGCAGAAGCCGGCCTAGTACGCAAGCTAAGAGAGATAGGCGTGCTAGGAAGAGAGCTCAAAATGGTTCTATAAAGATACAAACCTCGGGAGCAAAAGTTTGGCGAGTTAAAGCTCCAACCCGCGAATGATCGAAAATCTGAAGAAAGTCGAGCTGGCGACTATAAAATCAGAACTATTCCCTTGAACCTTAGGTAGATTAAAAATGAATAAAAGTAGCTGGATGAAGGGACGAGCTTTTTTCATCCTACCGCACCCTTAGGATTGAAACCGATGGTTGTTGGGAAGGTTTTTTTTACTCGTTGTGGATTCTTGTGAAGTAGGTTAGGATTGAGTAGGAAATAGCAACAAAAGGAGTAGGAGACTAGTCAATTTGATGTCAGAATTGAGCAGAGAGGTTGAGTAAAGTGTGCAGAGAAGGCAGACATTGAAATCTGGGAAAAAGAAGCCCCGGTAAACCGAGGAACACCTCCGGTTTACCGAGCCAGGATTTTCAGTTTTCTGAACGTCCGATTGAAAAGCTGAATTTTTAGAGACACGTGGAGGACACACGTTGCATCAGACACCACCAGTCAGTAGAAACCGTCCCATTTTCCCCTCTTTTCAAACTTTTCATCCTTTCCCACACTCCACCATAACTCCACCTCAATCCCATCAATCACCCTCTCAAATCCCTCACCCTAATTACTCCTATGCCCACTATCCCACAAAATCCTTCCACCTTCCATCATTTTTCCTATTTAAACCACTCTTTTACCCCCATTATCATCATTCTCATCTACCATCATTTCTTCAAATCACCAAACATTCTTCCATTTATCCTTCTTCCAAAAATCCGACCACCATCACCAACACTATCACCACCATGCATCCACCAAAACCAAACATTTGTTCTATTTTTACCAACCAAAACACCAACCATATCATTTTCCTCCATTTCTGCATTTCTGCCGACATCACATTCTTTGTGCTAGTGAAGTGTGCAGCTTTTTCATCTTCCATTACGTAAGCACGGTCCCGATCGAAACCCAGGAAAATCCAGGCCGGTAACTCGAGGCCAACCTCCAGTTTACCGAGTGTAACTTTTGCAGAATCAACATCATTATCAGTTCCTGTTATCATCCAGGATGGGTCCTAAGCGTAGCCGATCTGTCCTTCGTCCCAGTGGTTATCAGAGTATTTATGGAGGTGCTAACCCCTTGATAGATGGGGTTGAGCAATTTCATTCATTAGAGATCTACAAGTTGTTCAGAGGGCATTGAACGGAAGATCAGTTGCCCGAGTACGAGGAGTTGAGTTGGACGATTGCGGTGAAATCTTGCCCCGAGCCTTACAGGTGCACGACATTCTGGATATGGTCGAGGCACCGACACGGTTCAATACCACGGTGGTAAGAGAATTTTATGCTTATGTTTCGCATAACCCAGGAGCTACATTTGCAATGGTCCGTGGTGTTAAAGTTGATTTTTCGATTGAGCAGATCAATGAGTATTATAGGGTTCCCAATCCACCAGTGGGCCCAGAAGAGTACACATCCTCAAGCATTATTGAAGATCTTGAGCGGATGGATATAATATCTAATTACTTTGGGGTACAATAGAAGTGCAATCCTGTGGGAGCCCCCACCATTTCCTGGAAAACGAGCTATCCTAGGATAGGAAGGTGGTTAATAGATTTGTTTGTGCTCGCCTTTTTCCGACCAAGCACACGGTGTCTGTCACACCGAAGAGGGAAGAGTTGATGCTCTACCTGGAGTAGGGATCTCTAGTCAACATCAGTCTCCTGATGCATAGCCGTATTCACGAGCTTGCCGCCACATCTGAGCGCGAGCAGTTGCCGTATGAATCGATGCTTGACATGTCCGCTTTGGAGAACGAGGTCAAAGTTCTGGTTAGTGATGATTGGGAAGACCCTGAGCCGATGATTAGTTCACAGTCCGTTTCAAAAGGGAAAAGACGGGTCAGTTCGAGAGGAGAGAGAGAGCATACTCCGGTCCTCGGAACACCTCGGACTCAGAGAGCCTTGCTAGAAGAGCACTCGTGTGAAATTGCTAGTCTGCATTGCAAGATGGACATGATCATAGACTTTTTAGGAGTTCCTTCTGCGACCTCACCACCTAGGACTGCCCCACATCATAGAGCATCATCTTCTACCTCTGCTGCCTCTAGTTCTGCACCACCTCCCGGTTTCGAGCCTAGAGATGACTGGAGGATTATTATGAGGAAGATTAGTTTTTTCTTTAATTTAATTGTTGTTCTTTTCCATTTTCTTATTTTTATTTTTCTTTCCTATCTAGTTGATGTAGGAGAATTTTATTAATATATTGATTTTGACGGCTTAATTTGTTTGGAGTTAGTTATTTTCTCTTTTACTACCGCAATTTTGTTATACGATTTCTTGTCACCACTATTCTTCTTGGTCTGTTTGAGCTACTTAGCGCATATTCTTCACGGATTACTTCCATGAGCTCGATGATTTGTACGACGATCCGTTTCTTCTTTGGTTCCACCCTTAACTGAAGCTAAGTTCCTTTTCGTTTGCATTTTTCACCTTACACATTGGGGACAATGTTTCGTTTAAGTGGGGGGGTAAGGAACGTCACTTAGCTTCTTAGCATTATATTCAGTGAATGACGTGATTATCTTGATTCTCTTTGATGCATGATTCATCCCTTAGACTTTGATTCATTTCGATAGAATTTCGAAAAAATATGATATCTTTGGCCTTTTTGAGTTAATTGACTTCATCTTTGTTTCACGATGCACAAGTAAGAGTAAATTCCCTCTCCTGAAGTAGTGACGTATTAAGCGCATATTCTGTTATGAGTCACCATTTTAAGCACGTATAACTCACTTCCCTTGGTGTGTGTAGTCGACAACATATTGCTTTGACTAGAGTTGACCCTGGCTTTACCCCGAATTATGTTTCACCAACGCTTGTAAAGGCAAAGGAATTTCGGATTCAGTAGTTTATTAAGAGTGAAGCTGCGAGGATAGATAAATCAATGAGAGTTCACCCGCCAAGAAAGAGAAGTGCATTGAAATATATACATCTATATTCTCTTTGGCAAAACAATGAGCCGATGGAGCGTAAGACGCACGACTTTTGCATAGACCGATAAACGCGAGCCTAAGAGTAATACATACTCGGTTCTCGATCCGCCTTGCCATCTAATTTGACTCATAAATAACATGTTCGAGACTGGTTAGTTCGACTACGGGTTGACGTAATGTGATATTGTCTGCATTACTAAACGGTTGTGAAAGTTATTGCACACACACATTGGCTCATGACGTGAATAGTGTTTAATGCGTTACTGATGGATATGAGTGGCATGAACTTGATCTTGACTTTGTAAGGCATAGTTGTTTTTAATTTACTTATATACTGATCCGAGTGTTGTTTTATTTTCGCCTTTTTGCTCGGGATGATCAAAAGCTAAGTGGGGGGTACGTAGTTGATAACGCCCTAAATGGTACCATTAATCATACTCTTATTCACCCCGAATTCTTCTCAATAGAGGATAGATAGGTTCGTTATTATGTGGAATATGTGTTAAATACTATGTGCATGTTTCCAAGATCGTAATTCTGCATCTATGTTATTTTCCCGAAGATTTGGTACTATTTTGTCTCGTTTTGCATGTGTTATAGGATGTACCGAATCTGGAGCATTGGAGAACGGATCTGGACCATAAGAAGTATATTGGGCCAAGTAATTAAAGTCCAAGAAGAAGTCTGCTGAAGAAAAAGAGGAAAAGTCATCCCGGTTTACCGTGGGCTAGGGCCGGTAAACCGAGGGCTTGTTGGACACAAAATTGATTATGCCGTCTCTACTAGGTCGGTTAGGGTTTTAGAGAGTCATAAGTCGGTCATTGTATCTATATAAGGCCCCAGTTACAGAAGTTTATATAAGTTCTTAATAAGCACTCAATTATATTCAATCTTTTATATTCAATTTGATGAAATAAAATTATTCCAAGCTTTTGATGAGTTATTTATGGTTTTCTACCTTTATCTACCATCTCTAGCTTGAGTAGATCGAGCTAGATCTCCATTGTTGAAGGTATGAAGCTTTGAACGTTCCTTTTTGTCTTCAATATGGTGGATCTGTTCGTATTTATGTGTTTTAGTTAATATGCATGTTTAACGACTCCATGATTTACTTAGATTAATCGTAATTGAGCAATATAGATCCAGGGATATGAAAAGCTGACCCTGATAAACCGGCGGTCTATACAACAACAACAACAACTACAAATCCGACAACTAGTCAAATCTCCTCAACAGATACAACTACAGCTATAGCAGGAGGTGCAACTACCACACTGACAAAGAACCCAGAATACACAGCATGGAAAAAGGCAGACAGAATGTTAAGATGATGGCTTATAGGATCCCTATCCGAGGAGTCCTCAGGCCTAGTCATTGGTTTAAATACTGCATAGGCTGTATGGGAGGAATTAAGAATTCCTATGCTCAAGATTCCTAAGAGAAGGAATTCAATCTAAGGCAGTAAATAACCTACCTCAGAAAAACTGATGATAAGAACATCAGTGAGCAAGTAAGAGCATTCAATGGACTGTGTGACTGTCTTGCAGCAATTGGGAAAGCAATCACAGATCTAGAGAAAGTCTATTATCTCCTCACAAGCGGACCAGAATATGATAGGACTAGAATATGAGACATTCACTACTAATAGGCTAAAGCCCCCAAGGCCCACATATTTTGAGTTAGTCTCACAATTATAGAGCCTAGATCAAAGGAGGACATGGTTCTCTATGAATAAGGAAATAGAGACCTTGTCCCACATGGCTTTTTAAGGTTAAAGAGCATCACAGCAATCCAACACGAGTAACAACACTTCCAGATTTACCTCTATAGGAAAGGGGTTTCAGGCACAATAGAACTCTGCAAGACATACTGCAAATAATAATCCAGTCAAAATGAAGGACAAGTGTTCAGAATGATGTCAAAGGTAGAAAGTGAACAATACAGGGATCATACCTGCCAATGCTCTGGAGTCAAAAGACATATAGAAAAGATTTGCTGGTGGAATTCCAAACAGAAATCTAAAAATGATGTATTACCACAGGCTTTGGCAGCACTAACACTGGACAACACACAGGCAGAAATAGAATGGATAATGGACACAGGAGCATCCAAGCATATGACAGGTAGCAAACACATCCTTTATAATTTATCACCTTACTTAGGCCCATAGTATGTTCTTATTGGAGATGGTACCCACCTACCCATTCTAGGTATAGGTGAGTTGCACTAATTTACAACAACATCATCTATATCTGTCATAAATGTATTGTATGTACCAAATCTTCAAAAAAAAAAACTTACTCTCGGTTAAACAACTGGCACACCAGCACTCAGCAGAATGCATTTTTACTAATACTGACTTTGTGGTGAAGGAAAATGTAACAAATCAGGTTCTACTGAGGGGTGCACTTAGAAAGGAACTATATGTACTCTCTGGGACACCAGAAGTATATTTTGCTCATAGGTTCAAGTTAGGGTCAATAGAGCTCTGGCATCAACGTTTAGGTCATATTCAGTTTCCTACAATCCAGTTTCTCAAGAATAAAGGCCTCATAGAGGTACTAGGGTAAAATAAAAGTGAGCATCTATGTGAGAGAAGCCAACTTGGCAAGCTGTCAAAGCTCTCATTCAGTTATTCCAATCATACTAGTTCTTGCTTGTTTGAATTAATTCATTGTGACTTGTAGGGCTCTGCCCCTATTGAATCTATTGGTCATTTTAAGTACTATGTTACCTTTGTGGATGATTATTCTAAATACACGTGGTTTGTTCCTCTCAAACAGAAATCTGAATTCACTAATGTGTTTCACAACTTTGAAAGCTACATTCTAAGACAGTTTAACACACACACAAAAAGGTTTCACACTGATGGGGGAGGTGAGTTTATTAATAATAAACTGTCAAATCATTTTTTTAAAACAGGCATCACTCACTTAATATCATGTCCACACACCCCCACAACAAACTGGTAGTTGAAAGGAGGCACATAACAATCAAAGAGTTAGGTCTCACTATGCTGTTTCACAATAGACTGCCTTTGTATTTATGGGTGGAAGCTTTTGCTACTGCTGTTTTTTTTTATAAATAGACTACCCACTACTGTCCTTAATATGAACTCCCCTTATTTTGTTGTACATAAAACCAATCCTGATTACTCTAGCCTTAGAGTCTTTTGCAGCAGGTGCCATACTTACACTTGGGATACAAAGAAACACAAATTTGACCCAAAAACAATCCCCTGTGTGTTTGTAGGATATAGTACACAATACAAAGGTTACAAGTGCTTTCATCCCTCATCCAGAAAATTCTTTATGAGCAGACATGTTACCTTTGATGAAACCCTTCTTCTCTATAAAGTTAAGGACCCATTTAATCTAACCTCTGTTAATACCATATTTGATTCTTGGTCACAATCTATGGATCCCTTAACCACTACAATCAACTCACTAATCCCAGAATCCCCACCAAGTCTATCCACTGAACCTACACCCACAATCACAGATGTTAATTAGAACCATTCATCAGATATCCATCTGTCCAATCATCCAACCCCTCCTCTAGAACCCTCCATAGATCCTCCCATACAACCTGAATCACCTTCAGGACAAGTCTCCCCTCAGCCATTAGACCTTCCTGACCATACCGACACATTTTCTTCAAACTCACCAGAACCACCAGACACAAACACCACAGATTGTCACTAGAGCCCAACATGGTATTTTTAAACCAAATCCTAAGTATGCCCTAACTGTCACTCTCCCAAACATTCCCAAAGAACCCAAATCTGTGAAGTCTGCTCTCAAACATACAGTATGGAAAGTAGATACAGAAGAAGAACTAGATGCTCTAGTTTGTAACCAGACCTGGCATCTAGTGCCAAGAACATCAGACATGCACATTATTGGGTCTAAGTGGGTGTTCAAAGCCAAACTTAACCCAGATGGAACATTAGAAAGATTGAAGGCCAGACTTGTGGCCAAAGGGTACAGCCAGATAGATGGGATTGACTACATAGAAACCTATTCCCCAGTAGTCAAACCTAGCACAATCAGGGTAGTCCTCAGTCTTGCCCTAAACCAGTCCTGGCCTATTAAGCAACTGAATGTCAAAAATGACTTTCTGCATGGATATATTACATAAGACATATACATAGCTCAACCTCCAGGTATGGCTCATCCTTTATACCCAGATCATGTTTGCATATTAGATAGAGCCCTATATGGACTTAAACAAGATCCTAGGGCCTAGTTTGACCGGTTCAGTCAATTTCTAATTCATTATGGATTTAAATGCAGTCTGTCTGACCCCTCATTATTTTTCTATCATTCTAACCATGGTACTCTAGTTTTGCTGTTGTATTTGGATGATACTCTACTCACAGGTTCTAGGGCAGAATTGCTAGAGTCCTTTATTGGTCAACTTAGTCAAGAATTCACTATGAAAGACCTAGGTCTCATCCATCATTTCCTTGGAGTACAGATCCATCACACCAGCAATGGCCTCCATCTTAGACAGACACACTATGCTGCCACAATCTTAGATAAAGCACACATGACCGACTGCAAGCCTATGAGAACCCCATTTGCCACCAAACACAAGGAAGGATCAGATTCAGAGCTACTAAAAGACCCCACATACTACAGAAGTCTTGTGGGAGCCCTGCAGTACCTTACATTTACAAGACCAGACCTAGCATTCAGTGTCAACTATGTATCACAATTCATGCAGCAGCCCCCCAGCTTTCACCTAACTTTGGTCCAGAGGATTCTCAGATATGTTAAGGGTACCTTGGATCTTGGGATGTCCCTACACAAAGGCCCCACATCCAGCTTACTAGCCTTTGCTCACACTGTTACAGATTGGTCAACTCTTGTGGCTTATTCAGACGCAGACTGGGCAGGATGTGAGTTTACTCGAAGATCCACAACAGGGTATTGCACATTTATTGGTCCAAACCTAATCTCCTGGTGTGCTAAGAAACAACCTACAGTGTCTAGATCAAGCTCAGAAGCAGAATATCGTGCTATGGCTCATACTGCAACAGAAATTACTTAGATAACCTATCTTCTACATGAACTACATATCACATTAACCTACTCCCATCCTATTGTCAGAAACTTGAGTGCTTTACACATGACCATCAATCCTGTGTTTCATGCTAGGAGTAAACATATCGAGTTGGACTATCACTATGTCCGGGAACAAGTGGCCAGACATCTTTTAGTTACAAAGCATGTTCCAGCATCACAGCTGCTAGCAGACATATTCACTAAGGCTCTACCCAAGATTCCTTTCCAGTTTCTTCGGCACAAACGCAGCCTTCAACCTCAGCCTCGTTTGAGGGGGGTAATAACGGACAGGGTTCGGATAAATCAAATAAATCAAATTCAGACAGCAAAGACAACAGTAACAATCAAATTCAAGAGTCTATTCATTCAAAACAACCACTGTCCGGATAATTGCAGAAAAGCAGCACAAGTTAAACAAAAAAGATAAATACGGGAATCAAGGGTTCAAATACAAAGATAAGGAGAGATAAGGAGGAAGCCTCACTGCCACAGATTCATTCAAAATTCAGATGGCAAAGGGGTGTGAGAAAAGGGGTTTTAAGATCGTTGTTTATAATTGACTGAGTTGTTTAGATTCGATCAGGTAACGAGGTTTGTCGCCTTCAAATCCTTAAAGGCAGACTGTTGAACTGGGCAAAGGGTACTAGGTTGTTGTATGACATCTAGCAACACTTTAAGAGTTTGCACCCATGAATAGAGTTGATATGGTCGTTACGTTTGTTGGTTGGATATGCTCATTCCCGAATAATCGATTTGGGGGGCGAAAGTAATCAATTGGATCATTGTTTGGCTATGTTTTTCTTCCTTATTATCTTTAGTTTATATTACATCTTAGTGTTAATTATCACTTGTTCCACTGGTTGACCTAAACTAAGTATGAAAATGACTTTGGTACTCGATTGACTCCTCGTGGGATCGACCTTTCTTGCTACTAACATCCGACTCGGTACACTGCCGGTTAAAGTTGGACCGTCACGATTTTGGCCATCATTGGTTTGCACTGTCAAGTAGTTGACTTGTCAATCATGAAGAGTTGTATATTTAACGATTGGTAATTAGTTACGTACTCATGAAAATATTTTTGGTTTACCAGCCATAGAAGGGAATCAAGATAATTAGATGGGATCTTGGCCCTAATAAATTTTGGAAACATTCTAGAGTCAATTATGGGTAGTTGACTAGTGGAAGCAAAGCTAATATAATTAATTAAAGTACATTTTTTGGTTTTGTATGCATAAACATATATTTATTTATGTTTTTACTTTTTGTGGTAGAAAATGCCTAACACACTTAGGGCATGTTTGGTACGGAAAAAATTTAAGAAAAGAATAATGCTGAGAATAAACCTGAGAAAAAAAAGATGAGAAAATAAAAAAAATCATATTCTCACAATTTGTATGCATAGAAAAGATGTTGAGAATAAAATTGGACTTTTCTATTCTCACTCAACTTTTCTTCACCAGCATGAGAATTAAAAAGGTGGAAAGGAATTAAGATTTGAGAAAAGACTCCAACTTGAGAAAAGACACTTTTCTATTCTCAATTAACCAAACATGTCTAACTCGAGAAAATAAAAAACTCTTATCTTTTCTCATCTATTTTATCCCTACCAAACACACCCTTAATCTACGTTTTATCATTGATAACAAACTGAATGAATCAAACTTTCTGTATTGCTAAAGAAACCACAGAATCTTTCGGAGGCATGAGAAACTTGAGTATGTTCTTGAGGCCCTTACGGTGAACGCGATTTTGAAGATCGCGATCTTTGGATATACTGTAAAACCGAATCCGGATCCGATCCATAAATGGATCGTCGGATTCGATTCACAAGCACCGATCGAGACGCCGATCATCATCATGCAATAAAGCTACAAATAAATTCGCATGCGATTTTACCACGATTTGATTCACATAAATGATTAACGTAACTATGAGAAGGTTAAAGATTTACCCCAAAGGAGAAGGTAATGCAGTCGACCAAAAGAGAGAAACCGTAGTGATACGGAATACCTAAATTCCACGTACACGTTGGACGATCTAGAATTATCACGATTTTAAGGCTCCTCAACCTTCAAGAAACACATTCTTGAAAACCTTGGAATGATCAAAACCCTTGAGACTCGCCCAAGAAACCCTGATTTGTGAACGTTCAAGAATTGCCAATTTCTTGAATTTGATGTTCAATGATTAAGTTTATTCGTAAACTTAAAAAAAATGCATTTGTCCTTGCCAATGCAAAGAAGAGAATTTTTTATAATAATCGAATAATTTGTGTTCTTAAAAAACCCCTAAGTCTTATTTATAGGCTTACAACTAGAGAAATTAAAAACCAAATCCCGATGTGGGACAAAGAACCTAAAAACTCCTAAACTTCTATTTGGCGCCACCATGGCTTTTTATTAAAAAAAAAACTAAATAAACTCATAAAAATACTCTTAATATGCGCCCCAATGAATCTAACCACATCCATCGGCAACAATGAGCAATACTGCCGTCTCACATTCAACCTTTCCTTCATGAACATCATCGAATGACTGCATAACCAATGTAGATAAAGCTTCATCTCTCTTCTTGCATTGCAAACTGGTCAGCGGTCCATCTCTAATTATCAAATGATCCTTGGCCTGAATTGGTGACATAAGATCATGATGTGTGACTGGTGGTAATGGATCTCGAACTCACATCATTGCCTCAGGTTGAGAAGGATCTCGTCCTCGAGATCATAAGGATTATCAAACAAAGACAACTCGTCGGGCCGGAAAGGTGATAGATCAGCAACATTCACTTTAGTAGACACGCCCCAGTCGGGTGGTAGATCAATCACGTAAGCGTTGGGGTTGATTCGTTTCAGTACTTTGAACGGTCCATCACCTCTAGGATGCAGCTTGGTCTTCCTCCTGTGCGGGAAACGCTCTTTCCTCATATGTAGCCACACGTAATCTCCTGGCTCGAAAATCACGGGCTTTCGGCCTCGATTAGCTTGCTTTACATATCTAGCAGTCTGCTCTTCGACATGCTTCCTAGCTTTCGCATGAATATCCTTTACCATAGCAGCTTTCTTCTCACCATCCAAACTAGTAATTTCTCCTGCAGCAAAGGCAATAGATCAATAGGAGCATTTGGATTAAATCCATAAACAAGCTCAAAAAGGGAATACTTTGTCATGGAGTGTGTAGCACGGTTATAAGCAAATTCAACAAAAGTCAAGCATGATTCCCAAATTTTCAGGTTCTTCTGCACAATCACACGCAATAATTGACCCAAAACACGATGCACAACTTCAGTCTGACCATCAGTTTGTGGGTGATATGCACGATGAGAAAATAGTAAATGTGTGCCTAGCCTCATCCACAAATATCTCCAAAAGTGATCGACAAACTTAACATCCTCGTCACTAACAATAGACTTAGGCACTCCATGCAACCGTACAATTTCTTTCAAGAATAAATCAGCAATGTATGAAGCATCCTTAGTTTTATTGCATGGCAAAAAGTGCGCCATTTTAGAAAATCTATCCACGACTACAAATATGGAATCCTTACCACTTTTAGAACGTGGAAGTCCTAGCACAAAGTCCATGGAAAGATCAGTCCAGGGGGAATAAGGAATGGGAAGCTGAATGTAAAGACCATGAGGCATAGACTTAGATTTAGCACGTTTACACGCAATACATGACTCACAAAATTTCTGAACATCCATGCGCATATGTGGCCAATAAAAGTGTGTGCTCAACATGTCAAGTGTCTTTGTAATACCAAAATGACCCATCAATCCCCCAGCATGCGACTCTTTAACAAGACAATCACGAATTGAATATCTGGGAATACACACACGGTTTTCCTTATAAAGGAACCCGTCGAAGATATAAAACTTGCCATCTAACTTATACAATTCATTAGTTATAGCATGTAGGCATTTCTTAAAGATCTAATGGAAATCTAGACCAGACAAGTAAAGGTCCTTAATATGCTCAAAACCGAATAACTTAGTCTGCATGTGAGTAATCAAAGTGTATCTACTAGACAATGCATCAGCTACGGTATTTTCTTGACCTTTCTTGTATTTAATCACATATGGAAATGATTCAATAAAATCAATCCACCTAATATGTCTAGCATGCAACTTATTCTGACTTTTTAAGTACTTGAGAGACTCATGATCGGCCACACTTATTCTGACTAATATGTCTGCTCAAAAGTATCTGCCACACTCGACATACCATATAATCTCGGGGTACACGGGGTATATGAGCAAACATACAAAACACTTACAACAAGAGTAAAAGGAATAACCATCAACACGCCACTAGAGTCCTATTTCTAAAAACAAGAAAACAAAACAACCTAAGAAAAGAAAACAAACAAAGAAAACTAGGTTGCCTCCTAGGAGCGCTCTTTTAATGTCAATAGCTTGACACAGATTTCAAAAGATCAACCCGGATCGGGCCACTTTGGTTTAACAGCCGCCACCTCAGTATCGGAATCAGAAGTATTGGGGCGGAAATGATTTTCACCACAACAACAAGTCAAGTGCGCAATAAGATCATTAAACCTTTCTCTCCAAACTACACTGACTCTCTTCTTCGTGTTCTTGCGGATGATATGCATAGGTGTGCTAACATGCTCAGGAGTCTCAGAAGAAGGTTCCTCATAGATAGAGGTAGGAATGTCATCATCTGACTCAAAGAAATAAGATGGAATCTCTTCACAAATCAGGACATCCGTACTCTCATCTCTTCTTTGGAAATAAAGAGCCTCAGGCTTTTCCTTTGGTTGCCCAAAATATTTCTTAAGTCGATGGCCATTCACTTTAAAAGCTTGATTACCATACCCGTTCAAAGTAATTACTCCACTTGGATTAACCTCGAGAATCTCAAAGGGGCCAGACCATCTAGACTCGAGTTTACCTGGAAACAGGTGAAGTCTAGTATTATAGAGTAAAGCCATCTCACCAACTTTGAATTCTCGGTCCTTGATCTTAGCGTCATGGAGTATCTTCGTTCTTTCCTTGCTAAGCTTAGCATTATCGTATGCTCTGAGTCTGAATTCGTCGAGCTCGTTCAATTGTAACAACCGTTTCTCCCCACAGAGTTGGCTACCAAAATTTAAGAATTTAATTGCCCAGAAAGCTCTGTGTTCAAGTTCGACAGGTAAATGACATGCCTTGCCATAGACCATTTGGAAGGGTGACGTGCCCATCGGGTTTTAAATGCGAAGACGATAAGCCCACAATGCGTCATCCAACTTAAGACTCAATTAGATCGATTATCGTTCACGGTCTTCTAAAATTCTTTTCAAGCTCTGGTTGCTCACCTCGACTTGGCCATCTGGTGCAGGGATGATATGGTGTACCAACTTTGTGTTTGACACCATATTTTTCAAGGATTTTATCAAGCGGCGCATTGCAAAAGTGGGTACCCTCATCACTAATGAGTGCTCTCGGACAGCCGAATCTGGTAAAGATTTTCTTTTGCAAGAAAAACTTCACGACTTTATGATCATTAGTTTGGGTAGCTATGGCTTCAACCCACTTGGAAACATAGTAAATACAGCACGAGGATATATTTATTACCGCACGAAGATGGAAAGGGTCCTATAAAATCTATGCCCCAAACGTCGAAAACTTCGCATTCAAGAATGGGCTTAAGTGGCATTTCCATCCTACTACTCTGCCGTCCAGTTCTCTGGCACCTATCACAACCTTTACAAAAGGCTTCTATGCATCTTTAAACAGAGTCGGCCAGTAGAATCCAGCTTGAAGGATCTTTGCAACCGTCTTCGGTGTTCCATAATGACCTCCGGTAGGACCGCTTATGGCATTGTTCTAGGATATCCCACGGATCATGCTCGGGAACACACCGTCGAGGCAACCAATCTTACAGACTCTGAACAAATAAGGATCTTCCCATACGAGATATTTAAGATCGTAAAAGAACTTTTCTTCTCTCGATACGTCATGTCCTCTAAATGACCACTCGCTAAATAGTTGACGTAGTCAGCATACCACGGCCTAACCGTTTCAAGCTTCATCAATTGCTCAGTCGGAAAATCAATGCCTATATCATTATGATTCTCTGCACCCTCATTTACTAAGCGAGATAAATGATCAGCCACAATATTCTCACTACCTTTCTTATCTTTAATCACAAGGTCAAACTCTTGTAAAATCGAGAATCCATCGAAGTAACCTTGGTTTTGCATCCGCTTTGTCCATAAGGTAACGCAAGGTCGCATGGTCGGTCCAAACAACAACTTGAGACCCTAGAAGATAACTTCTAAACTTGTCAATGGCAAAAACAACGACTAAGAATTCCTTCTCGGTTGTGGTATAATTGCATTGAGCCGGGTTCAAGTGCGGCTCGCATAATAAATGGGCCTGAACCTTTATCAACTCTTTGACCTAAAAGCTGCGCCACTGAGATAATTAGAGGCATCGCACATCAACTCGAAAGGCTTGGTCGGTCGGGTGCAACTAAAATAGGGGCATCGATAAGCTTGTCTTTCAGACAATTGAAAGCTTCTTTGCACTTCGTGATCGAACAAGAAATCTACATCATCTTTCAAAAGATTTGATAAAGGCTTGGCAATAGTAGAAAAGTCTCGAATAAACCGCCTGTAGAAGCCAACGTGACCTAGAAAACCTCGTACCTCCTTCACTGTCTTAGGGTATGTCATCCTTTCGATGGCTTCGACCTTAGCCTTATCAACTTGAATACCAGCATTGGACACCTTATGTCCCAAAACGATTCCTTCGTCTACTAGAAAATGGAATTATTCCCAGTTAAGCACCAGATTTTTCTCAACACACCGTTGGAGTACTATATCTAGGTTCTTTAAGATTTCATCAAAGCTATCGCCGTAGACTGAGAAGTCATCCATGAAGACCTCCATGCACTGCTCCACAAATCCATAAAAAATGGCTAACATGCACCGTTGAAAAGTCGCGGGTGCGTTGCATAAGCCGAATGGCATTCTGCGGAACGCAAAAGTATCAGATGGACATGTAAAAGTTGTCTTCTCTTGGTCATTAGGATCAATGGCTATCTGGAAGTAGCCCGAATAGCCATCAAGGAAACAATAATACTTATGACCACTCAGTCGTTCAATAAGCTGGTCAATGAAGGGTAGGGGAAAGTGGTCCTTGGCAGTAACCTCATTAAGTCTACGATAGTCAATACAGACTCTGTAGCCTGTCACGAGTCGTAAGGCAACTTCCTCCCCTTTTTCATTCTTTTCGACTGTGATTCCGCCCTTCTTTGGCACAACTTGAGTAGGGCTGACCCACTCGCTATCGGCGATTGCATAGATGATGCCCATGTCAAGCCACTTTATCACTTCTTTCTTGACAACCTCCTGCATATGCGGATTCAGCCTTCTCTGAGGTTGTCTAACCTTTTTAGCTCCCTCCTCCGTTCGGATTTTATGCATGCATACATCTGGTCGATTTCTCGGATATCACCCACTTGCCATCCGAACGTGAGGATATTCTTTTTAAGCACTTCTATAAGCTGTGCTTCTTGCTCAGGGTCGAGTTTCGAAGAAATGATCAAAGGCAATTTACCTCCATCCTTAAGAAAGATATACTTAAGGTGTTTGAAGCGGTTTGAGCTCTAAATCAGAGAGTGGTTGCTCAATACTAGATTTTAACGGGCCACCTTTCTCCTTATGAGCTTGGAGTGGTTGACTAAAGAATAACTCATCTTCCCGAGGCTCAACCCAGAAAGGTGCTTGGATCAAATCATCCATCGGAATCCTCCGGTCAACACTTGCTTCCTTTTTCTTGTGATCGATCATTTTTCTTAACTCTTCATCTTTAAGCTCTTCTGCCAACTCTTCCCAATCATCTACTTCCCAGTGAGTAGTTTCTTTCCAAAAGTCTACCTCGTCCCAACTACCCATCAGAGCTTCTTCTTCACCAGGGATGAAGTCTTTCTGACTCAGTTCTTTGAGATCATCGTTTGTTGCTGGGAATCTCCATGCTTCTAACTCACTAACAGGCTCAGTGTGAGCGAGTGAAGATGACTCGTCAATGACGACGGGCTGTAATGAATTAGAAGATGGTCCGCAGTCAGCTGGATCTTCAATGTCCATGACTTCAGAAACACCTATCTCTGTCAACTCCTCTGCTTCTTCAGAGTAGGCATCTTTTTCATCCTCGTAAATTGCTTCAACAAACGATATTTCATCAGTTATGGTTCTTCCAGGACTTGTCCCTCGTGTGAAGGTGACAGATGTGTCATCGAATCTAAGAGTAATCTGTCCTTTGCAGAAGTCGATGAGAGCGTTAGAGGTGTCTAAAAAGGTTCGGCCTAGAATTAGAGGCATCTCCTTATCAGGTGGATAGTCTAGAATAACCCAGTCGGTAGGGAAGACTAAATGTTCAACTTGAAGGAGAACATTAGCTACACAACCGGTGCAGACCGCTAGATCATCTACCATCGAAGAGAAATAGAGGCGTTCCGCATCCTTTTATCTAACACGAGCTTTTGCATACGTTTGATGGCATCACATTAATAGAGGCCCCGAGTCGCATAAGACATTTTCGAACAAATGGCCTTCGATCTCACAGGAGATTGAGGGTCTGCCAGGGTCACCTCGCTTAACAGCGACTTTCTGTGAAACCATCACCCAATCTTCGCGTAGCACTTCGTCATCCATCCCCTGAAGCTTTCTCTTACTCCCACAGAATTCTTTAAGATACTTAGAGCATTTAGGAATTTTGATTAATACCTCGGCTAAGGGCATACTAATTTGAGTGTCTCTAGCATCCTCCTCACTCCAAAGATCTTGCTTGTCATTAGTGAGGGCTTTCTCTTTCCTTTTTGGGGGATAAGGAAGGGCTTTATCATTCCCTGTAGCTTGATTCTTTATCGCCTCATCCTCCCTATCCTTCCATCTTACGAACTTTTCTTTCTTTTTCTTAGTCAGGGGTACCGCCCCTTGACTTTCCTTTCTTTCCTCATCATCGTAATCATTTTCATCCTCGAAGAATTGTCACTAAGCTCCTCATCGTTGCTTTCTTGGCATGTGATTTCTGATTTCCCCCTCCTGAACTCATGGCGTCAGGAGGGGCTACTCGTTTCCCGACATCTTGCCGGATTCAGCCTTCTTACCACTTCTCAACGTTACTTCATTCAACTCCTCTTCTTGTCCATACTCCCATTGTGGTGTAATGGCGGTGCAAACATTCACATCGACTTTTGGGCTTCTCTCGGTATAACTCGGAAGTTTACCGTGAGGTCTCGCTTGCTTTGCTGATGTGCTTATCCGACCAACTTGTCTCTCAATAGCTTTAACGCTAGTAGACAAGGTTTTCACCATGTCTACCAGCTCATCGAATTTGTGTTGAGGACACATGAGGTGGTATGATTTTGAGTTTGGTTCCATCCACCCCTGCGGCCTTTGGGAGTTAGGAGTCGTCCTTTGATAGTTTGAGTTGAAAGAATTCGAATTTGAAGGGCCGGGTGGTAACTTGGCTTGATTGAAGTTTTGTCGTTGAAATCTTGAGTAGTTCTGGCTTTGATTGAAGTTTCGGAAGGGTTGGTTTTGATTATCCATTAAATTTACTTCTTCCGTCATCTCCGTTCCTACCGCATTCCAAGATCGGAAAATTTGCGTCGAAGATTGGCCACCGCTTGCTTATCAATTCCATCTCGAGCAACCAATGACCTTGTATGAGGACCGCTTGCGATCTACCTTCTTTCTTAACAACATTGGTCTTCTTGGGAGTCGACCACATATTGTTCTTGGCGATGGTCTCAAACCACTCTGTAAGCGATCCTCATCACCTCCCCCTAAGAAGGATCCATGAGCTGTGGAGTCAAGATAGTCTCTATTAGGTTGAGAGACACCTCTATAGAACAGTTCCAGCAACTCATGTCTGTCATATCCGTGATTGGGGCATTTCCTCATCAAGAGATTCAATCTCTCCCAAGCTTTGCCAACAGTCTCATCCTCCAATTGCTCAAACGTAGCTATTTCCCGTTTCATCTCCATAATCTTGCCTGGTGAAACCCACTTAAGAGCGAAGGCTCTTTTGACATCATTCCATGTATGGAGAGAATGATGTGCCAACGATTTAAACCACCGACTTGCTTCACCTTTCAAAGCAAAAGGAAATAGCTTTAACTTAACTATCTCAGAATCAACACCAGGATAATGGCCTGCTTCACAGATTTGTACGAATGTGGACAAGAAGTCGTGTGGATCTTCCTGAGCAGTACCATGGAAAGAGCTATTCTAAACTAGAGCAACTACTCCGTTCTTTAGATCGAAATTTACTCCTCCCATGTCAGGAGGACGAATAGGTCTATGCCCCTCGAGAAAATCTTGATTTAGATATGGGGTGTAGGGGTCCTGGTTCAATTGATTAAAATTTGGTTTTGTCTAAATTGTTGAAGTTGTTGATTTATGCCGACTTGTTGATTCTCTTTTGCTTCGCAGAGCTTGCATCTATTTGAAGGATTAAATTTAAGCGAGCTTGGGGATCGGGATTTGGAATTGGTGGATCTTGATCCGCCATTATGTCCAAATCGGGAAAAGCCTCCTTCTAAAAATAGATCGTTCAGGCTCGGGATCGAAGATTAGAAGTCCCTTCTTACTTCTCGTTTGCATAAACCAGAAGAAAGGAAAAGGAAGAAATCAACCTTAGGGTTGTTTAGAACAGGTTTAGAAAAGGTTTGATGGTTTAGAGGGAGAAAAGAAAAGAGAAGAGAAGATAGAAAAGAAGTGATGATTGAACAGACTGAACTGGCGTCTAGTGTTAGTGGACGTTCGTTCAGAGCTGAACGCTCGTTCAGATTTATGAACGGTCGTTCGGGGGAACAGGATTGAAGTGGACGGCCGTTCAAGTTCTTAAACGCTCGTCCAGACTTCGAAAATCTAAAACTAAGGCTTAAAACTTAAAAACGAAATAGAAATAATTAAGGAAACTAAAAAGAACGTACGGAAATAAATAAAGGTTAATCTAAAATTATGAAGAAAAACAAATCTAAAATTATAGAAACTAATATAACTATCAAAAATTAAAGAAAATAATTGAAGGAAAATAGAATTAAATAAAACAAGGTAAGACGAGAACAAAAAATAAACGTAATTCTAAAATTTAGATCTACGAATTAAAATTAGAATCGATATAAAATTTTATACCTAAAAGAATCCGACAACCGTTACCGATTCCCCGGCAACGGCGCCAAAAACTTGTTCGGTAAAAACACGTTTTAATATTTATAATACCGACACACCCCAAGTATAAGGATCTGTAGTAAAGGATGTTATCGGGTCGTCTAAAGGAATGGAATGTTTATCGAATTCAAGTATAAACCTATATCGATTATGTCACAATTATCTATCTAAACTAAGGTTGAAACTAACTAAAACCTAAACCTAAGAATTAAAACTAAAACAAGAATAAAAACAAGCAGAAAATAAGAAAACAGAAAGAAAGTGAACGATCGTCTGAAAGCTTAATCTAACGGACGGGCGTCTGCTATTGCGGACGAGCGTCTGACCATGAATTGAAGCAGAAAAGTGCAGGAAAAAAAGCAGGAAATTAGGGTTTATAAAACTAGAACTTAAACTAAACTTAATCTAAACGATTTGATTCAAACAATTAAAGGAAAACACAGCGAGGCAACGAATCCACCCATCAACAAACAACCCCCAACTAGATGGTGATCTAAAGATGTAGTTTTTAGTAGTGATCTATTCACGAATTCAATTAAATTTCTTCAACCAAATTCTAGGGTTTCGTTTATCTTTTCCAAGTAAACTAAACAGCATACCAAACATGATCACGAGATTATCCCTAATACTCTTACTCAATCAACTATGCATAATCTCTTATAACACAATTAATCGCATCACTTGAACGAAATAAAACTTAAACCAATATATTTTCATACATAGATCCAAGCATATAGATATAGATAAATCGTTTCATCGAATCGTTAATTCCAACAAAACATGATCAATACAAAACAGCATCCAAAGTGATGAAAAACTATAAATTAAACTCACTAACATAAAGCATCGAACTCTCTAGTTGGTTATGTTGATGATGGGCTTCCTCCGTCGACTCACTGCAAGGCTTTTAGCCAACAATCATATTGGAGAAGATTGTTGGATTGGAGATTTGCATCTCTGTGTAAAAGTGGTTTTGGGGCGCAGTTCTTTTGTGAAAATTGCGGCTATGAAAAGTATGAAATTAGGGTTGGGGCTGCTGCTGTATTTATAGAGTGCTAAGTCGGTTAGGGTTTAAGTCGGCACCGGACGCTCGTTTGAACAACCAGACGCCCGTCCAGAATGCCTGGACGGAGCATGAACGTCGCGTTTGGCTTCATCAAGACTCGAATGTAAAATACGATTCTAGACCTTTGCATGGACGCCGATTCATACGGACCTTCGTCCAAGATCAGTGGACGCCCGTCTGGAATGCTTAGGATCGGATCTCTTCATCTTTATCCACTTTCTTCAAGCCAATTCCAACTCTATCTTGAATAATTCGACTTGAGCTTCATTTATCCTCTTTATGCACTCGAAATTCAGCCTCCTAAAGGATAAATAAACATTGCAAAATGTAATAAAACTCAAATAATAATAATTCCATTAATTTAACACATAAAATAATCAATTTTGCAAATAACCATATTAGAATCATCCTTACTAAATAATTGCACTTAAACCCTTAATTCTCATGTAAATATGCAAATGTGGGGAAAATAATAATGAAATACACCCTTAATAATCATATAAATATGGCCTTAACAACACCCCCACACTTAACTTTTTGTACGTCCTCGGACAAAACAATCAAAACTATAGCTCAACTTTCATGTAATCCACATAGATCTCTAACTCACGTAACAAAAGATACAACAACTATAGCAAACAATACCATCACAGAGATAGATTCAGTGTATGTGTGACAAGCCCTTTTCAAATTTAACAAGCCTTTCAAAGAAATATCCTCTCAAAAATCCAATGACTATCCTAGATATAGGCAGTAATAGCTCCACTCAAAGCCTTCCCACGCACTCAGTAGGATAATCCCTACAGCATATCATGCGGTTCTACTGGGTATAAGATCCATGATAACAAAGACTTCACTTTATTTTTACTCATCATTTTCAAAATTTCAAATTTGACGCATATCAGAATGAGCTTTTACCCATCATAGTAGAATAGGACATTTCGAGATAATCCCCTACCTTACTCAAATCATAAGGTAGCTTCTTCTAACTGTCGTGAGCTTCTGGTCATCATAGTGGTATAGGACATACGTGGTATACCCTACCTCACTCAAATCATCGACCAGCTTTCGACAAACGTATTTATTATGATTGCTTATTCATTCTTTTCTTCAAGACATAAGTTACATCTCACTTATCACATTCGAAATTTATGATATTCACAGCACCCGGTCTAACTAAGGTGTTACTATACTGACCTTCCTAAGATAAATCACTAAAACAATGAAAGGATATAGTTCAAAAATCTTGCTTCAAAATCAAAGGCTCTCGTGAACGCGAAAAATGAATACTAGCTCCATGAAAGTAAAGACATGCTATAATTATCTCACTAAGTCACATACTATCATCGTTAGAAAACTACAACTAGCAAGCATTTAGTTTCAACCACATGCTCGAGACTAACAAAAATTTAAATGTCGTGGAAATTTAACATTCACTCATATTTCAAAGGATATAGCATAAAAACATACCCAATTTACCCCCCCACACTTAAATCACATTATGTCCGCAGAATGTGCAGAATAAAAGAAAAAGAAAATTTAGCTGGTTTCAACAGTGGTTGTCGGATGAAAGTTGGCAGAGGTCAGGACGGAGCATGAATGTACCGCGACAACTCGAATAGACAACACTTTGGACATAAAAGCTTGCGAACACTCGCTCAAAAGTATCTCGCCACACTCGACATACCATATAATCTCGGGTACACGGGTATATGAGCAAAGCGTACAAAATACTTACAACAAGAGTAAAAGGAATAACCATCAACACGCCACTAGAGTCCTATTTCTAAAAACAAGAAAACAAAACAACCTAAGAAAAGAAAACAAACAAAGAAAACTAGGTTGCCTCCAAGGAGCGCTCTTTTAATGTCAATAGCTTGACACATATTTCAAAAGATCAACCCGGATCGGGCCACTTTGGTTTAACAGCCGCCACCTCAGTATCGGAATCAGAAGTATTGGGGCAGAAATGATTTTCACCACAACAACAAGTCAAGTGCGCAATAAGATCATTAAAACTTTCTCTCCAAACTACACTGACTCTCTTCTTCGTGTTCTTGCGGATGATAGGCATAGGTGTGCTAACATGCTCAGGAGTCTCAGAAGAAGGTTCCTCATAGGTAGAGGTAGGCATGTCATCATCTGACTCAAAGAAAAAAGATGGAATCTCTTCACAAATCAGGACATCCGTACTCTCATCTCTTCTTTGGAAATAAAGAGCCTCAGGCTTTTCCTTTGGTTGCCCAAAATATTTCTTAAGTCGATGGCCATTCACTTTAAAAGCTTGATTACCATACCCGTTCAAAGTAATTACTCCACTTGTATTAACCTCGAGAATCTCAAAGGGGCCAGACCATCTAGACTTGAGTTTACCCGGAAACATGTGAAGTCTAGTATTATAGAGTAAAGCCATCTCACCAACTTTGAATTCTCGGTCCTTGATCTTAGCGTCATGGAGTATCTTCGTTCTTTCCTTGCTAAGCTTAGCATTCTCGTATGCTCGAGTCCGAATTAAATCGAGCTCGTTCAATTGTAACAACCGTTTCTCCCCACAGAGTTGGCTATCAAAATTTAAGAATTTAATTGCCCAGAAAGCTCTGTGTTCAAGTTCGACAGGTAAATGACAAGCCTTGCCATAGACCATTTGGAAGGGTGACGTGCCTATCGGGGTTTTAAATGCAGTACGATAAGCCCACAATGCGTCATCCACCTTAAGACTCCAATTAGATCGATTATTGTTCACGGTCTTCTAAAATTCTTTTCAAGCCTGGTAGCTCACCTCGACTTGGCCATCTGGTTCTGGGATGATATGGTGTACCAACTTTGTGTTTGACACCATATTTTTCAAGGATTTTATCAAGCGGCGCATTGCAAAAGTGGGTACCCTCATCACTAATGAGTGCTCTCGGACGACCGACCTGGTAAAGATATTCTTTTGCAAGAATTTCTTCACGACTTTATGATCATTAGTTTGGGTAGCTATGGCTTCAACCCACTTGGAAACATAGTCGGATAATGAGACGAGGATATATTTATTACCGCACGAAGATGGAAAGGGTCCCATAAAATCTATGCCCCAAACGTCGAAAACTTCGCATTCAAGAATGGGCTTAAGTGGCATTTCCATCCTACTACTCTGCCGTCCGGTTCTCGGCACCTATCACAACCTTTACAAAAGGCTTCGCATCTTTAAACAGAGTCGGCCAATAGAATCCGGCTTGAAGGATCTTTGCAACCGTCTTGGTGTTCCATAATGACCTCCGGTAGGATATTTATGGCATTGTTCTAGGATATCCCACCGATCATGCTCAGGAACACACCGTCGAAGCAACCCGTCTTTCTGCACTCGAACAAATAAGGATCTTCCCATACGAGATATTTAAGATCGTAAAAGAACTTTTTCTTCTCTCGATACGTCATGTCCTCTAAATGACCACTCGCTAAATAGTTGGCGTAGTCGACATACCACGGCCTAACCGTTTCAAGCTTCATCAATTGCTCACCGGAAAATCAATGCCTATATCATTGTGATTCTCTGCACCCTCATTTACTAAGCTTGAGATAAATGATCACCACAATATTCTCACTACCTTTCTTATCTTTAATCACAAGGTCAAACTCTTGTAAAATCAGAATCCATCGAAGTAACCTTGGTTTTGCATCTGCTTTGTCCATAAGGTAACGCAAGGCTGCATGGTCGGTCCAAACAACAACTTGAGACCCTAGAAGATAACTTCTAAACTTGTCAATGGCAAAAACAACAGCTAAGAATTCCTTCTCAGTTGTGGTATAATTGCATTGAGCGGGTTCAAGGTGCGGCTCGCATAATAAATGGGCCTGAACCTTTTATCAACTCTTTGACCTAAAACTGCACCTACGGCGTAATTAGAGACATCGCACATCAACTCGAAAGGCTTGGTCCAGCCAGGTGCAACTAAAATAGGGGCACTGATAAGCTTGTCTTTCAGACAATTGAAAGCTTCTTTGCACTTCGCATCAAACAAGAAATCTACATCATCTTTCAAAAGATTTGATAAAGGCTTGGCAATAGTAGAAAAGTCTCGAATAAACCGCCTGTAGAAGCCAACGTGACCTAGAAAACCTCGTACCTCCTTCACTGTCTTAGGGTACGTCATCCTTTCGATGGCTTCGACCTTAGCCTTATCAACTTGAATACCAGCATTGGACACCTTATGTCCCAAAACGATTCCTTCGTCTACTAGAAAATGGAATTTTTCCCAGTTAAGCACCAGATTTTTCTCAACATACCGTTGGAGTACAATATCTAGGTTCTTTAAGATTTCATCAAAGCTATCGCCAGTGGCGAAGTCATCCATGAAGACCTCCATGCACCTTTGCTCCACAAGTCCATCAAAATGGCTAACATGCACCGTTGAAAGTCGCGGGTGCGTTGCATAAGCCGAATGGCATTTGCGGAACGCAAAAGTACTAGATGGACATGTAAAAGTTGTCTTCTCTTGGTCATTAGGATCAATGGCTATCTGGAAGTAGCGTAATAGCCATCAAGGAAACAATAATACTTATGACCACTCGGTCGTTCAATAAGTTGGTCAATGAAGGGTAGGGAAAGTGGTCCTTGGCAAGTAACCTCATTAAGTCTACGATAGTCAATACTGAGACTCAGAGTCTGTCACAAGTCGTAAGGCAACTTCCTCCCCCTTTTTCATTCTTTTCGATCGTGATTCCGCCTCTTCTTTGGCACAACTTGAGTAGGGTGACCCACTCGCTATCGGCGATTGCATAGATGATGCCCATGTCAAGCCACTTTATCACTTCTTTCTTGACAACCTCTCCGCATATGCGGATTCAGCCTTCTCTCGAGGTTGTCTAACCTTTTAGCTCCCTCCTCCGTTCGGATTTTATGCATGCATACATCGGGTGATTCCTCGGATATCACCCACTTGCCATCCGAACGCGAGGATATTCTTTTTTAAGCACTTCTATCATTGTGTGCTTCTTGCTCGGTCGAGTTTTCAAGAAATGATCAAAGGCAATTTACCTCCATCCTTAAGAAAGATATACTTAAGGTGTTTGAAGCGGTTTGAGCTCTAAATCAAGAGGTGGTTGCTCAATACTAGATTTTAACGGGCCACCTTTCTCCTTATGAGCTTGGAGTGGTTGACTAAAGAATAACTCATCTTCCCGAGGCTCAACCCCAGAAAGGTACTGGATCAAATCATCCATCGGAATCCTCCGGTCAACACTTGCTTCCTTTTTCTTGTGATCGATCATTTTTCTTAACTCTTCATCTTTAAGCTCTTCTGCCAACTCTTCCCAATCATCTACTTCCCAATGAGTAGTTTCTTTCCAAAAGTCTACCTCGTCCCAACTAACCATCAGAGCTTCTTCTTCACCAGGGATGAAGTCTTCCTGACTCAGTTCTTAGAGATCATCGTTTGTTTGGGAATCTCCATGCTTCTAACTCACTAATGAGGCTCGGTGTGAGCGAGTGAAGATGACTCGTCAATGACGATGGGGCTGTAATGAATTAGAAGATGGTCCATGAGTCATTTGGATCTTCAATGTCCATGACTTCAAAACACCTATCTCTCGTCAACTCTACGCTTCTTCTTGAGTAGGCATCTTTTCATCCTCGTAAATTGCTTCAACAAACGATATTTCATCAGTTATGGTTCTTCCAGGACTTGTCCCTTGTGTGAAGGTGACGGATGTGTCATCGACTCTAAGAGTAATCTGTCCTTTGCAGAAGTCGATGAGAGCGTTAGAGGTGTCTAAAAAGGTTCGGCCTAGAATTAGAGGCATCTCCTTATCAGCAGGATAGTCTAGAATAACCCAGTCGGTAGGGAAGACTAAATGTTCAACTTGAAGGAGAACATTAGCTACACAACCGGCCGCAGACCGCTAGATCTGTCTACCATCGAAAGAGAAATAGGCGTTCCGCATCCTTTTATCTAACCCGAGCTTTTGCATACGTTTGATGGCATCACATTAATAGAGGCCCCGAGTCGCATAAGACATTTCGAACAAATGGCCTTCGATCTCATAGGAGATTGAGGGTCCGCAGTGGTCACCTCGCTTAACAAATGACTTTCTGTGAAACCATCGCGCAATCTTCGCGTAGCACTTCGTCAGCCATCCCCTGAAGCTTTCTCTTACTCCCATAGAATTCTTTAAGATACTTAGAGCATTTAGGCATTTCAGTTAATACCTCGGCTAAGGGCATACTAACTTTAGTGTCACTAAGCATCCTCTCACTCCAAAGATATCTTTGCTTGTCATTAGTGAGGGCTTTCTCTTTCCTTTTGGGGATAAGGAAGGGCTTTATCATTCCCTCGTAGCTTGATTCTTTATCGCCTCATCCTCCCTATCCTTCCATCTTACGAACTTTTCTTTCTTTTTCTTAGTCGAGGTACCGCCCTTGACTTTCCTTTCTTTCCTCATCATCGAATTATTTTCATCCTCCGAAGAATTGTCACTAAGCTCCTCATCGTTGCTTTCTTCGGCATGTGATTGATTTCCCCTCCCTGAACTCATGGCGCCGGGAGGGCTACTCGCTTCCGACATCTTGCCGGATTCAGCCTTCTTAACACTTCTCAACGTTACTTCATTCAACTCCTCTTCTTGTCCATACTCCCATTGTGGTGTAATGGCAGTGCAAACATTCACATCAGCTTTTGGGTTTCTCTCGGTATAACTCGGAAGTTTACCGTGAGGTCTGCTTGCTTTCGGGTCCGCCATCTGACCAACTTGTCTCTCAATAGCTTTAACGCTAGTAGACAAGGTTTTCACCATGTCTACCAGCTCATCGAATTTGTGTTGAGGGACACATGAGGTGGTATGATTTTGAGTTTGGTTCCATCCACCCTGCGGCCTTTGGGAGTTAGAGTCTGTCCTTTGAAAGTTTGAGTTGAAAGAATTCGAATTTGAAGGCCGGGTGGTAACTTGGCTTGATTGAAGTTTTGTCGTTGAAATCCCTGAGTAGTTCGGCTTTGATTGAAGTTCGGAAGGGTTGGTTTTGATTATCCATTAAATTTACTTCTTCCGTCATCTCCGTTCCTACTGCATTCCAAGATCGGAAGGTCTGCGTCGAAGATTGGCCACCGCTTGCTTATCAATTCCATCGAGCAACCAATGACCTTGTATCGGGATCGCTTGCAGTACCTTCTTTCTTAACAACATTGGTCTTCTTGGGAGTCGACCACATATTGTTCTTGGCGATGGTCTCACCACTCTGAAAGCGCCTCATCACCTCCCTTAAGAAGGATCCATGAGTTGTGGAGTCAAGATAGTCTCTATTAGGTTGAGAGACACCTCATAGAACGATTTCGACCAACTCATGTCTCGTCATATCCGTGATTGGGGCATTTCCTCATCAAGAGATTCAATCTCTCCCAAGCTTTGCCATGAGCCTCATCCTCCAATTGCTCAAACGTAGCTATTTCCCGTTTCATCTCCATAATCTTGCCTGGTGAAACCCACTTAAGAGCGAAGGCTCTTTTGACATCATTCCATGTATGGAGAGAATGATGTGCCAACGATTTAAACCACCGACTTGCTTCACCTTTCAAAGCAAAAGGAAATAGCTTTAACTTAACTATCTCAAAATCAACACCAGGATAATGGCCACGCTTCGCATTTGTAACGAATGTGGACAAGAAGTCGTGTGGATCTTCCCGAGCAAAGATACCATAGAAAGAGCTATTTCGAACTAGAGCAACTACTCCGTTCTTTAGATCGAAATTTACTCCTCCCATGTCGGGAGGACGAATAGTCTATGCCCTCGAGAAAATCTTGATTTAGATATGGGGTGTAGGGGTCTGGTTCAATTGATTAAGCCGGGTTTTGTCTAAATTGTTGAAGTTGTTGATTTATGCCGACTTGTTGATTCTGCTGTTGCTGCAGAGCTTGCATCTGTTGAAGGATTAAATTTAACTGAGCTTGGGGATCATGAGTTGGAATTGGTGGATCTTGATCTGCCATTATGTCCAAATCAGGAAAAGCCTCCTTCTAAAAATAGATCGTTCGGGCTCAGGATCGAAGATTAGAAGTCCTTCTTACTTTCGTTTGCATAAACCGGAAGAAAGGAAAAGGAAGAAATCAACCTTAGGGTTGTTTAGAAACGAGTTTAGAAAAGGTTTGATGGTTTAGAGGAGAAAAGAAAAGAGAAGAGAAGATAGAAAAGAAGTGATGATTGAGCAGATCGAATCGGCGTCTAGTGTTAGTGGGCGTTCGTTCAGAGTGTCAACGCTGCTCGTTGATTTATGAACGGTCGCTCGGGGAACAGATTGAAGTGGACGGCCGTTCAAGTTCTTAAACGCCGTCGGACTTCGAAAATCTAAAACTAAGGCTTAAAACTTAAAAACGAAATATAAATAATTAAGGAAACTAAAAAGAACGTACGGAAATAAATAAAGGCTAATCTAAAATTACGAAGAAAAACAAATCTAAAATTATAGAAACTAATATAACTATCAAAAATTAAAGAAAATAATTGAAGGAAAATAGAATTAAATAAAACAAGGTAAGACGAAAACAAAAAATAAACGTAATTCTAAAATTTAGATCTACGAATTAAAATTAGAATCGATATAAAATTTTATACCTAAAAGAATCCGACAACCGTTACCGATTCCCCGGCAACGGCACCAAAAACTTGTTCGGTAAAAACACGTTTTAATATTTATAATACCGACACACCCTAAGTATAAGGATCTGTAGTAAAGGATGTTATCGGGTCGTCCTAAGGGAATGGAATGTTTATCGAATTCAAGTATAAACCTATATCGATTATGTCACAATTATCTATCTAAACTAAGGTTGAAACTAACTAAAACCTAAACCTAAGAATTAAAACTAAAACAAGAATAAAAACAAGCAGAAAATAAGAAAACAGAAAGAAAGTGAACGATCGTCTGAAAGCTTAATCTAACGAACGGGCGTCTGCTATTATGACGAGACGGCGTCGACCATGAATTGAAGCGAGAAAAGTGCGAAGGAAAACAAAGAGGAAATTAGGGTTTATAAAACTAGAACTTAAACTAAACTTAATCTAAACGATTTGATTCAAACAATTAAAGGAAAACACAGCGAGGCAACGAATCCACCCATCAACAAACAACCCCCAACTAGATGGTGATCTAAAGATGTAGTTTTTAGTAGTGATCTATTCACGAATTCAATTAAATTTCTTCAACCAAATTCTAGGGTTTCGTTTATCTTTTTCAAGTAAACTAAACAGCATAGCAAACATGATCACGAGATTATCCCTAATACTCTTACTCAATCAACTATGCATAATCTTTTATAACACAATTAATCGCATCACTTGAACGAAATAAAACTTAAACCAATATATTTTCATACATAGATCCAAGCATATAGATATAGATAAATCGTTTCATCGAATCGTTAATTCCAACAAAACATGATCAATAAAAAACAGCATCCAAAGTGATGAAAAACTATAAATTAAACTCACTAACATAAAGCATCGAACTCTCTAGTTGGTTATGTTGATGATGGGCTTCCTCCGTCGACTCACTGCAAGGCTTTTAGCCAACAATCATATTGGAGAAGATTGTTGGATTGAGATTTGCATCTCTGTGTAAAAGTGGTTTTGGGGCGCAGCTTCTTTTGTGAAAATTGCGGCTATGAAAAGTATGAAATTAGGGTTGGGGCTGCTGCTGTATTTATAGAGTGCTAAGTCGGCACCGGACGCTCGTTTGAACAACCAGACGCCCGTCCAGAATGCCTGGACGGAGCATGAACGTGCGTTTGGCTTCGCCTCAAGACTCGAATGTAAAATACGATTACGACGCTTTGCATGGACGCTTGATTCATACACTTTCGACGCCGTCCAAGATGTGGCGCCCGTCTGGAATGCTTAGGATCGGATCTCTTCATCTTTATCAACTTTCTTCAAGCCAATTCCAACTCTATCTTGAATAATTCGACTTGAGCTTCATTTATCCTCTTTATACACTCGAAATTCAGCCTCCTAAAGGATAAATGAACATTGCAAAATGTAATAAAACTCAAATAATAATAATTCCATTAATTTAACACATAAAATAATCAATTTTGCAAATAACCATATTAGAATCATCCTTACTAAATAATTGCACTTAAACCCTTAATTCTCATGTAAATTATGCAAATGTGGGGAAAATAATAATGAAATACACCCTTAATAATCATATAAATATGGCCTTAACACATTCATCTCTTGGCCTAATTCTAACTTGGTGATAGCCTGATTTTAAATCAATTTTAGTGAAGTATTTACTACCCTTAAGCATATCAAGCATATCATCTAATCTAGGAATAGGATGGCGATACCTTACCATTATTTCATTAATTGCTCTGTAGTTTGTGCACATCCTCCATTCACCTGTTTTCTTTGGCACCACAATGACTGGTACGGCACAAGGTGGCATAGACTTCCTAATCTTCTCATTGGCCAGCAACTCTTGCACTTGTATTTCTATCTCAGCAGTCTCTTCTGGGTTGGCCCTATAAGCTGGGCGGTTGGGCAGCACAGCACCTGGGATGAAATCAATCTGGTGCTCTATTCCTCGAAGTGGCGGCAATCTCTTCTGTTCCTCCTCCGGGAAGAGATCTTCATATTCCTGCAAAACAGACACAAAAACACTTGGAACCCCGGTTAGCTCAGATATAGAAAGTAAACAAGGGGAAGGGAAAAGTGAGTGTGTGCCATCATCAAAGACAAGTGGAGATTCCTTGTAGACAAAGACAAATAAAACCTTACCATCAACAACATGATTCTGTAAATCAGATTTGTGCTTTACACGCTTACCTGGTCCTAACTTAATGACATAAGTGTCAAGGTTCTTAGGATCCGTAGGTTTCCTCTCGGCTACCCCTTGAGCCCCGGGTTTGGAGGGCCCTATGGCCTTGCTGCCCACGGCTTTATGTGGCTTTGCCACGGCCCTGGTGGCCTTGCTCTCATGAGCCTTCTTCTTCGCCTGTTCCCTAATTTCTCCAAACATCCTTTGATCTTTATGAACTTCTTGGGGAGATAAGGGAAAAAGTGTAACTTTCTTACCATTGTGAGAGAAGGAATATCTATTTAAACGACCATCAAAAGAAGCGGATTTGTCAAACCGCCGGGGCTCGCTTTAGTAAAAGATGAGAGACATGCATAGGCACAACATCACAAACGACTGTATCCTCATATTTAGGTGTGGTGAAGGTAACCTTGCATTGCTTAGTAACTTTAAAGTCACCGCTCTCATTCAACCATTGTAAATTATAATGGCGTGGGTGTGCTTCCGTGGGTAAATTCAGATTTTGAACACACTCAAGGCTAACAACATTCGTGCAGCTACCGTAATCAACAATCAAACTACATAGTTTACCTTTGAATAAGCACCTCGTTTGAAAAATATTATCCCGTTGATCAACTAGTTCATCGGGTTTGACAGCTGCATGCAATGCTTTCATGGAAACAAGGGACTTACCACATGGAGCATATTCCCCAACATCGAATTGCTCCTCCTCTTCATAATCATCATCCTCCTGTTCCTCCTCGGACCATTCGCCTTTCTTCATAGACCGGGTCAACTTGATTAAGCGATTCTTTATCAATGTACAAACCTTCTTTGCAGGGCGAAGGCCTTCTTATTACCACACTCATTAGCTTTATGGCCTATCCTATGGCATTTAAAACACTTAATAACAGTTGGTCTTCCTTCAAATCCGGGCGCTTTAGACTTACCCTTGTCAGCGATTTGAGTTTTATCCTTGTTTTGCACCGGCGTAGAAGAGTTATTAATAACATTACCACGCTTAAGAAAGGTTTATTACCATTGATGCGGGGTTAGGAAGAATTGAACCGATTGGGTGCCTGGGAGTTACCCTTGGCCGAACTCCATCTCTTAGATTTGAGTTGCTCCTCTTTAGTTTGAGCTGCGTGGAACACATCTTCAAAAGTGTCCAATTTCATGAGTTCTGTAGCATCAGCAATATCATACCTCAAAGCACTAAGAAACCTTCGTATGGTATACTCCTCGGGTTCATTAGTATCCGTTCTAAGCATAAGCTTCTCAAGTGTATCTCTTAATTCGGCGATGGATTTATCCCCTTGAGACAAATTTTGCAACATCTTCACTTGATCCCTCATGTGAGAGGAAGGGACCCAGCGTTTATGCATTTCCTCTTTAAGTATCTCCCACGAATTAATTTCAGATTTTCTTTGTCTCCTGCGCTTTTCATTAGTACTAGATAGCCATAATAAGGGAAGTTCATCAAATTCAATAGTGGCTAAGTGTACCTTTTGTCTATCAGTGCAGCTACGACATTTGAAAACCCGTTCACATTTAGCTAACCAAACAAAATAGTCATTCGGATCAGTAGTACCTTTGAATGGGGGAATTTTCAGTTTGATACCTCTAACATCATCTGTAGCTTCATCATCACCGATATCATCTTGGTCAAACCTAAGTTGACACTGCCTCCTCCTTGGTTGTTCTTTGTACTTCCTCATCGTTATCCGAGATCTTCCTCCCTCAACAAACCCAAAATTTTCATGTACTTGCCAAGTATCCTCTCTCCTAGGTGGTCTTATAGGCACACGGCCCCTGACTGCACCTCCTCTACCCCTACGGTTTGGACTGGTCGCACTAGGCGCTGCCACGTCCTCAGCTGGGTGAGGTTGCTTGGCTTGGGCATTTACGGTAAGGGCTTCAATCCTGGCCATCATGGCTGTCAATTGATCCATTTTAGAGGCTTGTTGTTTCTGTCCTTCTTGTAGTGCCCGAATGGTAGCCTCCTGGCCAACAATCCATCGTGTCACATTCCCATCCGTTGGGTGGGATCCATCTCCCTCGGTTGGGCCTGCCATCACTACACGAACAAACACAAGTAGTAGAGAAAATAAAAGGAAAGAACGTGAAATCCACTAACCTGAAGAGATGTATTTGATCCCAAAGTGATCCTTCAGCTTTCAAGATTCTCGTAGTAGTGATCCCCGAAGTTTTACAATTTCCAAGGTATTAAGAACAAGTGTCCTTCGAATGTCGAAGCTCAAGGTGAAAAAAGGCTGGTGGTTTTTCTAAGAATAGGATGCTAAGAACAACGGTTTCGGGAACAGCCACCAAACTACTTAAATTAAACCACACTTTCAATTCAGATTGTTAAGATCTTTAATCCAAAAGTTCCGTTTGTAGTACTCGTAAAATTAAAAATCAGATTCAAAAGATGAATTTTAAGATCACAATAATATAGCAAATTCAACCTTTTTTTTCAACAATTTTTCAATTGCCAAAACGAACCTTAAGAGATTTCTGGCTGGCGGTGATTTTTTTTTTTTTTGAAGAATTCACCGAGCCTAACACCTCTATTAAGTTGAGAATGAGATTTCTGGCTGGCAGTGGCTAAATCGAACCAAGCACACTGAGCATAACACCTCAAAATTTGAAATTGCTACCGGAGATTTCTGGCTGGCAGTGGTTATTTATTTTTATTTTTTTGTCAATATAGACCACTGAGCATAACACCTCAAGTAACGATTTTTTTTATACAATAAATGGCCTTTCCTTGAAGACTCTTGAAATCAGATTGCTAAGCTTATTATTATGTTCTTGTTCAAATGCTTTAAAATCTAATTTTAAATTTTCAAGAGCACAATTCGAAAATTTAAGGATGCAAATATCCAAACAAACAGCCTTAGAACGTATGCTTTAACTTACGTATTTGAGGGCTGTATCACAAACGCAATGTTGGGTAAGGATGAAGGGGGGGGGGGGAGACAGGCGATGAATTGAAAAGAGAAGAACTCGAACACAAAGAGAAAAAAATTATTTTCCCACCAAATTTCGTGGAAAATGAAGCAAAAATTTTCTTGGTAAAATCAAATTTTGTTCCAGGACTCCTGACACCGTACTAGTCACGAAAACACAATTTATTATTATTTTTTTTTGATAAAACGCGAAGAAAAAAAAAGGCTGGGTTTCTAACGACCTAGGACTCTGCCGGAAGGAGCTCGGGCAGGGGGGGGGGGGGCGTACCTGAGGAGGACGGCTGCACGACGGAAGAGAAGGACGCGGGTATGCCGGGAGATCGCCGGCTTTAAAGAGAAGAGATGATCCTAGTGTTAGCAGCAACACGCGGTGGTGCGGCTGACGTGATGATTCAACCTGGCTCTGATACCAATTGATACGGAATACCTAAATTCCACGTACACGTTGGACGATCTAGAATTATCACGATTTTAAGGCTCCTCAACCTTCAAGAAACCTCTTCTTGAAAACATTGGAATGATCAAAACCCCTTGGAGACCTGCCCAAGAAACCCTGATTTGTGAACGTTCAAGAATTGCCAATTTCTTGAATTTGATGTTCAATGATTAAGTTTATTCGTAAACTTAAAAAAAACGCATTTGTCCTTGCCAATGCAAAGAAGAATTTTTTTTATAATAATCAGAATAATGCTGTGTTCTTTAAAAAAACTCCTAAGCCTTATTTATAAGCTTACAACTAGAGAAATTAAAAACCAAATCCCGATGTGGGACAAAGAACCTAAAAACTCCTAAACTTCTATTTGGCGCCACCATGGCTTTTTATTATAAAAAAAAACTAAATAAACTCATAAAAATACTCTTAATATGCGCCCCAATGAATCTAACCACATCCATCGGCAACAATGAGCAATACTGCCATCTCACATTCAACCTTTCCTTCATGAACATCATCGAATGACTGCATAACCAATGTAGATAAAGCTTCATCTCTCTTCTTGCGTTGCAATCTGGTCAGCGGTCCATCTCTAATTATCAAAGGATCCATGGCCTGAATTGGTGACATAAGATCATGATGTGTGACTGGTGGTAATGGATCTAAACTCATATCACGTAGTCTTCCGGATTGTATCTCCTAGCGACGACTGGTGGACGT
Organism: Gentiana macrophylla; assembly: GCA_026214975.1. NCBI lineage: Eukaryota > Viridiplantae > Streptophyta > Magnoliopsida > Gentianales > Gentianaceae > Gentiana > Gentiana macrophylla. The sequence continues at coordinate 35,859,843 of CM047816.1, read as the reverse complement.
CGATCCTCACCGCAGAACCTCCTCGAATATGCTCAAGAAAAACCCTAGGTTTTTCTTCTCTTAATGACTAGAACAATAAACTAATTTTTCTCTTCTATTTGGTGAAAAGTGGCTCAAATTTGTGTGTATTTTTGTGCTAGGAGGAACTCTCTTTATATAGGAAAATAACTAGTCGAGAGAGTTATCCTTTTCACACCACAATTACCTATTCCCATAAGGAAAAGATATTTGCCATAAAATAAGAGATAATTCCCAAAAAATCAATCGCTTATATCTTTTCCACTAATTATCTAACAAATAAATAATTAATTACACATGTGACATAATCTAGGAAAATTTCTTTTCCTAATTTATTCAACATATATGGCGCCACATTTGCCATTAAATTTAATAGAAAATGTCTTTTCTATTTTACATATTATTTACCAAATAAATAATATTCGCATATTCATTAAATAGACAAACTATTTAATTTATTCTCGAGGTTCCACAAAACGAGAAAACACTCGCGTGTTAGGATCCAACCCGGGGACCATGGACCTATAACCAGTAGGTACAATAAATTGAATAAAATATTCATCGTACAGAACATTTCTACTCAACTTATTAATTCCGGAATTATGCCACTATAAATCCGAAACTGAACTCTATCGATTATAGATATAATTTATTCTCAAAACGCCGAGTCGATAAGTGTCTATTGATATAATCATTACATACAGACTAACCCTCCATAGACTATCCGTAATGAAGCATGATTATTTCCGTAAACCTTCTTCAATACATCTTATCCTTATTTACCATTAACCCACTAGTGATCAATTAGTTCATAACCAATACGAACTCCACGGATCGATCAGTTTCTAGGATTAACAAATAAGGGGATTGTCTTTCTACTTCCTGCAGGAAGGAATGGATTCCATATCTGTGAGACACACGCTTCTCACTCATTCTAGAATAGTGCCAACGTGAAAGTGATTCGGACCGCGCCTTTTAGTGATTCTTAACGAACACACCAAACCCTATCCTGAAACAAGTAGGAGTATGCAAACACTTCAGGATTAAGGTTAATCCATATATGATCATCTTGTGATTTAATAAGATTTCTCAATCACGGAATTATATGAGAAATATAGATTAAATTGGTCCAGTCCTATATGACTACATCATATATAAATGCCCCACTTAGATAACCAATATCGACGGTCCGGATAAGACGGTCACACCATAAAGTGTTCTGGGCGCATTAATGGTGGTTTAATCAACAGACCCCATACTTTGATTAAGTTCACCACGGACTAATAGTTCAAGTGTATCACCATAAACTTAATCCTCATATGTGACACACACAAAGTTATTTGGCTACATATGATATGACTTGGGGTTTTCAGCAGTGTATTTCTCATGAGCACAAAACAAATAATAAGATGAAATAAAATATGTCATTTATTAAATAAAAACAAGTACCTAAATTTTTTTCGGGCGCTACTTCCAGCAATCTCCCACTTGCCCGTAAGGACAAGCAACAATTGTTTTTCGGGCACAACATCTAACGATCTCCCACTTGCCCGTAAAGACAAGCAATAATTGTTTTTAGAGCACACTACACCCTTATTCTATCTATCCACAACATTCTCCCACTTGCTCTAAAGCAAATGTGACATATCTCCCAATTTCATACCCGCCAAGCACTTATCAGTGACATTAGATGCCACATAACTTGGTTAACTGATCAGCTAGGTTGTCGGATCGAGGCGATCTTTTAGGACTGAAACGTCGCCTCTCGATACGATATGTCTGACCAGGTGGTACTCTCTCTCAATATGCTTTTAACCTCTTATGACAGCGAAGATCCTTTGCATAAGCTACCTCTCAACTGTTTTCACAGTAAAATGGTATCGGCTCATCGAGACCTGGAATCACTTCCTGATCCAACAAAGAACTTCTCAAGCCACACTGCCTCTTTAGCTGCTCTGAAAGCTGCTATGTATTTGACTAACGAAGTCAAATTAGAAGTGATGGATAGCTCCAGAGTATAGCTCCATCACTATGAGCAAACACTGAGTCCAAGATCGATTATCGATCATCCTTAATCTGACTTAAAGTCAGAATCAGTTTAATCAATACTCAGGATTGCACCTGAATATACAAGCATACAACTCCTCGTCCTCTAAAGGTACTTGAGGATGAACTATACTGCTATCCAATGCTCGAATCCAACATTCGACTACAATTGAATTTTAATAATCTGACATTCTCTATCCACCAGAGAATTTATCCCATTTTCTCTTCATCCAAAAACTGAGAGAATTATTCCGTGAGGGGTTGGGTAGGAAACCTCTCATTGAATTTTTCATACGAAAATGCATTATCATCTTAAACAATAAGATGGATGGGTGACGTGTCCTTACTGGGTGTTCAGTCTAACCGGCAGTGTACCAGGTCAACTATAGTCTAGTTGGTGAGTCAAGGTCGTATCCACGAGGATGTGAGGTTGAACACCGAAAAGCTATTATTATCTTGATCTAAGTCGCAATAATACAAGAAGGTAATTGTATCTAGAAATCCACTACTACAAAGGGTGATAAATGATAAAAAGCCTAGCCAAGATAATGCATTGATCAAGCAAACCTCTATTAGCATCATAGGAATGAACTACCTACCAACCTTCCAATGGTGTTCAAGTGTGTGTTATCGGTGCACTCCTAAGCTAGTAATTTCCCCTCATACGAGTGAATGAAACTACTCTATACCTTCTCCTTGGTCTAAGAACCCTAGACCTAATGATTCAACATGATTAAGATCTTGAATGAAATGACAATGTCAATAACCCCCGGATAAGAAATCGAATTCCGCTTAAGGTCGATTTTACCTTCCGGTTCTCCTATCCCTTCTCCCACACCAAGCATCTCCTTTCGGTCTCAACTAAGTGTGTGTGTGCAAGTGCTAGGTGATCAATCAAACACCAACAAGCAATTCAATGAAAATAGGAAAAGATAACAACAACCCATGAAGCTATGAAATACAGACTAACATTCCCAATCAACTAATAGAGATTAATAACCATCACAAATACATAATATTGGCTCGCAAAAGCTTAGCCTTCCATGGCTTTGAAACCACAAATGTCACTTAGGGGTTTCATAACTATGAAACTAGCACTAAAAGTAAATAAAGGAAGTACCCAACAAGATAGCAAACACCTCAAGGAAGAATAATTGCATTAACCTCCAAAGCTTCTTCAATGGAGAAAACAACACCAAGGAGACGAAATTATTCCACAAAATTCACTCTAAATGATCTAAATTGGATGTTCCAATGTTTACAAGTATATTAATTAGCTAAACTAATGCTAAATTCGGGCTAGAAGAGCCCTTGGAAGGTGTCTTCAAGTTTTAGGGGTGTTGGGGAAGAAGATGGGAATGAAATTTTTTTTTAAAATTCGATCCAAATTGGGTTTATATGGCTGAAAACTGCTTCTGTGGCATTTCGGCGTATGCCGCTAAAGGTCTGGTGTGCTCCGGTTGTGAAGGAAAACTCTCTGTATAGCTACAGTGACGTTCTGCGTACGCCACTATAAGTCGGCGTACGCCGGCCATTCACAGCGGCTCAGTAAAATAGTCGTAAATTGAGTTGTAGACCTCCGATTGATGTGATTCAAGATGCGTTGGAAAGCTCGTTTCTTGATCTACAACTATCATTAAAAAGACTTCTCCAGAAAATTCCTCTAAAATGGGTCATATGTCCATTGAATGTATGCTACGGTAGAAACAAAAAGACAATTGATCCGTTTGAATTTGATAGCTTCCGGCATACTCTTCTAGCCATAAAAAGACATGTTTAGCTCAACATGTGGCATCACTTGGAGTCTTGGTCAACCTATAATACTGCAATACAACACAAAATTACCAAGCGTAAACCCGACACGACGCTCCGGTTACTATAACCGGTACAAAACTAATATAAACACGATATTTTTTATAATAATTACTATCTACACATTTGGGTGAAACTAAGCAACTAATGACTCAAATTGATACATGAACATCAATAAATGCATGATAAATGGGGATAAAACATCATGAAATGCATCAACTAATTGACTCACATCAATAGGATACTGCCAACAACTTGTTCTCATGAATTCGACCGAATCAAATTCTAAGAATATAGTCTACTTCTCCAATTCGGAGAAGCTTTGGCTCATCAGTTCTTGACTTCTGATAACACACTCATGTTGTTCTCAAATGTTGCAGTGTTACCTTTATCAACACTAATATTCACTACTTTACCAACATTGATACTCTGTCTATGAAAGACTCATCAATATTCTGGTCAAGTCCATATATTTACTATACGTGACTTTTAATGACCTAGAGGTTCGCTTTAATCTACCAAAGGATATAAGGATAGGCAGTCTATCTGCCATTGGCTTTAAGCTAAAACACTTCTGTTCTGAATGAGATCAAACTTCATTGTTTGGCAAGAAAATATTCAGGGCATCACCCCTATTGAACTTTTTGCTTTCCAAGAAGTCAAGAAAAGCTGAGTGGCGAGAGAGTTTCAGGGCATCACCCCTGGTTATCTCTCTACTTCTCAGGGAATTACCCCTAAACCACTTAGTTTTGCATTGAAAAGATAAACTTTCCTATTCATTCGACTCTTTTCCATGTAGATCAAATTACTCCCACTGGGCCCGAGACACTCAGGCAGTTCTACAAGAGTGTGAACAGCCATAGAGTACCAAAACTCCATTACCAACCTCTTTTATCAGAATCCTATACAGTCCTTGCAAAAGACCATAGGTTATCAATTACCCCCAGCAGACTGTTAAGTCTGCATAATCATAGCGGGTCAATAGTTAAACCACACTCTCACTACTTTTGGGTTGATTGATATTCTGATATAGTATAGTAACATTTATCAGTGTACCCCCAACAACCAATGTTCGATGTGGTCTGATTAAATCAGATGGTAACTCCTTGAGTAACTGTACTTCAAGGTCTAAGGTTGTTATTTAAACATTCTTTTAGAAATGATGTAGCAGTGTAACCGTCACTATCCGATCTTAAGAATCTTATAACCAACCTTTATACATTGCATTAAGATATGTCACGAACAGTTACCATCTGAACGTGTATGTAAAATATCCAGTCCTACCTTCAAGCACTAGTGCTAAATTCCTATATTTGCGGAAGTGGAGTAAATGTACTTCACTCTTTATCCACAAATTCATAAGCACCTTCTAGGTAGACTTCTCGGTATTACATAATAATGTAAACCGTTATTTTGCAACTAATATCTTAATTGAGTTAAGCAGTGTAATGTAGCATATCAATAACTATACAAGAGAATACATGGTTTATCCTTTCAGTGAAATCGTTTCACTCGGAGGTAGGCCGAGCATCAGCGCCAAAACTGTGCTACAACCTATATCTGACATCGAATACTCTCTTCTCTAGTAATATCAGAGATTCCTCCAAATATTTAGATAAACTAATCGGAGTTTCGAGTAGTCATTAGACAAAAAGGCCTATTACTCAAAAGCTCCCACTAGCTTGTATCCTTCATAAGACCCCGAAGGTCAATATGAACAAGGTGTGATATTTCTTCAGCTCTATTACCTTTTCCTAATTGAAAGGTTAGTTAGTCATTTTTCCTTTGAGATAGTGTTCTTAGACTGTGAGATAGGAATCACCCTTAGCCAGTCTTCAGATATTATCTTTCGGATATATGCATTAATTAATAGACGCTAAAGAATCGTTTATCTTAATACGGAAACCATTTGCCTTAATAGTTTTTGACGTGTTACATGTACCTTTTCAGCATTACTTAGTGGTTCTGACTCTATCAAACAAAAGTCCGAGTCTCGGAATAGTATACAAATGTCATATTAACTTTTTTTAAGGCAACTATATTATCGATGTGAAAGTGAATCCATTTGTTCCAATGAATCTGAAAAACAGAAATTAGATTTCTGCGATATTCAAGGATTAAAATCCGAAATTTATTTCCTTATATCACTACCACTATCTTAGCTGAAATAACTGTCCGTTGTCTTCTTTTTTTATCATGAATGACAAGCTACCTTGTTCTTTACAAATGAACTTTAGCTTACGAGTCAAAATCCCGGTTAAGAAAGTCTCTAAAGATTCATAGGTTAGTAATCCAAAATAACTTTCCTTATCCTGTGCATTCTTATATTAATGTTTCAGTTTAGCCTTTAACTTATTTAGTTATAGATAACTTATACATGTAGACATTTGCCTTCCCAATCTGGGCTTTCTTTAAAGGAAATGCGTGAACTAGCAGTTCATTTGAGTAGACACTACTCGTAAACTGTGGGATGTCCAGTGAGATTGATTCCAAATCATTATCATCATCTTTGAGCTAATATCGGTTGTCTCTCGTTCAACACGAGTGACAGCAGTGACATACTCATCAATGTCACTTAAGTTTGAAGGCTTAAGAAGGAAATCCTCCACCAGAAAAATTAATTGCATTCTTGATTTATGAGTTCAATGTTATTGTTACTTTTCCACTTTTACGAAGTCGTTATCAGTCAATATAATATGTTTAGCAGTTTAGTTACCTTGAGATGATATGTAGTTGTAAAAATAAATTATGACAGAAGTATAAATTAAATCATACACCACAACAAATATATGTTTTAGGAATTATAAACGTGATGTCATGCATGCAGTTTATCCTACCATTCCAAGGATTTAATCTCACACCTCAGTGCCGCCGACGGGTAGGTCAAAGAGGTGACTATTAAATTGAGACAATCTCTCTCAACAATTAACTGAGAATCAGACATCCCGATTTAATTGTTGATTACCTTCCCTTTTCAGCCAAGATATTTCCCAAAAATACCCTTTAGAGTGTGACCTACTGTTTCAGATTTTTAAGTAGACCCCGAGTATGCCGCCGAAAGGTAGGTCAGTGACCCGACGAGTACTCAAAATCCTATCCATTCGGAAACCAAGCCTTGAATTTTGATAGAGGTGAAGGCCATCCGAAGGGGGCCGAAATCAAAGCGGCACGAGGCGTCAACATTCTCTCACGGTGCTTGTGTTAACAGTAGAGGATGAGGGGTCGGTTGTCACCTTCCCCACTCCCACTCGTTATTTTGAAAACTAGGTAGTCTCTTTAGGATTTCGGAATTTTCTAATAATCCAAAAAACAATAGATCATGAATATTTTAATTTAATCCTCCTATTAGTTCATCGGTTCCAAATACCGTCTAACTAGTGTCACTATATCCACGATCCTCCAATTTTGTGGATTAAAGTTCCTTTGTGTAGACACTACACAAATAAAATTCACAAAGAATTTTATAATCATAATATATTATGACTTATGAATTTCCCACCAAATCGAAAAATAATAAACTGAACTCTATAAATTGAATAAAATATTCATCATACAAAACATTTCTACTCAACTTATTAATTCCGGAATTACGCCACCATAAATATGAAACTGAACTCTATCGATTATAGATATAACTTATTCTCAAAACATCGAGTCGATAAGTGTCCATTGATATAGTCATTACATACAAACCAACCCTCCATAGACTATCCGTAATGAAGCATGATTATTTCTGTAAACCTTCTTCAATACATCTTATCCTTATTTACCATTAACCCTATAGTGATCAATTAGTTCATAACCAATACGAACTCCGAGGATCGATCAGTTTCTAGGATTAACAAATAAAGGGATTGTCTTTCTACTTCCCGCAGGAAGGAATGAATTCCATATCTGTGAGACACACGTTTCTCACTCATTCCAGAATAGTGCCAACGTGAAAGTGATTCGGACCGCGCCTCTTAGCGATCCTTAACGAACACATCAAACCATATCCTGAAACAAGCAGGAGTATGCAAACACTTCAGGATTAAAGTTAATCCATATATGATCATCGTGTGATTTAATAAGATTTCTCAATCACGGAATTATATGAGAAATACATATTAAATTGGTCCAGTCCTATATGACTACATCATATATAAATGCCCCACTTAGATAACCAACATCGACGATTCGGATAAGACGGTCACACCATAAAGTGTTAGGGGCGCATTAATGGTGGTTTAATCAACAAACCCCATACTTTGATTAAAAGTTCACCACGGACTAATAGTTCAAGTGTATCGCCATAAACTTAATCCTCATGTGTGACACACATTAAGTTATATGGCTACATATGATACAACTTGGGGTTTTCAGCAGTGTATTTCTTATGAGCACAAAACAAATAATAAGATGAAATAAAATCTATCATTTATTAAATAAAAACAATTGCATAAATTATCTTTCAGACGCTACTTCCAACAGCTGAGGATGAGGAAGTGGTTAAGATATACCTTAAGCATTGTGAAGATAACGTTGAAGCCACTTGAATTATGGTGGTTTCTGCAACACAAGAACTTCAAAAACATTTTTTTATTTTTCGGAATTATATTGTTTTAATACAATATTTTATTTTCCGGATCCTAGTGGGAGTAGTGACCCCTCTATTACCCACTCGGTCCGCCCCTGATGTAAAGTATACAATATAATTAATACAAGTAATGATATGTACGCAACCGTTGTGTCAGAACGAGTGATACAATGGTTATCTGTATCGTTGATCAATTTAGAGCCATCATTATCAACGGTGTAGACGACCGTTGGTTCACTCGTTGTACTACATCGATGGACCAAGATCCTCTCAAGTAACTTAAGGGTAAAGTTAGTGTTTTTACATATAATGAACTACGTAGTTTTGGAAAAAGTTAATCAATGGCTAGATGTTTTACACTTTTGGGGTGTGTGGTTGGATCATGCATACTTGAGAGAATATTTCCTCAAGTCACTTGAGAGGATCCTATCCCCTACATCGATTGTGCATGTATCTACGGTTTGTTGCCTTCTTTTCAATGAATATTTTACGGTATTAATTACATGTCCACTTCAAATATAATTATCATCAAATGAAACATACATATCAAACAAAGACATAACCATAAGTGCTACATCATTCACCTCAATTATTGATGTAAAACCTTGAGCAAATGGAAGACAGAAATGACAAATGCCGTCTGCCAATAATTCTATAATCTGAGTACGTTTTCAAACCGTAATTCAGCCATTTTCGACGGATAATTAATTATATGTAATTTTATCTTTCCGCAGCTTCATGATGATAATGATGTCTACAGTCTACAGATAATGAAAAGCACAAGCTGACCATATATATAGGAACGTTGATTGCTATTCTAACGGGTATTAGATTATAAGTGATGAGTCAAGGCTTCATCATGAGAATCTAATTATGGGACCGTCCGAAATTTTAATAAGGTTATTATCGCCCTATAATAAAAATGAGTGTTCTATCGTTTTTTTTGTTGTTGTTGTTGAAGTAATAGAACTTTTTTTACTAAGGCAAATCTGGTAAAGAGGCGAAGATTACATAAATAGGAGGAAACAATTCCCAAGTAACACAACCTAACGACCATAAATCATGTCTAGCTGCTAGTAAATGAGCTGGCACATTCACGGTATGTTTAACAAAAGAAAAATGAAGTAATGCAAAGGACGGAATACGAGATAAACAATCCTTCACGAGACACTCTAAAACGGATAGATTATCTGATGGGTGCAGAAGAGCTTGACCACAAGATAAACAGTCGCTCTCACGATAAACAATCCGTCAGCATGGGAATTCGTTTCATAGGAAATTTATACAAATTTACACGATGGGAAGGTCGACGAATTTGCTTGACTAGAACCTCAAAAACATAATCACTGTCACTCTTGCGTGCCAAGAACAAAGTCAACATATACCTGAAAATTCACTATCATAAAGACATAAGACTAACCACATAAACTCTTTAAACTAGAGGGACCAAACAAATCCATGTCCAATAGTTCAAGAGGCTTTGAAGTAAAAATAGATTCTTAGATTGGAATGTTGTCCTTGTTTGCTTAGGTCGGGGATTCCCCTTACTAATTCCATCTTTAAAAGCTTATGAATTGTTTTCACACTGATATGTCAAAATCTCTCATGCCAGAGCTTGCGAGATGCAAGGTTAGACAACAAACAAGTGGCTACATTAAGCTTTAAATCATCAAACTCAATGGTTTATATGTTTGTAGTTTGCTGTAATATAGATATAGGGTGTGCTCTAAAACAATTAATCACTTGCCTTTCGTGCAAGTGGGAGATTGTTAGGTGTAGTGCCCAAAAGACAATTATGTAATTGTTTTATTTAAATAAATGACAGAATTATATATTCATTTTATTATTTGCATTTATGTTTATATTAATACACTGCTGAAAACCCTAAGTATATCGGTATGTAATCACATAACTCAGTGTATGGAATACACACGAGGATTGAGTTAGTGATGATATTCTTAAAACTAGATAGTCCGTGGTGAATTTAATCAGAGTATGGGTCTCATGATTAATATACCAATAATGCGCCCAGAACACTTAACGGTGTGACCGTCTTATCCGGACCGTCGGTATAGGGTACCTAATGGGGCATTTATATATGATGTCTATCATACAGGACTGGACCGATTTGATTTGAATTCTCGATATAATTCAGTGATCGAGAAATCTTATCGAATCACATGATGATCATTTATGGATTAATCTCAATCCTGATGTGATCACAGTCTACTGCTTGGTTCAAAGTAGGGTTTGATGTGTTAGTTAGGGATCACTTGGATACATGTGATCTAAACACTTCTCGTTGGCTCTATTCTAGAATGAGTGAGTAGTCTGTGACTTCACAGATATCCATTCCTTCCTGCGGGAAGTAGACATACATTTCCCTTATTTGTTAATCCTAGAAACTGATCGATGGGCCCAATTCATATTATATTAGTTATGAACTAATTGATCACTAGGGGGTTAATGGTAAATAATGATAAGTGTTTTTGTCTTGGTAATTATTAAGGAATTAGTTATCTTGATAATTATAAGACATATGATTAATTGTTTATTTGTTAAATAATTAATTAAGGAAAATATATTAGATTGATCCTTAAATATTCTGGATTTATTCTAGATTATTCTAGGAGTCTCTTTTATGGAAAACGATTATTATAATTGATTTTGTATTAATTATTAAATCCTTGGAGGACAATGATTTCTCTTCTATAAAAAGAAAGTTCTCCTAAGCCTTTTCACACATCACAATACACGACATATACACACCAAAATAAGCTAGGAATTTCGGCCAATCTTAGGGTTTTACGAGTTGGAAAAATCTTCGGGATTTTCCGGGTAGCATATCAAGGAGGTCAAGCATCAAGGATCAACATCCACCGGTTGTTGCTTGGAGATATACATCGGAAGATCGTGGCATCTCAAATTGGATCTCGACTTCATCAATCTTTTGGATCTCGCTTTTGATTGGTAAGCAGATCTCACCTTCTTGTAGGTAGATCTTAAATTATGTAGTTTAATTTTATATGATCGTGATCCTCTTGTTTATTCCTCTATGTAATCGGGCAGATCTAGATCCGTCCGACGATATTACATCCAACAATGTTGACAACCATTAGACTGACAAGCACCACATCATTGTTAGCATTTCTGATCATTCATCTTTCCTTGTCAAATAAAACAAACAAACCAATATCACAAAGCTGTGAAATACTAAGAAGAATATAAGACAGTTTCTGAACATAAAGTACGTTATTGATAATGAGTTTATCTTTGAAACACACTATACCAGTTCCAAGAATCTTCCCTTTAGTATCGTCCCCAAATGTGACTTGTCCATATTCTCACTTAGCATCTAATATATTGAATAAAGATCATTGGTTGTCATGTGTCGGATCTGCCTCTATTCAGGTACGACTTGGTTGTTTTATCCAACTTTGACAACATACCCACCAACTTAACAAAACCCACACAAGAGGAACCATTAAACTTGGGTCCTTACGTTGTTAGTCCAAAAGATCACACATGAGGACTGTGTTTTGCAATCAAACATGTTTAGCATCAAGAATCTCATTCAACTTGCTTGATCCAACATCAAACTCTAGATTATCATTTGCCCTATGAAGTAAGGTAATTTTACAAATTCATTGTTAACTTCCATGTTGCTCCTCCAAAATTTTCATGATGATGAATGCTTTGATATGTTGTGATGAAGAGATGGATTGGGGTTGATATTGTTTACCCGTTATATCTATTTTGTAGTTCTTTTGATTAGTATCAATTGAGCATAGGATGATATATTTTATTATCATGCGAAAATGGTAAGCTTTTTGTATGTATAAAATTCCGGGTTCGGAACGACGAAGATCAAGATCAAGGCGAAACCCTAGGTATGAATAAGGTGAGGGGCGGCATAAAACACTTTAGGCGGCGTTTTTCCTTTCTTTTTTTCCGCCACAGCATGTTTTTTTTAGGTTTCGCGGCATTAATGAGCGCCGAAATAATTACCCTTAAGCGGCTAACGTTTTTTTTTTTATGAAAACCGTTTTTATTTTATTTTAATTTAATTCGGCCGTAAGGCTATAAATTTTAAAATTAAAAAAAAACTGGAAAATCCGTGACATAAAAAAAAATTATTTTATAAATAGCCCCTCTCCTTTGGGTTCGTGGTTCGTGGTTCGAGATCCGAAAGTTTAAGAATCGAGATCAAGATTTGAAGATCGAAGATCGATTTTTGGTTTTTATTTACTTTTTCCTAGAAAATAGGTTAGATACGGGGGTACAAACGATCCATCTCGGTGTTTGATTTTCCGTAATTTGCGTGTATGATCGTGATTTTGTGTTTAACCGGAAAATTGCCATGATATGCATCATATCATGAATTCCACTCCATATGCATACATGTAGCTATTTAATTATGGATAATTAATTAGGCATGTATTCAACTCGATTTATTAGTTTAAGTTTTAATTAATTGTTGTGGAAATTAATTATTAGAAACTAATTATAGAACCGAGGAACCGGGTTTTGTCAATCGTTACGTTTTTCGGTGATGGATTCTCGGTAATCCCACCTTAAAATCGTTAAGTTTTCGGTGATGGATTCTCGGTGAATCCCACCTTAAACTGGAACGAGATTGCGGGTTTGTACCGTAGTGTCTACGGGAAAGTTTGACAATTTAAGAAATCGGAAAATCATGATACATGGGTTCGGAAATGGTCTAACCATGGTTGGGTAAGTTCAACTGAGCTACGGCTCGATCGACTCACCCTCCACGTGTGACGTTTGCACGGGGGTTCGGCAAGACTTAGCATATCCAACAAGCCTTTACTGCTAAACGGGGCTTCTCTTAGCCGGATCCAACCGACAGTCATATATGTTCCAACGAATAAGACGGGTAGGCTTGCCTACATTACTGACACCATTCGGGTACATGATTTGTTGTTTCTTAAAATATTGTCAAGTCCAAAACCGCGATCAGTAAACCCACCACTTTTTCAAAATATTGAGTGGGAGCGGGGAAAGAGACAGCCGACCCCACGGCCTCTACTATAGATGCAAGCAAGTGAGAGAATGGTGACGCCTCGTGCCACTTTGATTTCGGCCCCCTTCGGATGGTGTTCACCGCTATCAAAATTCAAGGCTTGGTCTCCGAAAGGATAAGATCTTGAGGACTCGCCGGGTCACTGACCTACCTACGTAGGCATACTCAGGGGGTACTTAAAGGTCTGATATAGTAGGTCACACTCATTAGGATATTTTAGGAAATATCTTGGCTGAAAAAGGAAGGTAATCTACGATTAAAGTATGGGATGTACGATTCCCATGAGATGTTTGATTCTCAAAGTTTAATCATCGAGAGAGATTGTCTCAGTTTAACCGTCATCGTACTGATACCGACCCCCTAGGAGGCGGTACGATGCGAGGTTAAATCATTGGAATGGTAGAATAGACTCTTTTTTTTAAAGTTTATAATTCCTAAAATTTATCTAGTAGTGTTTTGAATTTAATTTCTGTCATTTTATTTTCAGCAATCATGTCATCGCAACTTTCCTTATTACTGAATGATAAACTTAATGGTAAAAACTTTGGAAAGTGGAAAAGTAACCTGAACGTGGTACTCATCTTTGAGAACACGCAATTTGTTTTGACTGTGGAATGCCCTGTACTTCCCGTACAGAACCCGTCTAAATCCATTAAAGACGACCGTCCAAAATGGATTGAAGCGGATAATAAGGCGCGTGGTATCATCTTAGCATCAGTGTCGGAGGTCATTAGGACCAAAATTGAAGGCTTTAAGAGTGCACGAGAAATAATGCAGCACTTATCCTCCATGTTTGGCGCCCCTTCTGATCAAGCAAGGCACGAAACAGTGAGGATGGCCGTTAACGCTAAAATGAGGAGAGGTCAGTCTGTAACTGGTCATGTCATGAACATGATCAACTACTTTACTGATGCAGAAACTCATGGGTCAAAGTTTGACGATGCTACTCAGGTGTCTATGATTCTTTAATCACTTACACCTGATTTCCTACAGTTCAAGACTAACTATGTCATGAACAAACTCAAGTTTGACATGCCACGGTTGATCAACGAACTGCAAGTCTTCAAGCTCTCGTCTAAAAACAGAGGCAAAGAAGGGAAAAAAGAAGCGGAAGCCAATATGGTTGAAGCCAAGGCATCGAACTCGGCCATAAAGGCAAGACCAAGTCTAAACATGTTCATCGCGCCTAAACTAAAACCTATGAAGAAGAAGGCCATACTGAGACCAATCCTTCCAAACCTAAAGGGAAGTGCTTTTTTCAGAATGAGATAGGACATTGGCGTCGTCCATCGTCAAAGATATCTCAAAGACGTAAAGGATGGAAAGGTCAAAGCTGGCAATGGGAAGGATAAGAAAGGTAATTCGGAATTACTTGTCTTGGAATCCTTTAATGTAGCTAAAGATGTATCAACTTGGATACTGGATACTGGAGCTATTAACCATGTATGTTCTTCTTTGCAGATCCTTAGTTCGTTTGAGGAGCTAGAGGAAGGTACTCAAGTGATGAGAGTGGCACCGGGGCGCTTGTTTCAGCTAAAGCAGTGGGAGCTGTTGATTTAGTTTTTGGCAATAAAGTTCTACGTTTAGACCATGTTTATGTTATTCCAAGCTTCTGTAGGAATTAGATTTCCGTTTCAGCATTGAAAGAACAATTTTATTCAGTTTCCTTTGTGGATGACGAATTTATTATTTCCAGAAATGGTTTTAATTTGTGTTCTACAATACTGGAAAACGGATTATATTTTATTAAACCAACGCATGCTCCACTGCTTAACACTGAAATATTTAAAGTAGCACATCAAAAATATGCTAAAAGGCAGAATTTTTCTCAAAAAGAAGATAAAACATATCTTTGGCACCTTAGGCTAGGTCATATTTCCTTGGAAAGACTCAAACGACTGGCTAAGGGTGATTCCTTAAAAGAGTTATCTGTTGCTCGTTGCCGATCTGCGAATCTTGCCTGGAGGGAAAAATGACTAAGCGTCCCTTCTCGTCAAAATGGAATATGGCTAAAGAACCTCTAGAGTTAGTACATTCAGACCTTTATGGTCCGATGAATGTACAAGATAGAGGCAGATTCGAGTACTTTGTGACTTTCATCGACGACTACTCGAGATTCGGATATGCTTATCTCCTGCAACAGAAATCCAAAACTTTTGGAAAGTTCAAGGAATTCCAAGCAGAAGCCGAAAGGCAACTGGGAAAGTCTTTGAAATGCCT
Source organism: Gentiana macrophylla (assembly GCA_026214975.1). Taxonomy (NCBI): domain Eukaryota; kingdom Viridiplantae; phylum Streptophyta; class Magnoliopsida; order Gentianales; family Gentianaceae; genus Gentiana; species Gentiana macrophylla. Next base: position 35,844,127 of record CM047816.1, on the reverse strand, counting down.
TCGCTCTGATCGCAGAGGAGAGTACTTAGATACTGAATTCACTGACTATCTGATTGAACATGGGATCTGTTCCCAACGTTCTGCACCCAGTACAACTCAGCAAAACGGAGTTGCTAAAAGGAGAAACAAAACTTTGATAGACAAGGTCAAGTCTATGATGAGCTACGCTTCGCTACCGATTTCCTTCTGGGATATGCTTTACAAGCAGCGGTATACATACTGAATGTAGTACCGTCAAAGTCTGTCGAAAAGACACCTTTCGAAAAGTGGAGAGGACGCCGCGAAAGCATACGTCACTTCCGCATTTGGGGATGTACTGCACATGTGCTAGAAGACAAGACTACAAAACTACAAAAACGTATGAAAGTGACACGTGGAGGGAAGATATGGAAGACTTCAAACCTTGAAGTAAAATTTTACTTGAGGAGTTACTTTCTGACGAGGTCAGACCACTGGTGGCACCTAGTGTCACAGATAACAACACAACGAATGCACCTGCCAACCCAAAAAATCCTGTTCCACCCAGACGTACTGAGAGAGTGGTTCGGCCACCAATTCGGTACATGATGCAATCAGAGGAGAACGTAGCTGTCTCTGATGGAGTGGAAGATGATCTAGTGTCCTTTTGGAGGGTCATGGATGATCGTGACAAGGAAAAATAGGTTGATGCGATGAATCAAGAGATGGAGTCGATGTACTCTAACTATGTCTGGAAACTTGTAGATTGCCCTGAGAGTGTTAAACCCATAGGTAGCAAATGGCTCTACAAGAGAAAGCGAGGAGTTGATGGGAAGGTTCAAACCTTTAAAGCACAGCATGTAGCCAAGGGTTACACACAGAGAGAGGGTATAGACTACGAAGAGACCTTCTCCCCTGTGGCCATGCTGATATCCATCCGGATCCTCCTTTCGATTGCTGCATGCCTAGATTATGAAATCTGGCAGATGGATGTTAAGACAACCTTTCTAAACGGCTTCCTTGACGAGGAAATATACATGCAGCAACCATAAATATTTATCGAGCAAGGCCAAGAGCACAAGGTGTGCAAGTTGCTAAGATCAATTTATGGGTTGAAGCAAGCTTCTAGGTCTTGGAATCATAGATTTGATGAGACCATTAAGTCATATGATTTCGAACAAAACTTTGACGAGCCTTGTGTATACAAGAAAGTCATCAAAGATAAGGTTGTATTCTTAGTGTTGTACGTAGACGATATTCTGCTAACCGGAAACGATAAGGGATTGTTGTCGGACGTAAAAAGTTGGTTAGCCAGTCAATTCCAAATGAAAGATTTGGGAGAGGTGAATTATGTTATAGGGATCCAACTTATAAGGGATCGTAAAAACAAGATGTTAGCTCTGTCCCAGGCATCTTATATTGATAAGGTGTTGGCACGATATAGCATGGAGAACGCAAAGAAGGGTTTTCTACCAACCCGTCACGGCGTTCACCTCTCTAAGAAACAGGGTCTTTAGAATCCTGAAGAAATAGAGGCTATGGGAAGAGTGCCATATGCTTTGGCTGTTGGTAGTCTAATGTATGCAATGCTGTGCACTAGACCAGACATCTGTTATGGCGTTGGAATCGTCAGCCGTTATCAGTCAAATCCAGGAATGGAACATTGGACAACAGTAAAAAATCTCCTCAAATATATGAAGAGAATGAGGAATTATATGCTCGTATATTCGGGTGCAAACTTGGATATAAAAGGGTACACTGATTCTGACTTCCAGTCGGATATAGATGATTTCAAATCTACCTCTGGCTCAGTGTTTACTCTCGGAGGCAGTGCAGTCATTTGAAGAAGTGTAAAGCAATCCAGTACAGCTGATTCAAGTATGGAAGCCGAATACATAGCGGCCTCTGAGGCAGCTAAGGAAGTAGTTTGGATGAAGAAGTTCCTGCACGGTTTAGGAGTAATCCCAAATCACAACGATCCGATATGTCTTTATTGTGACAACAATAGGTCTGTGTCAAATTCAAAGGAACCCCGTAGTCATCGCAAGTCAAAGCATATAGAGCGAAAGTACCATTTGATCAGAGAAATTGATCAACGAGGAGACATTTCCGTACAGAAAATCCCCTATGAAGACAACCTGGCTGATCCTTTCACCAAGACATTGCCGTTATAAGTCTTCAACAGGCATTTGGACAATATGGGCATTAGGGACATGACTCATTTGCTTTAGAGCAAGTGGGAGATGTAGTTTGCTGTAATATAGATATAGGGTGTGCTCTTAAACAATTAATCACTTGCCTTTCGTGCACGTGGGAGATTGTTAGGTGTAGTGCCCGAAAGACAATTATGTAAATGTTTTATTTAAATAAATGATAGAATTATATATTCATTTTATTATTTGCATTTATGCTTATATTAATACACTGCTGAAAACCCTAAGTATATCGGTATATAATCACATAACTCAGTGTATGGCATACTAACGAGGATTGAGTTAGTGATGATATGCTTAAAAATAGTTAGTCCGTGGTGAATTTAATCAGAGTATGGGTCTCATGATTAATATATCGATAATGCGCCCAGAACACTTAACGGTTTGACCGTCTTATCCGGACCGTCGGTATAGAATTTTACTGGTGGGGCATATATATATGATGTACATCATACAATTTGGACCGATTTGATTTGAATTCTCGATATAATTCCGTGATCGAAATCTTATCGAATCACAAGATGATCATATATGGATTAATCTCAATCTGATGTGATCACGATCTCACTCGCTTGGTTCAAAGTAGGGTTTGATGTGTTAGTTAAGGATCACTTGGATACATGTGATCCGAACACTTTCGTTGTCTCTATTACGGAATAAGTGAGTAGTGCGTGACTTCGAGATATGGAATCCATTTCTTCATGCGGGAAGTAGAGCGATCAGTTCCTTATTTGTTAATCCTAGAAAGCGATCGATGGGCCGATTCATATTATATTAGTTATGAACTAATTGATCACTAGGGGTTAATGGTAAATAAAGATAAGATGTTTTGAGAAGGGTTTACGGAAATATCCCGAATCAAAACGAACAGTCTATGGAGGATTTATCCGTATGTAATGATTATACCAATGGAAGCTTTTACTCAATGATTAGAGTGTAAGTATATATCTATAATCGATAGAGTTCAGTTTCGGGTTTTTGGTAGCGTAATCCCGGAATTAATAGATTGAATAATAATTGTTACATTCGATGAATAATTTTATTTAATTTATTGTAGCTCTTAGTTATAGTCCATGGTCCCCGATGTGGCTCCTAACATGCATATGTTTCTTGACGTTGGGCCTCAATAATAATTAAGTAGTTGGACTATTTAATTGTTGTGCGATTTATTATTTATTGGACTAAATAATAAAATACATGGAAAAGACATTTTTCATGGACCCGGCCCATTATGTGAAATTTCGTGTGAACCCTAATTTTCTAGTATTGGGGGCGTGTTTTTGTCTTGGTAACTATTAAGGAATTAGTTATCTTGATAATTATAAGACATATGATTAATTGTTTATTTGTTAAATAATTAATTAAGGAAAATATATTAGATTGATCCTTAAATATTCTATATTTATTCTAGATTATTCTAGGAGTACCTTTTATGGAAAACGATTATTATAATTGATTTTGTATTAATTATTAAATCCTTGGAGGACAAGGATTTCTCTCCTATATAAAGAGAGTTCTCCATAGCCTTTTCACACATCACAATACACGACATATACACACCAAAATAAGCTAGGAATTTCGGCCAAGCTTAGGGTTTTACGAGTTGGGAAAATCTTCGGGATTTTCCGGGTAGCATATCAAGGAGGTCAAGCATCAATGATCAACATCCACCGGTTGTTGCTTGGAGGTACACATAAGATCGTGGCATCTCAAATTGGATCTCGACTTCATCAATCTTTTGGATCTCACTTTTGATTGGTAAGTAGATCTCACCTTCTTGTAGGTAGATCTTAAATTATGTAGTTTAATTTTATATGATCGTGATCCTCTTGTTTATTCCGCTGCGTAATCGGGCGGATCTAGATCCTTCCGGCGATATTACATCCAACAATGTTGACAACCATTAGACTGACAAGCACCACATCATTGTTAGCATTTCTGATCATTCATCTTTCATTGTCAAATGAAACAAACAAACCAATATCACAAAGCTGTGAAATACTAAGAAGAATATAAGACAGTTTCTGAACATAAAGTACGTTATTGATAATGAGTTTATCTTTGAAACACACTGTACCAGTTCCAATAATCTTCCCTTCAGTATTGTCCCCAAATGTGACTTGTCCATATTCTCACTTACCATCTACTATATTGAATAAAGATCTTTGGTTGTCATGTGTCGGAACAGCCTCTATTCAGGTACGACTTGGTTGTTTTATCCAACTTTGACAACATACACACCAACTTAACAAAACCCACACAAGAGGAACCAGTAAACTTGGGTCCTTACGTTGTTAGTCCAAAAGATCACACATGAGGACTGTATTTTGCAATCCAAACATGTTTAGCATCAAGAATCTCATTCAACTTGCTTGATCCAACATCAAACTCTGGATTATCTTCTGCCCTATGAAGTAAGGTAAGTTTTACAAATTCATTGTTAACTTTCATGTTGCTCCTCCAAGATTGAACAGGTTTGTTCATATTTATGTTCACATTGTTGTTCTCGTTTTTGTTCACGTTATTACTTGCTTGATCAGGTCTTCTCACAACTTTGACAGTGTATGAATTATCACCCCTATTATAATTATAGTGATTTTTCTTTGCGTGAGAAGACTTTCTATATGACTTGTAACCCCTTTTTCCATTAATGATAGCATTTCCTTTCTTGTTCTTCAATGATGCATCATCATTCCTTGAATTCTAAGAGGTTGAGGCATCATAAAAGTTCAAATCCTGGATGGTTTATAAGGCTCTCTTCGAGTGAACTTGGGCATGAATGATTCTTTTGAGGCACTGGACACAACCTTAGGTCCTTTATACTGCAAACTGAAGCTTGTAGTTTCCACAAACAAAGTCCTCTCTTGCAACATTGAATATATGTAGGATTGATTAATTGATCAAGTTTTTTAGTATTATTGTGAAACATGGAAATAGTCATTTCTGTATTGGTATTCTTTCCTTCAAAGAATCAAGTTCAGCTTGTAAACCGTCATTCACTGGTTGTGAATTAGTTGCATTAATAGAAAGAGTATCAACACATTTTTTTATGACACTGAATTCATCGTTGAGTCTGACATTCTCATTACTAAGTTGCTTGTTTTCCACATCAAGTGTAAGATTCCTGCTATTGAGCCTTTTATTCATAGCCTTGAAGTTTTCATACATTTCAAACAATGTTTCAAATCTGGAATCAGAAATGTCTAAGTATAGATGTCATCATCTATTTTATAATCAACAGTGTTCACTTCTAAATATAAATCATCATCAATGCCGATCATTAAGAAGATTCAAGCACGATCATCATTGTCTTCTTCATCAGATGAGTCATCCCAAGATGACTTGGCAGTGAATACTTTATTCTTCATCTTTACAGGAGCTGACTCAGACTTTCCATTGTGGCCGTCATTCGCATAATGACCAAGTTTGTAGGATTTGTAGCACCTCATTATTACATTGGCCTTATACTTATCAGAATCTTGATTATTCTTTTTGTTGTGTGAGATTGCATTCTTTGCTAATCTTTTAAAGTTTCTGACCATTAGTGTGAGCTCCTCATGTCTGCATCACTGTTAGCAGATTTATCATTATGTTTGGTCTCCTTAGGAAAACTTTCTTTCACAACCTGCAAAGCAACATTCTGAGATTGTATCTTTTATATTTTCTCTCATTTAAGGTTATTTCTTAAACCAATTAAGAACCAATCAATTCATCCATCTAAAAGATAGTTAGGTCTTTTAATTCCTAAATTGTATTTGTTTTTGCATCCCATTCAGAAGGTAATCTCCTCATAAGTTTTTGAACTTTCTCTTAATTAAATAATGTTCTTCCAAGAGATTGTAATGCATCAATAGTCAGATAATTTGGTATCCATATCACAAACAGATCTAGTATGTTTCCATTTGAATAGCTCATAAGAATGCATCATGATGTTAATCCTTGATTCCTTAACTCTGCTTGTTCCTTCATATTTAAACTCAAGTATAAACCAATTCTTTTTCGTTGACTTGCAAAGAGAAACATATGTCTTCCTCAATGCTCATTGTATTAATCAAGATGGTTAATGATCTAGCATTCATATAGATATTTTTCCTATTAGCTTTTCCCATTATTGCCTTGTCACAAATTCAACTACATCACGTGTAATATTGGTTTTCACAGGGACTAATGGTCCATATTCTATGACCTACCAAAGATTAGGATCAAGTGATTCTGTAAATAATCTCATAGCTCTTTTCCAGTGATCATAATGAACACTACAAAAGTATGGTGGTCTCATACTAGACATGCTCTCTTAAGGCTTTGTAAGAGACATTGAAGTCATGATATAAGTTTAAAGGATACAATCAAACAGTTTGCGTGATGATAACCTTGCTTTGATACCAATTGATAGAATCAATAAGGTCTAAAGGTAAACTAGAGAGGTCGAATGGTTTTTACACCAAGCAGGCCAAGTTAAAATTTCCTTAAACTATTCAGATGTGCAGTTGTTCTAACCTTCAAAGTATGAGGATCAAACAATATTAGATAGTTTGAGTGCAGATTAAATCAAAGTAAAACTCTTTTTAGATCCTTTCAAGTTCAATGCATGTCTTAAGCAATCATCAAATAATCTATCCATTTTAGAGTGTTTATCTTGTGGTCAAGCTCTTCTAAATCCAACCGAAGAGCCTCTTCCAAAGCCATTAGAGTCACCATCATCTAACAGATTATCTGATGGGTGTGTAGCCCAACCGAAGAGCCTCTGCCAATGCCATTAGAATCACCGTCGTTTCTAAGATTTCCGAACCTATGCCCGGGTGAAAGTGGAGCAAAAAGGAAGCCACAATCAAACCTGCCCTATCCCGAAGAGTAGGCCCACACCAGACCCCACATCCGTCACTGATGCATCCGTGTCACATATAATGCATGTTGCTGGCGGATGACTCCATGTCACCGGATGCAGAAGCCCCCGAATATCCATGTAAGATGTGCTAATAGCCTGCCCAAACTCAACAACTCAAACTAGCGAGAAAGATACAATACGAGCATATAGATATAAGCATCATCATGTATCGCACTGCATCGCGCCTTCTGAAGATTCCAAAGCAGTAAACAAAAGGCTGAAACATCTTTCTCCGTGCACTGCTCATGATCATGCCAAAGTAGCTCAAAAATCCTAAGATTTAAACTTGCTTGTTGGAACATGTCTAAATCATTGTGTTCTCACATTATTAACTTTAAATGCTTTATCCAAATTTTGTGATTGAACTTACTTTGATACATTTTTTGATACAAGCATCTGCAATCCACGAAGCAATAAGTTCAATAGAACTTGCAAGCATTCATCATTTGTGTTACTTAGCTGATCTGAGCTGATTTGATCTTAACTTAAGTTTGCTTAAGACATGCATTGAACTTGAAAGGAACTAAAAAGAGTTTTACTTTGATATAATCTGCACTCAAACTATCTAATATTGTTTGATCCTCATACTTTGAAGGTTAGAACAGCTGCACATCTGAACAGTCTAAAGAAAATTTAACTTGGTCTACTTGGTGTAAAAACCATTCAACCTCTCTAGTTTACCTTTAGACCTTATCGATCCTATCAATTGGTATCATAGAAAGGTTATCATTGTGCAAACTGTTTGATTGTATCCTTTAAACTGGATTACCTTCCTCGCGTATGTATAAAACCGGCGGCGTATTCACGGGGGGTACTGCAGAACATGTGAGAGCACCTTGTAATGGAAAAATAAAATTCAATGAGGATTTGGTTCATCCGATCATGACTTTAATGACTATTACAAAGCCTTAAGAGAGAATGTCTAGTATGAGACCACCATATTTTTGTAGTGTTCATTATGATCACTGGAAAAGAGCTATGAGATTACATACAAAATCACTTGATCCTGATCTTTGGTATGTCATAGAATATGGACCATTAGTCCCTGTGAAAATCAAGATTACACGTGATGTAGTTGAATTTGTGCCTAAGGCAAGGAAATAATGGGAAAAGCTAATAAGAAAAAGATCTATATGAAAGCTAGATCATTCACCATCTTGATTAATACAAGGAGCATTGAGGAAGACATATATGTTTCTCTTTGCAAGTCAACAAAAAAGAATTGGTTTATACTTGAGTTTAATTATGAAGGAACAAGCAGAGTCAAGGAATCAAGGATTAACATCATGATGCATTCTTATGAGCTATTCAAATGGAAACATACTAGATCTGTTTGTGAGATGGATACCAAATTATCTGACTATTGATGCATTACAATCTCTTGGAAGAACATTCTTTAATCAAGAGAAAGTTCAAAAACTTATGAGGAGATTACCTTCTGAATGGGACGCGAAAAACAAATACAATTCAGGAATTAAAAGACCTAACTATCTTTTAGATGGACGAATTGATTGGTTCTTAATTGGTTTAAGAAATAACCTTAAATGAGAGAAAATATCAAAGATACAATCTTAGAATGTTGCTTTGCAGGTTGTGAAAGAAAGTTTTCCTAAGGAGACCAAACATAATGATAAATCTGCTAACAGTGATGCGGAACTAAATGAGGAAATCACACTGATGGTCAGAAACTTTAGAAGATTTGCAAAGAATACAATCTCACACAACAAAAACAAAATCAAGATTCTGATAAGTATAAGGACAATGCAATAATGTGGTGCTACAAGTGCAACAAACTTGGTCATTATGTGAATGACCGTTACAATAGAAAGTCTGAGTCAGCTCCTGTAAAGATGAAGAATAAAGACTTCACTGCCAAGTCATCTAGGGATGACTCATCTGATGAAGAAGACATGATGATTATGCTTGAATCTTCTTAATGATAGACACTGATGATGATTTCTATTCAGAAGCTGACACTGCTGATTATAAAATAGATGATGACATCTATACTTAGACATTTCTGATTCCACATTTGAAACATTGTTCGAAATGTATGATAACTTCAAGGCTATGAATAAAAGGCTCAATAGTAGGAATCTTTCACTTGCTGTGGAAAACAAGCAACTTAAAAATGAGAATGTCAGACTCAACGATGAACTCAGTGTCATAAAAACATGTGTTGAGACTCTTTCTATTAATGCAACTAATTCACAACCATTGAATGACGGTTTACAAGCTGAACATGATTCTTTGAAGGAAAGAATACCAGTCTAGAAATGACTATTTCCATGTTTCACAATAATACTAAAAACCTTGATCAATTAATCAATCCTACATATAATCAATGTGGCAAGAGAGGACTTTGTTTGTGGAAACTACAAGCCTCGGTTTTCAGTATGAAGGACCTAAGTTTGTGTCCAGTGCCTCAAAAGAATCATTCAAGCCCAAGTTCACTCGAAGAGAGCCTTATAAACCATCCAGGATTTGAACTTTTATGATGCCTCTAACTCTTAGAATTCAAGGAATGATGATGCATCATTGAAGAACAAGAAAGGAAATGCTATCATTAATGGAAAAAGGGTTACAAGTCATATAGAAAGTCTTCTCACGCAAAGAAAAATCACTATAATTATAATAGGGGTGATAATTCATACACTGTCAAAGTTGTGAGAAGACCTGATATAGCAAGTAATAACGTGAACAAAAACGAGAACCAAAATGTGAATATAAATATGAACAAACATGTTCAATCTTGGAGGAACAGCATGAATGTTAACAATGAATTTGTAAAAATTACCTTACTTCATAGGGCAAATGATAGAATCCAGAGTTTGATGTTGGATCATGCAAGTTGAATGAGATTCTTGGTGCTAAACATGTTTGGATTGCAAAATCCAGTCCTCATGTGTGATCTTTTGGACTAACAACGTAAGGACCCAAGTTTAATGGTTCCTCTTGTGTGGGTTTTGTTAAGTTGGTGTGTATGTTGTCAAAGTTGGATAAAACAACCAAGTCGTACATGAATAGAGGTTGTTCCGACACATGACAACCAAATATCTTTATTCAATATATTAGATGCTAAGTGAGAATATGGACAAGTCACATTTGGGGACAATACTAAAAGGAAGATTCTTGGAACTGGTACAGTGTGTTTCAAAGATAAACTAATTATCAATGACATTCTTTATGTTTAGAACTTGTCTTATAATCTTCTTAGTATTTCACAGCTTTGTGATATTGGTTTGTTTGTTTCATTTGGCAAAGAAAGATGAATGATCAGAAATGCTAACAATGATGTGGTGCTTGTCGGTCTAATGGGTGTCAACATATACACCATTGAGTTTGATGATTTAAAGCTTAATGTAGCCACTTGTTTGTTGTCTAACCTTTGCATCTGGCAAGCTTTGGCACGAGAGATTTGGACATGTCAGGGTGAAAACAATTCATAAGCTTTTAAAGATGGAATTAGTAAGGGGAATCCCCGACCTAAGCAAACAAGGACAACCTTCCAATCTAAGAACCTATTTTTACTTCAAAGCCTCTTGAACTGTTGGACATGGATTTGTTTGGTCCCTCTAGTTTAAAGAGTTTATGTGGTTAGTCTTATGTCTTTATGATAGTAGATTTCCAGGTATATGTTGACTTTGTTCTTGGCACACAAGAGTGAGAGTGATTATGTTTTTGAGGTTCTAGTCAAGCAAATTCGTCGACCATCCCATCATGTAAATTAATATAAATTTCATTTGAAACGAATCCCGGCTGATGGGGTGTCCTCAGTGGCGTGGAGACGATGAAAGTTTTAAACAAACAAATAAAAAAATTAAACGGGAAAACAAAATGCATTGTACGTATATTAATACATTTTTTCGGATAAGAAGGGCAATTGCCCCTTATTTGTATGTAGATCTGTCTATGGACGTACTAACGCCGACTTTTGATAATAGAAGTAAGATTTGTCTTATATATACTGAAAAGGTTTAATACTCCATCAAGAAGAAATACATCAGGTTTGAATATATATATATATATATATATATATATATATATAGTTTGAAAAATAAGGGTAATGGATACAACCATTGTGTCACTGTCAGTAACACAACGGTAATCTGAACCGTTACATTGATAGTGATAACTCTAAATTGAATCTAATAATGTAACATCCCGACTTTTCGTAAAAAGGTAAAATAGTCATTGGGTGTATTTACTACGACCTAATTATTATTTGTCACATTTATTTAATTAAAAAGAATTTAATTTAAAAGGATTTAGCAATTAATTATAAAGGATTTAATTAATGGCTATAAAAAGGAAATAATACCCAAAATCTCTTATTATTTCACACGCTGATTCTGAGAAAAAAAGAGATGGAATGGCGCTACACAGATGAAAACACGCAGGAGATGTCTGGAAAAGGGAGAACGTAAACTTCAACCGTGTGACCAATCCGTTCATCTGTTCAAGATGCCGCAGGAGAGAAAAGTGATCAGTACAATGAGACGCAACTTTGGAAAATTAACATCTCTCAATTTCGTATGTTTTCGGTTTAGCCCTAGTTTTTTGTATTCGTAGAGTTCGATTCTTCAGAAATTCGTATCTTTTAATCTGTAGCTCTGTTTTGTAGCCATGAGTAGTCGAAACGATCGTCTTGGAGCTTAGATTAATCTAAAATTAGTTTGACAGCAATTAATCCAGGTAATCTGCAGTTTTATGCACTTTTTCAGTTTCGTTTTTAGCCAGAAAATAGGATTTTAGAGTTTTTGTTGATCAAATAGGTTTTGGGGTTTGAGGATCAACAGTTGTTGCAGTTTCTTGTCATTTTGCTTGCGGTTTTGCTGATAATTAAGGTAAGAGGCTCTTCCTAATGAATAATTATAGTTTTATAGGTTTATGTTGAGTTTGGTATGATTAGATATAATCTTCTAGGTTTTGTTGTGCTTAATTCGATGCTAATTGGGTTAGAAACGGATTAGAAATCGTTAAGTGTTGAAATCAGATTTTAGGGCAGCAGGTAGAATGCATACGCATTGGCTAGCAATGCGCACGCATTCTGTCTGAGTTGCGGAGTTTAATTGCGGCGGAGTGTAATGCGTGCGCATTCAAGGAATCTTGCGCTTACGCATTCTTTGGTTCATGAGTTACGGTTTTGTTTTGTTTTTGAATCGCGCACATTGGTTGGGATGAGAGTTGATTTAGGTTACGGTCGGTGAATGCGTGCGCATTGAGCAATCTTGACGCATTGATCAAACAACAAGTTTCAACAAGTTTGAGAGGTAGGAAGGAATGCGTCGCATTCCATTTAATCTTGCACGCATTGCTCGATTTTAATTAAGTGTTGTTTAAGCCTTTTAATAAGATGTTAAATGTTATATTATGACCCGATAACATTAATTAAACATGAACAAGCTTCGATTGAACTTCTGATTCGTTCAGTTAAAACACCGAATGTACTCTTAAAGAGAGTTGAAGTTCGGATCCGTCAGAAGGGCATGAAAGGGCTTGTGCTTTGATGAAATAGAGTTCATCAATATGCTGTGTATTTGCTAGGACTTGTCCGTGTCTAGTGGTCTAGGAAGAGAGTAGTGTATGTGAGGAGCTTACACGAAAACACTTAGGTGGCTAGTTAATTCACAGTAATAATTACATATGTGTAGTAAAAGATAAAACGTCACCTATTGTCGGTTAGGCGCTCTTTCATATCGGCGATGTGATACGTTCATAAAAGGTGAACAACGCTGCTGGCCTATAAACGGCTGAATGGCAGTGGAGGAAATTCATCGGACGTATACGCATATCGGGGAGACCCCGGAGCTAATCGGTGCTAATCACCGTTAGTTAGCAAGTATATCTTCAGGCTGATGAACGCCATGCGCGGTGTCCTTGAGTAATGATGTAACAAAGATAAGCTAAGTTAGAAACGGATAGTCATGACGTGTCGATGGGCATGAAATGAACCCTAGATTGATTCGGTCTCATAAAGATAATTTAATAATCATAATAATAACCCTTCATTGTATAACCTAGTTATTCTTTAGCTTCTCACTTTTACTAAGTACTTTGTACTTACCTCCTTTGCATTTTCTTTTGTATGCATTGTGGGGTTAGAAGACGAACATGTTGATCAAGATTAGATGACGGCTTTTGAAGGCTTGAAGTCTTGGCGAATCTTTTAGTTTATTTCCTAATAAAGGTTGTACTAGACTAGTTGTATTTCTTTTCTTAGACTTGTTGTACTTCTACTTTTAAGACTTCGTATTGTATAAGTCTTTGGGTTGTTCGTCGTTGTCATTTTAACTATCCATCTTTAGTATGGTTGTATCTATTCTTAGTAGCATTTATGTTATTACCCGAATCATTTTAGCTTCTGTTTGCTTTTATTTGATACGACGACGTAGAGGCTTGTGTATAATATTAGATTTATTTAATGCTTTATCTGGCGTGAACGTTTCTCTTCCAGGATAATGGCTGCCATTATCTCAGGCGGGACGTTACAAATAATGTAAACTAATGATGATCAATACTATAGATGAATGTTGTGTTACTGATTGTGACACTACGGTTGTGTCTATATCGTTGATTAAAAATAACCCCGTGACACACACCCAAAGCGTGTACTTGTAAAAATATATGTTCTGTGCTGATTATGTGGATTTATATATGTAGAACATGGAGTAAAAGAAAAGAAAAAGAAAAGACAAGACAAGAAAAGAAAAGAAAAGGAAAAGCACGAAGTACCAGATAGAAAAAGCGTGAAACGCATGCAAATTAATTGAAGAGTGGGATTACGCATGCAAACGACTTTCATGCAAAAGCATTACGCATGCAAAGCCATTGAAGTACGTACATGATCAGCTGAGTACGGGAAAAGAAAAACCTCCAATGAAAGCATACATGCATTTAGGTCCACTGTGTAGTTTTTTTTACTAAAAGATAGATAAAAGATAACAACATGAGGTTTCAGAAGATTTCCACCATATGGCATAAACACGTACAATGGCCCAACTAATGGAATTGGGATCCTCTCCTCCATCATTTGATTCGTCCTGTGTTTATAATACACAAAGTAGATATACCTAGTACTCCTCGGTCCCAAAATATAATTATATTTAAGGTTTTCACGCATTTTAAGAAAGTCGTTAAATACCAATAATTTTAATGATAAAAATTTACAATACTATTTAACTGTCATTAATGCAATCAGCAATTTTACATGGTCCTGGTACATCATGTTATACATATTCCATCAATACAATTTGTCAAAAAGGGCAACTATGTATCTAGAGCTATATATTTATTTGTCTTAGTGTTGTCGGATCACCATTTCATACTTATACCAGGAATATGATAAAATTTGTGTAACGTCATAGTTCTAAATTATGAAAAATAAGCGAATATATAATAAATTATGTGTAAAAAAGAAAAATACAATAAATGAAAGCGTGGATTTGAAATTGCGGCGAGTTATTAGACCGTGCTAAGTTTGTTTTACTAATAACCTCACATCGTATTAGAGTAATAGTCAAAATAGTCAAAATGTTTTTATTTCTATGCACTTATTTATTTTTGGAAACTAGTATAAAAAGCAAAATGGGATTAGAAATGTAAAGATACAGAAAACAAAAATAAATAAATGCATAGAAATAAAAACATTTTGAGGTTTTGAGGATGATGCCCATCCTCTTATATGAGCTTGGGCCTATGTTTTCAACATTGTATCGGAGCCACCCCATTATTGTGCAAGTGTTGGGCCTCTTTGTTGGCCCTGAGAGTGCCTAGGCCCACACTTGAGGGGACGTGTTAAAGCTGTCCCACATTGGACACTTGCCATTGTATCACCCACCATATTAAGAGGTGGACTTCCCTCACCTCACAAGCTAGCTTTTGGGGATGAGGTCCCTCCTCTTATATGGTTTTGGGCCTATGCTTTCTACACAGCCCATTAAAGAGTGGAAAAGTGGCCCATCCAACGGTTTAGTAAAAACATCAGCCAATTGATTGACGAAAGATAACGAGACGAGCTTCACAAGACCGTCTTGAACCTTTTCCCGGATGAGATGGCAATCGATTTCGATATGCTTCGTCCTCTTGTGGAATACTGGGTTGTGGGCTAGGTGAATAGCACTCAAGTTGTCACAATGTAGAGGAATAGGAAGAGGAAATGGCCATCTGAAATCAGCAGCTAGATAACAGAGCCATTGAATCTCACAAGTGGCTAGTGCTAATGCCTTGTATTCAGCTTCTGTAGAGCTACGAGATACCGTTGTTTGCTTTTTTGACTTCCAAGAAACCAAAGCAGTACCTATGAACATGCAATAACCAGTGATACTACGTCTAGTGTCTTTACAAGTTGCCCAATCAGAATCGGCAAAGGCAGACAGAACTACAGGATTATCGGCTGCATAGAAAGTCCTTTATCAGGAGCATTCTTGATGTATCGAAGAACTTGTTTGGCAGTATTGAAATGATGGATTGTAGGAGAATCCAAGAATTGGCTAAGTTGTGAAACAGCATAAGATATATCTGGGCGAGTAATGGTGAGATATAAAAGCTTTCCTATGAGACTCCAATATATAGTATTATCAGGAAGTAAATCTGAATCTCCATGAAATAAAGTGTTTTTGGACTTCATAGGTATATGGGCAGGCTTACAATCTAACATATTGAAGTCCTCCAAGATAGTAAGAGCATATTTGCGTTGGGAAATCAGCAAACCGGATGAAGACCTGGAGATTTTGAGGCCAAGGAAAAACTTCAATTCACCCAAGTCCTTGATTTTGAACAGGCTGTGCAGGTAGTTCTTTAATTCAGTGATGAGGTGCATATCATTGCCTGCTAATACTATATCATCGACGTAAACTAATGCAATTACAAACTGCTGTTCTTGAACTTTGATGAAAAGACTATGATCATGGGCTGATTGGGTATATCCCAGATCATGAAGAGCAGTGGTGAGTTTATGGTTCCATTGACGACTTGCTTGCTTCAAGCCGTACAAAGATTTCTTGAGTTTACATACCTGTCTAGGATTAGAAGTTTTGAATCTTGGAGGAGGTCTCATGTATACCTCTTCATAGAGGTCCCCGTGTAAGAAAGCGTTGTTGACGTCTAATTGGTGTAGAAACCAACCTTTGGCTGCTGAAAGAGCTAACAAACTGCGGATGGTAGTGACTTTTGCAACTGGGTAAAAAGTTTCTTCATAGTCGATTCCCTGAGTCTGTGTGTACCCTTTCGCCACTAAACGAGCCTTAAACCTCTCTATTGTGCCATCTGAATTGTACTTAACTCTATAGACCCATTTACATCCTATGGGTTTTGTATCTTTGGGTAAATCAACCATGTCCCATGTCTGATTAAGTTCCAAGGCTTCTATCTCTTTAGCCATTGCTTCTTGCCATTCAGGATGTATAACAGCCTGGTTATATGTATGTGGTTCAGATATCTTGTCAATGGCTGCTATGAAGGCTGATTGAGATTCAGGGTACTGGTTCTTGTCTAGAACAATGTCAAGAGTGTGTGGAGATGATCTTTTCTGAACTTGGGCACAAACAAAATCATGTAAATAGGCAGGTGCCTTTCTGTTTCTGGTAGGTCTGTGTGTGTGAGATGGATTTGGTTCAGGAGGAGAAGATTCAGTGGATTGCATATCTTGAGTTTGTGTAGTATTTTCTGGATCATTTGTGGGTATGTAATCTGGACTGAGGTCAGTGTCTAAATGATCATAAGCCACTGGTAAGCAGATAGATGCATCTGGTAGAATGTTTGAATAGCCTTCATGGAAAGGAAAATGGAGTTCATGAAACAGAACATCTCTGGATATGAAAATATCTCTTGTTGTTAAGTCAAGTAGAATGTGCCCTTTTGTGGTATCTGATAGGCCAAGGTTAACACATGTATGTGCTCTAGAATCAAACTTGCTACGATCCCTACTTAGTGTGGAGGCAAACACTAAGCAACCAAACACTCTCAAGTGCTGCAGATCTGGAGACTTCTTATACAGATATTCATAAGGTGTTGAATTTTTCAGCAATGGTGTGGGAGTTAAATTCATGAGTCTAACTGCGTGTAGTATGCAATACCCCCAATATATGACTGGCAGATTACCTTGCAGTTTCAGACCCCTAGCCATGTTCAAGAGATGTTGGTGTTTCCTCTCCACCACACCATTTTGCTGTGGAGTGGATACACAACTCTCTTGGTGCACAATACCTTTATCTCCATAAAATTCTGGCCATCTAAACTCTTCACCATTATCTATTCTAATAGTTTTCACATTACCCTTGAATTGTGTAGAAACAAAAGCACAGAAACTCTTTATTAATGGCCTCACCTCTCCCTTTGATTTCAATAAGAACACCCAGGTGAAACGACTGTAATCATCTACCACAGTCAGAAAAAACCTATGCCCATGAACAGTTGGGTGCCTATATGGACCCCAAATGTCCATGTGGATCAAATCAAAACTTGACCTTATCTTGAACTACTACTCAAAGAAAAAGGCAAACGCTTCATCTTGGCTTGAGGACATATAAAACAGATGCTGTCAGGTACCATTATATCTTCATGTGTCCTTTTTGCTATTGTCATCCTCTGATGTGACATGTGACCCAGCCATAAATGCCAGAGCTGGGCTTTATTTGGGGCTATGTACACATTGATGCTGGAACTGCTACAGAAAGTCTTGACACTCTGTTTGTCAGGGCCACAACCTTTATTGACTACACTTCTCTTCTCAGCTTGCAAAACAAATAGTCCTCCCTTCTTTTCAACTATACCAATCCTCTGCCCATGAGTCTTGTCCTGTATACAACATGTTCCATCCAAGAAAACAACACACAAAGAGTTGTCACTGGTCAATTTTCCCAATGATATCAAATTACAATGAAAGCTTGGCATATAAAAGACTCCATGTAAAACCAATTTCTCAATGATCCTGACTATACCAATGTGTGACACTTCTACCACTGCAGCATTAGGCAAATTAACACTCACACCATGTACTCTATCAACCTTCTCAAAAACAGATAAAGTACAAGCCACATGATCAATAGCCCCAGAATCAAGGATCCAAGGATTACCTTGCAATTCCTGATCATATTGCTTGAAATTGGCTGTCATAACACTTTCTTGGTTCACTGTATGCTCCACTCTATCATCCAAGTTCACTTTATCCAGTAATTTGGTTAACTTTTCTAACTGCTGACTTGTCAGACCTAGTGCACTTCCCTGGCTCATACTGCCTTGCTGAATAGAAGATCCTGCCATTGCATTCTCTGTTTCAATAAGATTTACTCTTCTCTTAGACTTCCAGCCAGGTGGAAAACCATTTTTCTTGTAGCAATCATCTATGGTATGCCCATTGTAGCCATAGAAGGAGCACTGCACCTTTTTCCCAGTTCCATTTCTCTGATTTCCTTTCCACTTTCCTTGTGGTCTCACATTTTCAGTTACAGGAAAACTTCTGCTTCCACCAGGCTCAATGTTAGACCTTCCAGCAAACACCATAGACTTCATATTCTGAGGGTGACTAGCACTATATTCCAATTGATTCTCAAATTGCACACTCATGGCAAATGCTTCAGTAATGCTAGGCAAAGGTTTCAGCAAATATACTTGTGATCTCACAGGAGCATAACTCTCATTCAAACCTTTCATAAAACGTATAACATACTCAGATTCTATGTATCCAATGAAAGTCGGAATTACCTTGCAAGTACATTTTCTGACACATTCACATGACGGAATTGGGACGCAACACCATAATTTTCGCCCCAAACTGTCTTCAATTTGGCAAAGTACTCTATAACCGACATGTTTCCTTGAGTGATTTGATTAATTTCTTCTAATAGATCTGATAGACGAAAACAGTTCATCTTCGAATACCTATTCTGCAAATCCTCCCAAATTTCATGTGCGGTGTTCATCCACAGCACAGTCTTCGCGGTATGAGGACTTACCGACTTCATAATCCATGACATGACCGTCATTTCGCATTGCTCCCATCTTGCTCTTAATCTCTGATCATCAGCAGGTTTGGGGATGGAACCATCCACAAACCCTAGCTTGTTCTTCATAATAAGCCCCATTTTCATCGCTCTGCTCCACGAATGATAATTCTTACCATCCAGTGGTGGATCTACAAGAATCAACGCCGGACTCTCACTAGGATGTAGGTAATACGGACTCGAAGCCTCAATATCAGCAGCTCTCAAATTTCTGTCTTCTGCCATTCTTCGATCTCAATCAAAAAAGCAAATCTCAAAAGAAAACAAAACAACGAATGTTGACCGCAGATCGGATTCTCAAACCCTCTCTGATACCAAGTGAAGAGTGGATTTGATCCACTCGAATTGGATTTGAAGAACTAGGGTTTTCTGGAAAAAATGCGTAAATAAAGGGGAAACTTTTATTGATATTTTTGTTTTCTGTATCTTTACATTTCTAATCCCATTTTTCTTTTTATACTAGTTTCCAAAAATAAATAAATGCATAGAAATAAAAACATTTTGAAATTTTTGACTATTACTCTAATACATCGGCTAGTTGATTCAATTTGGCTTTTATGTTTAACTATGAAGAAGACATTTAGTCTTTTGTTTTAATTATACATGTTTTGAGATTTATCATTTTAGATAAACTATATTGAATATAACTCAATTTGTGGGCTATTGTTACATAGACTTTAGATGAGGTTTTTTGTATTATGCACTATAGAGATATTGTTTATTTTCGTCAATGAATGTAGGTCAGTTTACCAAACAAATTTATGTTTTAGTGTCCTCGTCTCAGTTATATTTTTCTCGTCTCTCGTCTCTCCGCTGTTTTCTATTATTCTCGTTAATCAACATAAATTTTTACTACTAAGAAATCAGATTTTTCTTCCTTTTGAAACAATATATTATCTACATGTCCTTTTTCAAAACCTTTCGACAAAAGATATGAAGTTTGTCTATAATACAAGCTCTAGGGTCTTGTTTCAAACCATATAAAGCCTTCTTTAACTTAAAGACATGATAAACTTAGTCTTTGTCCTCAAACCCTTGAGGTTGTTTGACATATACTTCTCTCTTGATCAGTACATTAAGGTAAGCAGACTTCTCATCCTACTGAAATAATTTGAAATTAACAAATCAGCTATGGAAATCAAAAGTCTAAAAACTTCAATCTTTGCAACGGGAGCATAAGTTTTAACATAATCAATGCCCTACTTATGATTATAACCTTGTGCAACAAGCCTAGATTTATTTCTTGCGAATTCACCAAGCTCATTCATCTTACATTTATACACCCACCATATACCAATACCAGTATTACCAATAGGAAGAGAGACAAGCTCCCAAACATCCTTTCTTTTGAATTGATGCAGTTCAAATGTCATTGCCATTATCCCATCATTGTCTGTGGGTGGGTCTTGGATGTTTTTTGGCTCAATTTTGGACACCCGGGCATGAAGATCATGAAGGTCCGAGATTGAAATGAATCTTCTAGATCTTATTCCAGTTGAAACTTCACAATGAACAAATCATTCGTGTGACTTTTGATCCACTTAGTCTCATGCTGACTTTGTTTTTGCTCAGGTTCTTGTTGATATTCGAGTTCATGATCAGGAGCTGCAGGATCAACAAAATGCTCAATTGTTGTTCAATAACAAGATCCAAATAGTGTGTGGAATTGGCAAAAGTTAGCTCACTAGAATTGCTTTCAAATTCCTCATCAACATCATATTCTAGTTCCAATCTGTTCATCTATTTGTTGAGATGTGCATAGTTCTGGATAGTTCTCGTTAGTACCATCAGAACATTGAAGAAATTATACACAAATGTCTATAAAACTCTTCATGATTCAAGATTATAACACCTATATGCTTTGGAATTCTCGGAATAACCAATAAAGACACATTTTATGGACTTATGAGCAAAATTTTCCAATTTTCCCTAATCATTGAGCATATGGCACTTACATTCAAACACATTAAAGTAACCAACTTAAGTGTTCTTCATTTTAAAACCTCATTAAAGGTATTAAGTAAAGTCTTTCTAATAGTCAATCTGTTGACATGATAACATCCATAACATGTGGCTTCATCCCAAAGAAATCTAGGCATGTTATACTGGAAAAGTAAAGTCTATGCATGTTAAGTAAAGTCCATGCATTTTTCTAGCAGCCTCATGAAAAGCCCTCTTCTTCCTTTCTACCACAAAATATTGTTGAGGTGTTCTGGGAGTAGAGAATTATTGTTTAATTCCAACAGATTCACAAAATTGAATCACACTAGAATAAATAGATTATCCCCATATCCTTTTTAACACGTGTGACAGTTTGGAAAAAGTCATTCTGAACTTGCTTTACCAAAATCTTAGAAAATTATGCATTTGTTGATTAATGAACCCTCATTGCCCCTGCTTTGATTTGATCAATGTGTTTGATTGTTTCAAAGACAATGGCAGGGTCTTTCCCACTATACATATTATATAGCTGGAAAATGGTTTTTGATGTTCAGGAGGTGGTTGATGATCATATGATATACCAAAGACAACCTTTCAGCAAATGGATTCGGATTCTTGAAGCTTTAGGTCAGTTTTCTGTTAAATCTGCTTATGAGTTGCTTAGAAAGATAAAAACTACCCATTATGATTCAAAGGAAGTCTGGAAACCTACCTATTGAATAATGAGCCCCTGTTGCATTGTGTATGATTAATTCTCTAAAATACCCTTCTCGTTGACTAACCTGCCATGAAGCATTTTAAAGCTTAAAGATCTACAATCGCTACCACGTAGGTTGTAACAGAAGAGCCCACTCACCCCCTACTAGCTCTGTTAGTGTTACTTTGCTCTAGTAAGTATGTTACACCAAGATCAAAGGACACTATGTATGGTGAACACCGCATCAAAACATAGTCAGCATCTCAAGGGCACGGATAGATCGGTGAGGAAGATCACACGAGTCTATTGGATTCAGACCAAGTAGAGAAGTGTAATGGTTCCATGCTGCGAAGAATAAACGTGGCCCACCAACGATAAAGGTGTTTTATCTTTTAGACACAACACATATGCTTATTACGGATTTAATCTAACCAGATGATTCATTCACATAAAAGGCTTTTTAGGGACATCTAGTCATAGACAATCTAATTACTCTACCTAGCACATTGTGAAAGGATCACTGACTACTAAGTCAATATCCCACAAGGCCTAAACAGTCGCCTTCCGGTGCTCCAACTTTCTCCCCGCACAGGGTCTCACTTGTGGTGCTGAGGCGAGGCTACCAGAAGTCGAAGTCAGATATTTCTAGTTACCAGTTATTATCCAAAAATGATAAACAAAACACATAGCATCAAGTAAATTACTGAAAGAGGGAAAATCTGTAAGTTCTGGATGGACCGGCGCACGCCTGGCCTCTCAGTTCTCATTATATTCACGTGCAATGGTGACCGGGCACACGGAAGGTCTAGGGTGGCGCGACGCCCGAGGCTACTCTTCGACCCGGTTCATGTGCGAGAATGGCCGGGCACACACAGGGCTCCTCACAGAGTGCATGCCGGGTTGATTCCCAGGTTGTTCTTGGTCTTTTCTGTACTTGTTCGTCACCTGTACGGATCCCAATACAATTCCAAGCACAATTTGGCACCTTCATAGTACCACACAACATCAAACATGTAGCTTCACATATATACAAATTACTATACGCATATTAAACACCTAACCACTGATTAAGAACACCCTCATACCTCTTCATCCATTGGAAATGGATCGAAACGACAAGAACGCCAAGAAATTGAAATCTTTTCCTTTCCTCTATGAATTTCTACAACCAAAAGCATATACTACTGTTACTAAAACAACTACAACAATCTAGGATACCCAAAACCTAAGAAACTATAAAAAAAAACGATTAAGATTCTAAACTAAGGCTAAAAACGAATACTTGCGAAATAGGGAGATGTTGATATTGAAAGATTCATCATGTCGCGGTGATCACTTTTCTCTACTATGGCATGTCGAAAATATGAATGGATTAGCTTTTCGATTGAAGATTCCGTTTAACATTTTCTTTTCTCCAAAACAGTATGTTATTTCTTTTTCTTTTCTTTTTATGCGGCGTGTCTAACGAGGGAATTAAAGGAGAGGTTTCGTTTATACTAAAAAGACCACAAATCCAAATTATCTATAAATTTCAATATTTAATCCGTTAATTAACTATTAGGGCATAATAATCCACAAGATTACCATTTTTACTTTTACTTAAAAATCAGGGGTATTACACTTTCAGAAATTCTATTACAATTTTATGTTGATCTATATACAGCGGAACCAATGACTCCCTTGCCAGATGGTATTTTCGTGCCTTTCATCAAACATGCAGATAAATGGCTTCTTAATCAACCTGTTAGCTTCAAAGTGAGGTGAGAATTGCAATCTTTGATATGGGGCTCTAAAATTCCCACAGTCCGACGGCTTCCTCCTTCTTTCTATCAACGAGGTGGGACACGGTGGGTCCCTCTCTCAGCACTTGGGTGCTCCAAGCCTTCCACAATCGGAACTTTCCATCTTCCATGAACCGGACCTCTATTGCTTCAATACCAAAAGTACAACCACCGGAATCGGTTTCTCAGTTGCGGCCTATTGCTCTTACATATGTCACAACCAAAGTCATTACTAAGATCATTGCAAATCGTCTGCGCTTAATTATTGGCAAGATTGCAGACCACATGCAAAGCGCTTTAATTCCGGGAAGGCAGATTCTGACAACATTATTGTTTCTCACGAAGTTCTCTATACTATGAGGCAGAAGAAAGGCTCTAAAGGAATCATAGTCATTAAAGTAGACCTCGAGAAAACGTATGACAAAGTAAGTTGGGACTTCCTCCTCCATATCTTATGCATTGTCATTTCAACGATGCACTTTATGATATTATCATGTACTCCTTATCGAGCACTTTCTTTGATAGCTTTAATCCCCACCGTGGTCTCAAACAAGGTGATCCTCTTGCTCCCTATCTCTTCGTCATTGTCATGCAAGTGCTGAGTTGTCTTATTCATCAATCCATCAAGGATGAAAAATGGAAACCGATCTCGGTCTTTCGAGGGGAGGCAAAAATATCTCATTTATTTTTTGCGGATGATTTACTTCTATTCGCGGAAGCATCTGTCGATTCGGCTATTGTAACTGATCAGGTCCTCTCACACTTCTGTAGTATTTCGGGTCAAAAAATTAGTGTGGCTAAATCAAAATTTGCGGCATCCTCAAACACTCATATCCACACCATCTCTCGCATTGAGGAAACGCTAGGCATGACCCATACAACCCACATCGACAAGTGCCTTAGCGTGCCTCTACATCACTCTCGGGTGCGGAAAGGACTTCCACGGTGTTATTGATAAAGTTCGTCAGAAGCTAAAACCTTGGAAGGCAAACGCCATCTCCAAAGTGGGTCATGCCATTTTGTCGTAGACGGTTCTCACTACGACACCTTATTATCACATGAAAACCGTCAAATTACCAGTTTTTGTAACTCTTGAGCTCGACAAAGTGGTTCGGCCCTACTCTTGGGGGCATGATACGGAGAAGCGAGGCATGCACCTTGTGGATTGGAATCATATCTGTCAACCGAAACTCAAGTGTGGTCTTGGTATTAGAAGTGCTCGAGACATGAATACCGCCTTCTTAGCAAAACTCTCATGGCAGCTTTTCACAGAAACAGAAAAACATTGGGTGCAGTGATCGCGTGTAAGTCACTAACGTCGATATTACTTGCAAGAATACTAGGTATATCGTAGTATAGTAAATGCGAGTCAAGGTCGATCCCACAGAGACAATGCAACTATAAGTATAAACGATTCTAACCTAATTAAGAAGCAACATAGAGGCGGTCAGTGACCAACAATAAACATAAAGAAAACAAACTTGGTATTTCTCCCTCTCTTCTCACCGATCTACTAACTTGAATTAGTTAATCTATGTTTACTTCCCCACATAATTTCCTTAAATTAATCGTGAGCTTTTGTTTTAATTATCATTATCGCTTCACGGTGCAATTCTACTCCTATCTACTCCGACAATGGTAGTAGACAATCTATATGCAAGCTACCCTCTTTAATTGGTCCGTAATAGCCCATACGCATAAAGAACTAGAATTGCCGATATCGGCGCTAACTCATACCGCTAACCCGCTGAGCAAATTTATCGACATTGATCAAGACGCGTTCAGGGTCCATTCAAGACTATGTCCAAACTTAGCACTTCACTATTCGTATTTCATGCCAGTTTACGATTACAATAAGCAGATTGGCCAGATCTAACCTACTGCAATCAAACCTGTCGATCAACGTAGCTACAGTGAATCCTAGTTTTAGGTTTTCTAAATAATGCCTCGGTAAACCGGTATAGACCGCCGGGTTATCGGGGTCAGCTTTTCCTATTCCTGGATCTACATTGCTCAATTACGATTAAAATAAGTAAATTATGGGGTCTTTAAACATGCAGATTAACTAAAAAACATAAATACGAACAGATCTACCATATTGAAGACAAAAAGGAACATTCAAAGCTTCATACCTTCAACAATGGAGATTTAGATGATGGAGAAAGGGAGAAAACCAGAAACAACTCCTTAAAAGCTTGGAATAACATTATTTCATCAAAATTGTATAATGTAATTGAATACTATCGAAGAACTATGTAATAATCTGATAATGCGGCCTTATATAGATACAATGACCGACTTAAGACTCTCTAAAACCCTAACCGACCTAGATAATACGGCAGAATCAATTTCGTGTCAAATAAGACACCGGTTTACCGGCCCTAGCCCTCGGTAAACTGGGCCGACTTTTCTATTTTTTCTTCAACAGGCTTTTTCTTGGACTTCAATCACTTGGCCCAATATACTTCTTTTGGTCTAGATCCATTCTCCAATGCTCCAGATTCGGTACATCCTATAAAACACGTAAAACGAGACAAAATAGTACCAAATCTTCGGGAAAATGACATAGATGCAGAATTACGATCCTGGAAACACTCACATAGCATTTAACATATATTCCACATAATAACGAGCCTATCTATCCCCTCTTGAACTGAATTCGGGGTGAATAAGGGTATAATTATTGGAACCATTTAGAGCGTTATCAACTACCCCCCACTTAGCTTTTGATCGTCCCGAGCAAAAAGGTGAAACGAAACACGACACTCTGATCAGTATACAAGTTAATTAAAAACAACTATGCCTCACAAAGTCAAGATCAAGATCATGCCACTCATATCCATCAGTAACGCATTAAACACTATTCATGCCATGAGCCAATGTGTGTGTGCAATAACTTTCACAACCGCTTAGTAATGCAGACAATCTCACATTACATCAACCCATAGTCGAACTAACCAGTCTTGAACATGTTATTTATAAGTCAAATTAGCTGGCAAGGCGGATCGAGAACCAAGTATATATTACTCTTAGGCTCACGTTTATCGGTCTATGCAAAAGTCGTGTGTTTTACGCTCCATCGACTCAAATTTTGCCAAAGAGAATATAGATGTATATATTTCAATGCACTTCTATTTCTTGGCGGGTTTGATTTATCTATCCTCCCGGCCCCACTCATGATAAACTACCAAATCTGAAATTCCTTTGCCTTTATAAGCGTTGTGAAACATGATTCGTGATAAAGCCAGAGTCAACTCTAGTCAAAGCAATATGCTATCGACTACACCCCAAAGGAAGTGAGTTATACGTGCTTAAAATGGTGGCTCATAACAGGATATGCGCTTAACACGCCACTTCTTCAGAAGTGGGCATTTCTTTCACTTGTGCAAAGTAAAACAAGTATGAAGTCAATTAACTCGAAAAGATCAAAGATATCATATTTTTTTGAAACTCTGTCAAAATGAATCAAAGTCTAAGTGGTGAATCGTGCATCAAATTAAAGAGAATCAAGATAATCACTCAATTCACGGAATATAGTTCTAAGAAGCTAAGTGAAGTTCCTTACCCCACTTAAACGAAACATTGTCCCCAATGTGTAAGTTGAAAAATGAAAAATGAAAAGGAACTTAGCTCGTTTAAGGGCGGAACAGACAAACCTATTAACCACCTTCCTATCCCAGAATAGCTCATTTTCCAAAAAGATGGTGGGTGCTCCAGCAGGATTGCGCTTCCATTGCACCCCTGAAGAATTCAGCTATCATGTTCATCCTCTCAAGATCTTCAATATTGCTCGAGGATGTGTACTCATCCGGGCCCACCGGTGGATTTCGAACCCCATAATACTCTTTGATCCGCTCAATTGAAAAGTCAACTTGAACACCACGGACCATCGCAAATGTGGCTCCGGGGTTTTGCGAGACATAAGCGTAAAATTCCCTTACCACCGTGGCATTGAACCGTGTAGGTGCGTCTACCATGTCCAAAATGTCTTGCTCTTATAAGGCTCAGGGCAAGATCGATCCGCAATCGTCCAACTCTACCCCTCGTTCTCGAGCAACTGGCCTTGCTTTTCAATGCCCTCGGAACGACTCGTAGATAGATAAAGAATGGATTTGCTCAACCCTGTCTATCAAGGGATTAGCATCTCCGTATATGCTCTGACAACCACTGGGACAAAGAATAGATCGGCTACGCTTTGGACCCATCCTGGATGATAACAGGACTGATACTGATGCTGATTATGGAAAATTGACCCTCGGTAAACCGGAGGTAGGTCAGGGTTTACCGGCCTAATTTTTTCTGGATTTCTTTCTCGGATTGTGCTCTGTTGAATGAAAGATGAAGAACTGCAGCACCTCACTAGCACAGCAGCACTAGACAGCAACATAATGAAGAAAATGGTGTGGTTTGTGGTTTAGGTTGGTGAAAATGAAAGAAAGGTTTGGTTTTGGTAGAGGTTTGTTGGTGATAGTGGTGGTGATGGTGGCCGACTGGCATTAAGAAGAAGAAGAAATGGGAGAATTGTGATGATTTTAGGAAGAATATAATAGATAGAATGATGATAATGGTGGTGAATGGGTGGTTTAAATAGGAAAAATGAGTGAAGGTGGAAGGATTTAGTGGGATAGTGGGTAGAGAAGTTATTAGGGTGAGGGATTTGAGGGGGTGATTGATGAGATTGAGGTGGAGTTATGGTGGAGTGTGGGAAAGGATGAAAGATTTGAAAAGAGGGGAAAATGGGATGGTTTCTGCTGACTAGTAATGCCTGGTGCAACGTGTGTCCTCCACGTGTCTCTAAAAATTCAGCTTTTCAATCTGACGTTCAGAAAACTGAAAATCCATCCTCGGTAAACCGCAAGTAGCCTAGGGTTTACCGGGGCTTCTTTTCCCCAGATTTCTCTGTACTTCTTTTCTGCACTCTTTACTCAACCTCTCTGCTCAATTCTGACCTCAAATCGACTAGCCTCTTACTCCTTTTGTTGTTATCTCCGACTCGATCCTAACCTATTTCACTAGAATCCACAACGATTAAAAAAAACCTTTCCACAACCATCGGTTTCAAGCCTAAGGGTGCGGTAGGATGAAAAAAAGCTCGTCCCTTCATCCGGCTACTTTTATTCATTCCTAATCTACCTAAGGGTTTAAAGAAAATAGTTCTGAGTTTATAGTCTCCAGCTCGACTTTCTTCAGATTTCCGATCATTCAGGGGTCGGAGCTTTAACTCGCCAAACTTTCGCTCCAGAGGTTTGCACATTTATGAACCTTTTTGAGCTCTCTTCCAAGCACGCCTCTCTCTTTTAGCTTGCGTACTAGGTCTGTCTCTGCGTCGAGATTTAGACTTTAGACCCAAGGACTCCACATTTCCTTCTTTAAACTCAAAGTGTTCACTACGCAACACGAAAGGACTAGCTTTCGTGAGCATCTTGTTGTGGTCCTTCTATTCTCTCTCTCTCAGCATTAACCTCATGAATTCCTTCTCAACGGTTTCTACTACAACCTATTAATGCTTATGCCCCTCTATCTCCATAATTTCCACCTTTCCTGAATCATAAGCCATTTTGCAACTTTCTGGCCTATTTTCGAGGGGCTCTAAGATTTTAAAAGATACTGCATCATTATTCAACTTCAAAGTAATCTCCCCACTATCGAAATCCATGACTGCTCTGCTTGTCGCTAAGAAAGGTCTTCCTAACAAAACTGGGGCACTTGGGTCCTCTGGTACGTCTATAACCGTGAAATCAATTGGAAAAGTGCACCCTCATGCCTTAATCGTGCACTTCCTAAGCAGACCGGCAGGCATAACTCTAGTTCTATCGACGAAAGTCATGGTTCGAGTTTGATTCATAACGACCGGAACCTTAATCTTTTGGTAGAGGAAAAAAGGTAGAATGTTGCAACTCGAGCCAGAATCGCAGAGATCTAATCCTACTGATATACCATTAACAAAAATTGGGAGCCGGAACATGCCAGGGTCTCCTAACTTCACCACGGTGTCTGAGTCTGGGTAATCCTCAGGCTCAGAAAACATCGTGTCAGGATCCTCTTTAGGATCATCAGAATCATAATCCGAAGACGATATTTCAATGAACTCGATAGGGAACTCACTTGGACGATACGTGTTATACTCCTCTAAGTTCTCTTCAGGCTCTTGCTTGAATGCTTCTTTCTCTTTTTCCAACCGCTTCTTAATAGCTTCATAATGCTCTCTGGCTTCAGATCCACGGTACATAGTAATCGGTGTGACGTTCAATATTGTCCGAGGCATATCGCTTGACTTGTTTGCTCTTTTTCAACTTTGGTTTGACCGTATCTCTGAAGTGTTCTGATCTTCCTGCGAAAAAGACAAAATAAAACAAAAAAGGGTTAGCAACTTCCGCTTCAGTTGAGTATGATCCCAACTGTTACGGACCTACTAACTAAAATCAACAGGGAATAACACAGAATAACAGGGGATGTCAGAATTCAATTTTTCAGGCCTCGGTAACCCGGGGGTAAACCACTGTAAACCGGCCCTGAAATTTTTCCTTCTGGCAGTTTAACAAGTGCAGGTTTGATAAAAAACGACTCAAGACTCAAAATAAAATAAAATAAAAACGACTTCTTAATAGGAATTAAAACGTTTATATTTAAAATTGGCCATTGTCCCCGGCAACGGCGCCAAAAATCGTGATCACGTGTAAGTCACTAACGTCGATATTACTTGCAAGAATACTAGGTACATCGTAGTATAGTAAATGCGAGTCAAGGTCAATCCCACAAAGACAATGCAACTATAAGTATAAACGATTCTAACCGAATTAAGAAGCAACATAGAGGCGGTCATTGACCAACAATAAACATAAAGAAAACAACTTGGTATTTCTCCCCCTCTTCTCACCGATCTACTAACTTGGATTAGTTAATCGTTATGTTTACTTCCCCACATAATTTCCTTAAATTAATCGTGAGCTTTTGTTTTAATTATCATTATCAGCTACGGGTGCAACTCCTACTTCTATATACTCCGACAATGGTAGTAGACAATCTATACACAAGCTACCCTCCTTAATTGGTCCGTAATAGCCCATACGTATAAAGAACTAGAATTGCCGATATTGAGCGCTAACTCATACCGCTAACCCACCTAGACAATTGCCGACATTGATCAAAGACGTTCGGGGTCCATTCAAGACTATGTCCAAACTTAGCACTTCACTATTCGTATTTCATGCCAGTTTACGATCACAATAAGCAGATTGACCAGATCTAACCTACTGTTAATTAAACCTGTAGATCAACGTAGTTGTAGTGAATCCCAGTTTTAGGTTTTCTAAATAATGCCTCGGTAAACTGGTATAGACCTCCGGGTTACCGGGGTCAGCTTTTCCTATTCCTGGATCTACATTGCTCAATTACGATTAAAATAAGTAAATTATAGGGTCTTTAAACATACAGATTAACTAAAACACATAAATACGAACATATCTACCATATTGAAGACAAAAAGGAACGTTCAAAACTTCATACCTTCAACAATAGAGATCTAGCTCGATCTACTTAAGCTAGAGATGATGGAGAAAGTGAGAAAACCAGAAACAACTCCTTAAAAGTTTGGAATAACTTTATTTCATCAAAATTGTATAATGTAATTGAATACTATCGAAGAACTATGTAATAATCTGATAATGCGGCCTTATATAGATACAATGACCGACTTAAGACTCTCTAAAACCCTAACCAACCTAGATAATATGGCAGAATCAATTTCGTGTCAAATAAGCCACCGGTTTACCGGCCCTAGCCCTCGGTAAACAGGGCCGACTTTTCTATTTTTTCTTCAACAGGCTTTTTCTTGGACTTCAATCACTTGGCCCAATATACTTCTTTTGGTCCAGATCCATTCTCCAATGCTCCAGATTCGGTACATCCTATAAAACACGTAAAACGAGACAAAATAGTACCAAATCTGAAAAACACAGGACACGAATTCTTCAGCTCGATGTCCTGTGTTTTTCAGATTTGTCCTGTGTTTGAAAAACACGTAAAACGAGACAAAATAGTACCAAATTTGAAAAACACAGGACACGAATTCTTCAAATCTGAAAAACACAGGACACGAAAAATGGACACGAATGCAGCTCGATCTGAAAAACACAGGACACGATGCAACTTTAAGTCGTGATTAAAGCTGAGGCTTTTTAGCTTTCCAAGTTCCAACATAATGCTGATATTTATGACATTCAATTCGAGCTGAGGCTGTTCATTTCCATCAGTTTTTCCATGTCCTCTGCTATATAAACGAGCTACATGAATGTGAAGAAAAACACCTGATACGTAAATACAACACGAATTGCATACATACATACATTCTTCTTCGCATCTTGTTTCTTGCATCAAGTGAAGAGTTTTTCAAGCCTTTGTAGAGTTCGTCGTTGTTCGAGTTTGCGATGCCGCTTATTCGAAATGCGATCCGAGAATTCTGGGAGACAATTCTTCGCAAAGCGGGTACATACTGGGCAAATTTGTCTTTAGGGATGAGTTAAATCTGGCTCGGATCGTCGATATCCTTTATTTTTTCTTTCTGTACTTCTTTGTTATTGTTTATCAAGATCAATAAAATTGTTGTTGATTTTATTCGTTTTATTTATTTTAATTATACACGGGGTGTAACAGTTTGTAAATGAGTGCAATTTTTGGTTTTTGCTTTTGAAATTCGCTTTG
Source organism: Gentiana macrophylla (assembly GCA_026214975.1). Taxonomy (NCBI): domain Eukaryota; kingdom Viridiplantae; phylum Streptophyta; class Magnoliopsida; order Gentianales; family Gentianaceae; genus Gentiana; species Gentiana macrophylla. Next base: position 35,811,950 of record CM047816.1, on the reverse strand, counting down.
TAAACTTTGTACACTTATTTAATAAAATATACGGTTTTAACAACAACAAAAAAAAAAGTCGATTATCATAATTGACTTTAGAAAGTCGCTTTTTGACTCCGAAAACCAACTTTCTGATTGTCGTTTTGGTATGCTACAATGGTAATTCGATGTATCGATAGAATCACGATGATGCAAATAAAATACCCGTTTATTTAATTTCTTTTGTACGTACTTACTTATAAAACGTGAGGGCAGCGGTACAATTCATACCACCAAACCAGTCAAATAAATCATAGAAATGGAAATGCAAGAGGCAAAATGCTTTCACATTCTTGTCTTTCTTCTATCATCCTCCTTTCTTCTACTCGCCCCAACACTCTCAAAAACACTAAAACGAGACGAACCATGCAAACACATGGTCCTCTATTACCATGACATCCTCTTCAACGGGACCGATATCTTAAACGCTACGTCAGTGGCTGCTGCGAATTCTACCATCGGAAAAACCCACTTTGGAATGCTAGTCGTTTTCGATGATCCGGTGACGAACGACCATCATCTTCTATCTCCACCAGTAGCAAGAGCTCAAGGATTCTATTTCTACGACATGAAGAACAACTACAATGCTTGGTTTGCTTATACTTTGATCTTTAATTCTACGAAGTATAACGGGACGATTAACATTATGGGGGCTGATATGATGGGTCAGAAGACGAGGGATCTATCCGTCGTCGGAGGGACCGGAGATTTCTTTATGGCAAGGGGAATAGCGACGTTTCGTACCGATGATTATCAGGGTGATTTTTATTTTCGTCTACAAATGGATATTAAGTTGTATGAATGCTACTAGATTAGATACTCAACTTTCCGCTGTGTAACTAATCTGGTATATAACTTGTTGAGCAATGATATTGTTTCACAACGGTGATATGTACGGTTGACATGTACGGTTTATATCTGATCTATTTAGACACATTAATATCAACAGTACATGTCACCGTTGTCGCACTCGTTGTGGTACAATCGTTGTGCCCGTATCATTACTCTAAGTTGTTAACTACCCACGTTCAAGTCCACTAGCAACCAATGATTGTGGGTTCTATTTTAATTTATTTATTATCTTATGTTATTTCTAGTGACCACTTGGTTGGTATGTACTATTCTGTTGTTTGTGGCGAATTTTATCTGGTCCGACTGATCCGACTACAAACATGACTTAATGGTTTAAAACCAATTAATTTTTTTTTTTTCAAGTAGGTTCCATCTGGTTAGAAAAAAACCGTCAATTAATTAAGGTTTGTGATTGACGGTGGAAGTGATAACATGATTTTCCTAAACCGCCATAAAATCACTGATGGTTTCTTTAAACAATGAACAAGTCATTTCTTTAACCCAACATGAATCTTCGATTCGTGAAGGGTCTTGGCCGATTCGATGAAAGCTCAGAGAAATCCGGTGATTTCTTTTCATCTCACCTCATTTATTCTCTGACTCGAATGTTTTTCTGCCTTGACCATTACATACTGTGCATGTTTAGAGATCACCAGTGATTCGGAAAGCCTTCCTTCCTTGAGCATGGCCGATTCTGTGCATTAAAGCCTAAAGTTTGCCAATTTTTTACTATGTCGTAGCGATGAAACCCTTAATTGTGAATATTCAAAAATTCGCAACTTTGAGCAAAGAATCCGGACGAAAAATCGTCTTTGATCCTTCACGTGTTTTGATCCGGTGGATTCCAACCCGGATCGCAAATAGCTTAACCTTTGCCTATGTCCGGTCTAATCAATTTATTGGACCTTTGTCAAAATACCACTATTGAGACAAGATAAATGTTGGGCTACCACTCAATTGTCAAAATACCACTCCGTTTTTCACGTTTTATGTGTTTTTGGAACCAAACTAAACCCTAATTGGGAAGGGGAATCCCAATAGAGGATTTGTGTACCTTAAGATCGTGCACATTTATGAAAAAAATAGGAGAAAATCGCGAACCAAAATCGTTTGTTTTTACCTTAGGTGGTATATTGACAAATATACCACAGAATGGGTGGTACTCCTAAAAAAATCCCCAATTTTTTTTGTAACCAATGGTTGATACTCTGTGAGGTTGAATTGAGAGTTTTTGTGAGGGCTTAAAGCTCAATGATGGTCAAACCATCATCATATCCGGCCACTTTCCGGTCTGTGGATTCCTATTAACTGGTTGGACGAGAGTGGGACCTTTGTCAAAATACCACTATTGAGACAAGACAAATGTTGGGTTACCACTCAATTGTCAAAACACCACACCGTTTTTCGCGTTTTAGGTGTTTTTGGAACCAAACTAAACCCTAATTGTATTTTTTAACCCCGATAGGGATTTGTATACTTAAGATCGCTTGCATTTGTAAAAAATGGGAGCAAATCGCGAACCAAAATCGTGAAAATTGCACTGAAGTGGTATTTCCACATTTACACCACAGAATGGTGACATTCCAGAAATAATCCCGACGAGAGTCTAGTCGGTTATAATTGTTGTTTGACCTTATCTCTGTAGTCAAGCCATGGTTGTTGGTAGCAAACCCATATAAACAAAGATGGATGTCATCTCTTCACATCCGAGTTGTTCAAATGTTTAGTCTAATCGATTTAAGTCCTGATCTGGGTCATTTAAGTCTTGAAAATCATCGTCTTGTACTACTTCCGTCCCAAAATATAAATCATTTTATAAAAGTTAATTAAATTTGTTATTTGTCATTAATTTTGATTAAAAAGACTAAAATTACCTTTCATTACTATTAATGCAAAGTAGTAAAAAGTGGTTGAGTATATAATAAATAAATGGTAGAAGAAGAAAGATGTAATAAATACTTTATTGGTTTTGTAAATGAACTTACATTTTAGGTCAAAACTAAAAGAACTTATATTTTGGGACGGAGTTAGTATGTGAACTTATATGAACTTATAATGCTTGTTTCCTGTCATTTTCCTGTCATTTTAGAAAAACCTCATGCGTCATTATCCCTCCATAGCCTGATGGCACCTAATAGGGGTCACATGCGTATTTGGCCAAAAATTCTTTAAAGGTGCCTTTTTGATAGATGATACGGTGTAGAGACACCGTGTGTCATCTTCAGCACTACGTGATTTTATTCTCGTATTTAAAGCTGGCAAGGCTTAATCGTTTCATCCGTCACTTCACCTCAAATTCCCTCACCACACAATAACTTCCTGTGAATTTATGCCTTGACTCACTTCAGACTGTGATTTGATAGATGATACGGTTTTATGGTTCTGTATCCCTAATGCCCTATAAAGACCCAACATAGTGACCATTGGATTTCATCAGTTCACAACACATTCCAATTCCACAATTTCTCCCTTTTTCAAAAGCTTTTACCATGTCTTCTTTGAAAGAAGATTGAAAGTTGTGGGTGTTTGTGCTGGATATACAGAAACCCGAATCCGGATTCGATCCATAATTGGAACGTCAGATCTGATTCACAGCACCGATCGAGACGCTCGATCATGCACGGCGGAAGCTACGAGTTAAAATTCGTTTTTCGATTTTAACACGATAAGATTCGCATAATAAATTAATCTACAAGAAGGTTAGTAGATTTACCCTAACTGGAGAGAAGCCGTGATCTTCCGGATTGTATCTCCAAACGACGACTGGTGGACGTCGATCCTCGTAGTAGAGACTCCTCGAATATGCTCAAGAAAAACCCTAGTTTTTCTTCTTCCCAATGTCTAAGATAAGAAAACAAATTTCTCTCCAAAGTGGTTCAATTTTTATCTAAAATGGCGTTGGTTTTTGTTCCAATTTTGTGTTTATTTTAATAGGAAAAATAAGTAATAATTTGAGAGTTTATCTTTTACACACAAATTTATCTTTTCCTTTTAGGAAAATAAAGACCTTTATGTAATAGAAAAACACATTTCCTATTTATCCAATAAGAAAAACTAATTTCTTATTTATAATTATTTAACACATCCATATTATAATTAATTAGGAAAAAATTTCTTTTCCCTAAACCAAAAAAATATAGTGCCATTTTTTATGCCATTTGGGATAATAGAAAATGTATTTTCTATATTACATATTATTTATCAAATAAATAATATTCACATATTCATTAAATAGACCAACTATTTAATTTATTCTCGAGGTTCCACAAAACGATAACACTCGCGTGTTAGGAGCCAACCCGGGGACAATGGACCTATAACCAGTAACTACAATAAATTGAAAAAAATATTCATCGAACATAATGTTTCTACTCAACTTATTAATTCCATAATTACGCTAACATAAATCCGAAACTGAACTCTATCGATTATAGATCGATATAACTTATTCTCAGAAAGTCGAGTCAATAAGTGTCCATTGATATAATCATTACATATAGACTAACCCTCCATAGACTCTCCGTAACGAATCGGATTATTTCCGTAAACCTTCTTCATTACATCTTATCCTTATTTACCATTAACTCACTAGTGATCAATTAGTTCATAACCAATACGAACTCGGCCGATCGATCAGTTTCTAGGATCAACAAATAAGGAGATTGTCTTTCTACTTTCCGCAGGAAGGAATGAATTCCATATCTGTGAGACACACACTCCTCACTCATTCCAGAATAGTGCCAACATGAAAGTGATTCGGACCGCGTCTCTTAGCAATCCTTAACGAACACATCAAACCCTATCTTGAAATAAGCAAGAGTCTGCAATCACTTCAGGATTAAGGTTAATCCATGTATGATCATCTTGTGATTTAATAAGATTTCCCAATCACGGAATTATATGAGAAATGTAGATTAAATCGGTCCAGTCCTATGTGACTACATCATATATAAATGCCCCACTTAGATAACCAATATCGACGGTCTGGATACGACGGTCACACCATAAAGTGTTCTGGGCGCATTAATGGTGGTTTAATCAATAGACCCTATACTTGGATTAAGTTTACCACGGATTAATAGTAATAGTTCAAGTGTACCACCATAAACTTAATCCTCGCGTGTGACACACACTAATTTGTATGGCTACATATGATACGACTTGAGGTTTTCAACATTGTATTACTTACAAGCACGAAGCAAGTAATAAGATGAAAATAAATATGTCATTTATTAATTATAAAAACAATTACAGAAATTCTCTTTCGGGTGCTACTTCCAACAATCTCCCACTTGCCCGTATAGGCAAGCAACAATTGTCCTTCGGGCACTACATCCAACAATCTCCCACTTGCCCGTAAATACAAGCAACAATTGTTTTTAGAGCACCACACCCTTATTCTATCTATCCACAACATTCTCCCACTTGCTCTAAAGCAGATGAGACATATCTCCCAATTTCATACCCGCCAAGCGCTTATCAGTGACATTAGATGCCACACGACTTGGTTAAACTGATCAGTAGGTTGTCGGTTTTGAGGCGATCTTTAGGACCGAAACGTCGCCTCTTTGCACGATCTGTTTGACCAGGTGGTATTTATTTCAATATGCTTTTGACCTCTTGTGATTGCGAAGATCATTTACATGATCTACCTCTCAACTGTTTTCATAGCGTAGTGATATCGACTTACCCAAAAGTGGAATTACTTCCAGACCAGCAATGAACCTTTCAAGCTATACTACCTCTCAAGCTGCTCTAGAAGCTGCCATGTATTCGACTTACAAAGTTGAATTGGCAGTGCTGGATTGCTCCAGACTATAGCTCCATCACTATGAGAAAACACTGAGCCCGAGATCAATTAACGATCATCCTTAATCTGATTGTAAGTCAGAATCACTATAGTCAACAATACTCAGGTATGCACCTGAATATACTAGCATATAATTCCTCGTTCTCTAAAAGTACTTGAGGAAGCACTATACTGCTATCAAAACTTGAATCCAAGATTCGTATTTAATTGACTTTTAATAATCTAACATTCTCTATCCAAAATAAAATTTATCTCATTTTCTCTATATCCGAAGATTGAGAGAATATTCCGTGAGGGGTTAGGTAGGAACCTCTCATTGAATGTTGCATACGAATATGCATTTTTATCTTAACCAATAAAATTGATGGGATACTGCCACAACTTGTTCTCATGAATTCGACCGAATTGATTTCTAAGAAAATAGTCCACTTCTCTAATTTAGAGAAGTTTGGCTCATCGGTTCCTGACTTTAGATAACACTCTCATGTTGTTTCCAACTGTTTCAGTGTCACATTTCATTAACACTAACGTCTACTACTTTACCAATATTGATTCTCCAGTCTACAAAAGACTCATCAATAATCTTGTCAAGCCCACACATTTCAAACATGTGGCTTTTAATGACCTAGAGGTTTGCTTTAAGCCACCGATGGATATAAGCATAGGCAGTCAATCTGTCATTGGCTTTAAGCTAAAACCCTTCTATTCCGAATGAATTCAAGCTCCGTTGTATGGCAAGAAAGTTTCAGGGCATCTCCCCTGGTAATCTTTCTGCTTTCCATGGAGTCACGCAAGGCTGAGAGGTGAGAAAGTTTCAGGGCATCACCCCTATTAAACTATCTACTTCTTAGGGAATTACCCCTAGACCACTTGTATTTGCTTAGAGAAATAAACTTTCTCATTCATTCGACTCATTTTCACGTAGATCCAATTACTCCTGTGGGCCTGAGACACTCAGGTGGTTCTACAAGATTGTGAACATAACTGGAGTACCAAAACTCCATTTACAGATTTACGAATTTAAACCAACCTTCCTTTATCGTAATCCTATCTGATCCTTTCCAAAAGACCATAGGTTATAAATCACCCCCAGCAGACTGTAAAGTCTGCATAATCACAGCGAGTCAATGGATAAACCATACTCCCACTACATTTGGGTGGATTGACATTCTGATCTGGTTCAGTAGTATTTATCAGTGTAATCCCCAACAACCAATGTTGGATGTGGTCTGATTCAATCATATAGTAACTCCTTGAGTAACTTTACTTCAAGGTCGATTGTCATTATTTATACATTTTTCTAGAAAGGCTGTGACGGTACAACCCTCATTATCCGCTCTTCAGAATCTTATAACCAACCTTCACTCATTGTAATAAGATATTTCACGAACAGTCATCATCTGAACATGTATGCAAAATCTCTACTCCTACCTTCAAGCACTAGTGCTAAATGCCTCTATTTGCGGAAGTGGAGTAAATATACTTCACTCCTTATCCACAAATTCATAAGCATCTTCTAGGTAGACTTCTCGGTATTACATAATAATGCAAACTATTATTTTGCAACTAATATCTTAATTCAGTTAAGCAGTGTAATGTAGCATATCAATTACTATAAAAGACAATACATGGTTTATCATTTCGGTGAAATAGTTTCACTCGGAGGTAGGCCAAGCATCAGTGCCAAAACCATGCCATAGCCTATATTTGAGCATGGAATACTCGTTTCTCTGGTAATATCAGAGATTCCTCCAATATTTAGATAAACTAATCGGCGTTTCGAGTAGTCATTAGACAAAATGAATATTACTCAAAAACTCCCACTAGCTTGTATCCTTCAAAAGACACCGAAGGTCAATATGAATAAGTTGTGATACTTCTTCACCTTTATTACCTTTTCCTAATTGAAAGGTTACTTAGTCATTTTCCCTTTGAGATAGTGTTATTAGACTGGGAGATCGGAATCACACTTAGCCAGTCTTTAGATCTTATCTTTAGGATATCTGCACTAATTAATAGATGCTGAAGAATCGTTTATCTTAATATGCAAATCATTTGTCTTAATAGCTTATGATGTGTTACATATACCTTTTCAGCATTACTTAGTAGTTCTGACTTTTTCAGACAAAAGTCTGAGTTTCAGAATCGTATACAAATGTCGTATTCACTTTCTTTGAGGCAACTATATTATCGACTTGAAAGTGAATCCATTTGTTCCAACGAATCTGAAAACAGAAATTAAATTTATGCGATATTCAAGGATTAAAATCCAAAATTTGTTTCCTTATATCACTCCCACTATCTTAGCTGAAATAACTGCCCGTTGTCTACTCTTTAATCATTAATGCCTAGCTACCTTGTTCTCACAAAAGAACTTAGCTTACAGGTCATAATCCCGGTTAAAAAAGACTCTAAGGATTCATAGGTTTGTAATCCAAAATCACTTTCCTTATCCTATGCATTCTTTTATTAATGTTTCGGTTTAGCCTTTAACTTATTTACTTTAGATGACTTGCACTTGTAGACATTTACCTTCCCATTATCGGCTTTCTTTAAAGGAAATGGCCGTTAACTAGAAGTTTATAAGAGTAGACACTACTCAAAAGCGTAGGATGTCTGGTGAGATTGATACCAAATCATCCTTGTCATCTTTGAACTAATATTGGTTGTCTCTCATTCAACACGAGTGACAGCAGTGACATACTCATCAATGTCACTTAAGTTTGAAGGCTTAAGAGGGATATCCTCCACCGAAAAATTAATTGCATTCTTGATTTGTGAGTTCAACGTTCTTGTTACTTTTCCACTTTTACGAAGTCGATATCAGTCAATATAATATGTTTAACAGTTTAGATACCTTGAGATGAAACGTAGTTGCAAAAATAAATTATGACAGAAATATAAATCAAATCATACACCACAACAAATATGATTTTAGGAATTATAAATGTGATGTCATGCATGCAGTTTATCCTACCATTCCAATGATTTAATCTCACACCTACAGTGCCGCCTCAGGGTAGGTCAAAGAGGTGACGATTAAATTGAGACAATCTCTCTCAACAACTAACTGAGAATCGGACATCTCTATTTAATTGTTGATTACCTTCCTTTTCCAGCCAAGCCTATTCAGCCGCTCTGAAAGTCATTATGTATTCGACTTACAAAGTTGAATTCGCGGTGCTGGATTTCTCTGGACTATAGCCCTATCATTAAGAGTAAACACTGAGCCCGAGATCGACTAACGATCATCCTTAATCTGACTGAAAGTCTGAATCAGTGTAGTCAACAATACTTAAGTTTGTACCCGAATATACACGCATATTATTCTTCGTTTCCTAAGATACTTGAGGATGTACTATACTGCTATCATTGCTCGAATCCAACATTTGACTTTAATTGATTTCAATAATCTGACTTTCTCTATCCAAAAGAGAATCTATCCCATTTTATCTATATCCGAAGATTGAGAGAATTATTCCGTGTGGGGTTGGGTAGGAAACTTCTCGTTGAATATTGCATATGAAAATGCATTATCATCTTAAACAATAAGGATGAGACACTGCCAACAACTTGTTCTCATGAATTCGACTGAATCGATTTTTAGGAATATAGTCCACTTCTCTAATTCAGATAAGCTTGGCTCATCAGTTCCTGACTTCAGATAACACACTCAAGTTGTTCCCAACCATTGTAGTGTCATCTTTATGAATTCTAATATTCACTACTTTAACCAATATTGATTCTCTGGTCTATAAAAGACTCATAAATATTCTGGTCAAGCCCACACATTTCAAAACATGTGAATTTTAATGACCTGAAGGTTTACTTCAATACACCAATGAATATAAGCAAAGGCAGTCAATCCGCCATTGGATTTGACCTAAAACCTTTTTGTCCGAATGAATTCAAGCTCCTTTGTACGGCAAGAAAGTTTCAGGGTATCACTTCTGTAATCTTTCGCTTTCAGGAGTCAAGCAAAGTTTGAATGGTGAGAGAGTCTCGAGGAATCACACTCTGGTTAACTCTCTACTTCTCAGGGAATTACCCCTAGACTACTCGGTTTTTCTAAAAAAGATAAACTATCCTATTCATTCAACTCTTCTTCACGTAGATCCAATTACTCCCACTGGGCCGGAGACACTCAGGTGGTTCTACGAGAGTGTGAACAGACATGGAGTACCAAAACTCCATTTACAAGTTTATGGCTTTAAGCCAACCTCTTATTTTCAAAATCCTATACTGCCCAAATAGACCATAAGTGATCAATCCCACTGCATTTTGGTGGATCGAAATTCTGATCTGGTTCAGTAGTATTTATCAGCGTAATCCTCAACAACAAATGTTGGATGTGGTCTGATTAAATCAGATAGCAACTCCTTGAGTAACATTACTTCAAAGTCCAAGGTTGTTATTTTAATATTCTTTCATAAAGGCAGTGGCAGTACAACCGTCACTTTACGATCATAAGAATCTTATAACCAACCTTTTCTCATCGCATTAAGATATTTCACGAACAGTCACTATTTGAACGTGTGTGCAAAATCTCCAATTCTACCTTCAAGCACTAGTGCTAAATGTCTCTATTTGCAGAAGCGCAGTAAATTTACTTCACTCATTATCCACAAATTAATAAGCATCTTCTAGGTAGACTTCTCGGTATTACATAAAATGTAAACCGTTATTTTGCAACCAATATCTTAATTGAGTTAAGCAGTGTATTGTAGAACATCAATAACTACATAAGGCAGTCCATGGTTCATCCTATTAGTGAAATCATTTCACTCGGAGGTAAGCCGAGCATCAGTGCCAAATACTATGCTATAGCCTATATATGAGCATGGAATACTCTCTTCTCTGGTAATATCAGAGATTCCTCCAAATATTCTGATAAACTAATCGGCGTTTCGAGTAGTCGCTAGACAAAATGTCTACCACTCAAAAACTACTACTAGCTTGAATCCTTCATAAGAACCCAAAGGTCAATAAGAACAAGTTGTGATACTTCTTCAGCTCTATTACCATTTCCAAATTGAAAGGTTACTTAGTCATTTTTCCTTTGAGATAGTGTTCTTAGACTGGGAGATAAGAATCACCCTTAGCCAGTCTTCATATCTTATCTTTAGGATATATGCATTAATTAATAGATGCTGAAGAGTCATTTATCTTGATATGGAAACCATTTGTCTTAATAGTTTATGATGTGTTACATATACCTTTTCAGCATTACTTAATGGTTCTGACTTTATCAGACAAAAGTCCGAGTATCGGATTCGTACTACAAATTTCATATTCACTTTCTATAAGACAACTATATTATCGATGTGAAAGTGAATCCATTTGTTCTAACGAATCTGAAAACAGAAATCAAACTTCTGCGATATTCAAGGATTAAAACCTGAAATTTCTTTCCTTATATCACTCCCACTATCTCAGCTGAAATAACTGTCCGTTGTCTACTCTTTAATCATGAATGCCCTGCTACCTTGTTCTTACAAAAGAACTTTAGCTTCTGAGTCAAATTACCCGGTTAAGAAAGTGTTTAAGGATTCATAGGCTAGTAATCCAAAATCACTTTCCTTATCCTATGATTTCTTATATTAATATTTCGGTTTAGCGTTTAACTTATTTAGTTATAGATAACTTATATGCGTAGATATTTACCTTCTCATTGAAAATGGCCGTGAACTAGCAGTTCATTTGAGTAGACACTACTCGTGAACTGTGAGATGTCTAGTGAGATTGATACCAAATCATTCTCGTCATCTTTGAACTAATTTTGTTTGGTCTCTCGTTCAACACAAGTGACAGCAGTGACATTCTTGTCACTTAAGTTTGAAGGCTCAAGAGGAGAATCCTCTACCGAAAATTAATTGCATTCTCGATTAACAAGTTCAACGTTCTCGTTACTTTTCTGCTTTCACGAAGTCGTTACTAGTCAATTTATAGTATTTAGCAGTTTATATACCTTGAGATGATATGTAGTTGCGAAAATAAATTATGACGGAAATATAAATCAAATCATACACCACAACAAATAATAAATTGTAGGAATTATAAACGTGATGTCATGCATGCAGTTTATTCCACCATTCCAAGGGTTTAATCTCACACCTATAGTGCCGCCTTAGGGTTGGTCAAGGAGGTGACGATTAAATTGAGACAATCTCTCTCAACGATTAACTGAGAATCGGACATCTCCATTTAATTGTTGATTACCTTCCTTTTTCAGCCAAGATATTTCCAACAATATCCTTGTGAGTGTGACCTACTGTTTCAGATCTCAAAGTACGCCCCGAGTATGCCGCCTTAGGGTCGGTCAGTGACCCGACGAGTACCCAAAATCCTATCCTTCCGGAGACCAAGCATTGAATTTTGATAGCGGTGAAGGCCATCCTTAGGGGGCCAAAATCAAAGCGGCACGAGGCGTGACCATTCTCTCACGTGCTTGTGTCAACAATAGAGGCCGTGGGATCGGTTGTCACCTTCCCCGCTCCCATTCGTTATTTTGAAAAATATATAGTCTCATTAGGATTTTCAGAATTTCTTCACAATTCGAAAAACAATAAATCATGGACATTTAAATTAATCCTCCTACTAGTTCATCGGTTCCAAATACCGTCCAACTAGTGCCACTATATTCATGATTTTCCAATTTTATGGATTTATAAAAATTCCTTGTGTAGACACTACACAATTTAAAATTCACCAAGAATTTTATAATCCTAATACATTAGGACTTATGAATTTCCAATAATTCGAAAAACTATATATCACGAAATTTAAAGCTCCCACTAATTTATCGGTTACAAATACCGTCTAACTAGTGACACTCTTCATGATTTTCCAATTGTCCGATAGAAATCTCTTGTGTAGTCACTACACAACAAAATTCACAAAAGAATTTTAAAGTCCTAATTTTTTGTCATGATAAAAATTTAGGATCTTAGAATTTCTCCAATAATTGAAAACAATAAATCATGAAAAGCAATCACCAATTTATCGGTTCCAAATACCATATAGTTAGTGTCCAACTTTTCACGATTTTCCAATTTTTCGATCATTAAAATTCTTTTTATGTAGACACTACATAATAAAAATCTCCGAAGGATTTTAGATCCAAAATCAAATTTCCCTAGTAAATTTTGTTTTATCATGTGAATTTTATATCCAGATAAAATTTCGTTTTCTCAATTAATTTAATTATTTACCTAAATTAATCTAAATTAATTACGTGTTCATACATGCCTAACTAATGCCAAAATTAATTATCTACATGTATACATATGCAATGAGTGAAATTCATTAACATGATGCGTGACATGGTATGACATGGTTATATCATATAAATAATCACATAAAAAATAAATGCGGAAAAATAAACCACGGAGATAGATCGTTGGTACCCCCGTATCTAATCTATAAAATTGAAAAGTCCTAAACCCATTTAATGGATTTACTTATTTCTAATAAAAGAAAACAGAATATGCTTCTATTTTAATAAGCCGCTCCAGATCTTTCCCAAAAAACCTCCCAACCGAGTTGCTCCATGCAATAGCCTCTAACCTGCAGGTCGCGGTTTCAATTCCGACCTGCAGCGTTTTTATTTTCTCTTCTTTATTCTCCCAATAAAGCAACCTTTTCTAGAAAAACTTGAAAAACCAAGTTCAACATGATTCGAACTCAAGACGTCCGGATTTGAAACTGGACTCCCAACCATTGCGCCACCGACATATTTAATATCAACATCGAACGGAAATTATTTGAAGAAGCATGGACGAAATAAAGAATTAACCTTTATCTAGGGAATTAAAATTACAACAAATTATATAATTTCCTATACCTTGAAAAACGGGTTTACAATGGATCTAACGGTAAACAAGTACCAACCTCAATCCATCTCGTCAACCACGCATGTATATATATATATATATATATATATATATATATATATATATATATATATATATATATATATATATATATATATATATATATATAACAGATCAATAAAAGATGCAATATTTATTCTAATGCAATTCCACTCCTTATTAATTAATTAATCCGTTCATAATTAATTAATTGACCAAATTTTGTTTTAACCTCGCTCTAATACCACATGCTGGAGTTGCCGGAATCTGAATCCGATCCGAAAACCCAATTCGAATGAATCGAGTCGAGTCAGAACCCACACAGATTCATCTAGATCTTGATTAGATCAAGATCTATAGCGGAAGCATGAATTTTGTGATCTAATTAACTAATAAACGATTAATTAATACCTTAAAGAAAATGTTATGGGATTACCCAACCGAATCGAGATGCCGTGATCTTCCGGATTATATCTCCATGCGACGACTGGTGGACGTCGGTCCCGCATTCGAACCTCCTCGAATATGCTCCAAGAAAAACTCTAGTTTTTCTTCTCCCGATGACTAGGACAAGAAACCAATTTTTCTCTCCTTTATCTAAAAAATAGCGCGGAAGATAGTGTCTATTGTGTTGGGATGAACTCTCTTTATACAGGAAAATAACCGAGCAACTGAAAGTTATCATTTTCACAAGACAATTATCTTTTTCTTTCTAATCAATCTCTTAGTTTATGCATTAATTATTTAACAAATAAATAATTATATCTTCCACATTATAATTAATTATGAGAAAATTTCTTTTTCCCAAAATCAAAAAATATGGCGCCATTTTTTATGCCATTTGGGATAATAGAAAATGTCTTTTCTTTATTACGTATTATTTACCTTATAAATAATATCCACATATTCATTAAATAGACCAACTATTTAATTTATTCTTGAGATTCCAAAATACGAGAATTTACTCACATGTTAGGAGCCAACCCAGGGACCATTGACCTATAACCAGTAGCTACAATAAATTGAATAAAATATTCATCGAACAGAACATTTCTATTAAACTTATTAATTCCGGAATTACGCCACCATAAATCCGAAACTGAACTCTATCGATTACAGATATAATTTATTCTCAGAAAGTCGAGTCAATAAGTGTCCATTGATATAGTCATTACATATAGACTAACCCTTCATAGACTATCCGTAATGAAGCGGTAATGTTTCCTTAAACCTTATTCATTACATCTTATCCTTATTTACCATTAACCCACTAGTGATCAATTAGCTCATAACCAACAAGAACTCCGTGGATCGATCAGTTTCTAGGATTAACAAATAAGGAGATTGTCTTTCTACTTCCTGCAGGAAGGAATGGATTCCGTATCTCTGAGACACATTCTCAGCTACTCATTCCCGATAATGCTAACGTGAAAGTGATTCGGACCGCGCCTATAAGGAATCCTTAACGAACACATCAAACCCTATCTTGAAACAAGCAAGAGTCTGCAATCACTTTAGGATTAAGGTTAATCCATAGATGATCATCTTGTGATTTAATAAGATTTCTCAAACACGGAATTATATGCGAAATGCATATTAAATCGGTCAAGTCCTATATGACTACATCATATATGAATGCCCCACTTAGATAACCAATATCGACGGTCCGGATAAGACGGTCACACCATAAAGTGTTCTAGGCGTATTAATGGTGGTTTAATCAATAGACCCCATACTTTTATTAAGTTCACCACGGACTAACAGTTCAAGTGTATCACCATAAACTTAATCCTCGCGTGTGACATACAACTTGGGGTTTTCAGTAGTGTATTAATTATGAGCATGAAGCACATAATAAGATGAGAATAAATCTGTCATTTATTAATTATAAAAACAATTACATAAATTGTCTTTCGAGCAATACTTCCAACAACATCATGTAATAGAATCTAAAGGCTTTGTCAAGTTTGCTTGTGGAGTTGCTGAATGTGTGTAATCAGAGCTGTATTCAGGTTTGATAATCATAGCCTTAATCTGATTATCAACTCTGAATTAAAACATATTTGTTAGATGTTTTTTAGGGCTCCATTTAGTTTGTGTAGCCGGCTAAGCTATTTGTGTTAAGGCATGCACTATTGTCCTGATAATCCACTCAGCTGAGTGTGATTATCATCTCTGGAGTTCAGCTGAAGGTTTAGTTCAATTCCTCTGTTAGCTTAGTTATGCATTTTCATGTAGTCAGCTTAGTTGGTTGTTAGCTGACTTGTGGTGTACTTGTTTTTGTATAATCTGTTGATCTCTTGTAATCTGCATTATAGACTGGACTGAACTTGATTTCTTTATATTCTTCTTGTTTGATTTAAATCTCTTTGTAATCACTAGAATACTTTTTTACTTTGTTGCATAGTTGATAATTGTTATCTGAACCTGTTTTAGTTAGCTTAATCTGTTTGGTCTTTGCATCTTGAAATAAAGTTGTTCTTCCTTTTCACTTATAAACCCTTAAACCATATCATAACCTATTTTTGTTATTAATTTGTGACAAATTGATTACATAATATCTTGATTTGCAATTTGATCTGAGTAAATCACTTTTAGTAATCAGTAATTAACATTAGAAGCTTAGGATTATAATTCACGGGGAAGGTAGACATTTCGTTGTTGTTCTTTTATGGAGCCAATCTAGAGATTTACAACTTCCACTTCTAGTGGTTGCAATGTTGTTGGTAACCTCTTGTATTTACTTTTAGTCTAATTTCATTGTTTTAAGATTCCTAACGTGACATTTGAGTTTTATGACTTTGAATGCTAAACTTTGCATATCAATATAACGTTTTACTCATAGCGTTTCATCTTTATATTGGATTGAGAATGATAACTCTTGTGTAGTTAATTTGTCTTGTGCAATTCAGCAGTTGAGTAAGATTTTAGCACAACTACAAAGAATCACATGAAGGCTGCTCATAGGCTTTTGAGGTATTTGAAAGCCAATCCAGGGAAAGACATATTTTTCCTAGGTGAGAACAACCTTGTTTTGAAAGGTTTCACTAATAGTGGTTGGGCTGGATGTCCTGAAACCAAGAAGTCTGTTTTGGGTTATATGATGTTTCCTGGTGATGCTCCTATCTCACGGAAGGCTAAAAAGCAGATATCTATAGCAAGAAGATTTTTAGAAGCTGAGTACATGTCTATGGCCAATGTTACCTGTGAGATTCAGTGGCTAGTATATATCTAACAAGATTTGAAGATCCATGCTCAGTTACTTGCTATATTTTTCTATGATAATGCAAGTGTTATGCATATTGATCACAATCATGTTTTCCTTAAGACAAAGTCAAACATATTGAGTTTAACTATCATGTTGTTAGGGACAAAGTCAAAGCTGGCCTCATTAAACTCATGCATGTCAATAACAAAGAGCAGATTGCTGACATTCTAACCAAAGATTTGGATGCACCAATATTTTCTTACTTACTGGATAAGCTGGGTATTTTGAAGATCTTTCAGCCAAGTTCCAATGCATAAAGGACAACTGATTGCAAGAGGATGTGCAAGTTGTTTCTTGTATCACTCGCAGCTTGTGGGGGTGTTACAACATATAGATAAAGAAGTGTTGAATGCAAGAGGATGTGCTTCGATCAGATCAGCTCAATTCAGCAACATAATTCAGCACAACAGACCAACTGAACACACAACATTCAGCTGAGTAATATAGATTTAGCTGAGTAGTATAGATTCAGGTGAATAGAATAGATAGACAGTAATTATGTTATAACTCCTATGTAACTTCCTTTTACTGATTCATGAGTTGTATGATACTATAAATACCCCACAATAATCAACATTGTAACTTAACTCATTCAATATTCATGAGTAATAAGAATTCTGTATTTTATATATAGTTGTGTTTTCAGTTTCACAACTTCAACACACCAAGGATAAGTATGCTTAATCTTTTAGACTCTCAAATATGTTTAGCGTAGTTAAACTAACTATATAAGTTCATTCCACACTAAAGGCCTTCTTAGGGACATCTAGTCCTAGACCATTTTATAATATTACTAAGAACATGGCATTGAAGGCGTAAGTTACTAAACACCACGTCCCGCCAATTTAAATGATGTGTTCGTTGCTATCGTGTTTATCCCGTGGAGGATTTTGGCACAGTGCGGAGCCAAGGTCACCAGAACCAATACACTTTACTTTACCATATATCACATAAGGCTTATTATTCTGATCCTATAAGAAAAAGAATCACAAAATAGCAAACAAGCATTTTCGCGCTTGCTAATCTATTTTGGTGCATGCCATTTCAACTAGAACACCCATCTCAATTCTGCTCTCTCTGGTGCGCTAACGGGTTCTTGGCGCACACTTAACCACTTTGGCGCGTGCCTTTTCCCTTTGGCACCCATCAAACAAAGCAGATTCATCCTTCTCCATAATTTCATCTTTGGCACACGACAACTGATGCGGAACCATTTTGTCAATTCCCTGTTCGTTTTGGCATGCTCTAAAATAGGTATGGGAGCGCGTCAGACGTCGGGAGTTCATATAACAGCCTGCAAATCGAGGAAAAACCAAACCAATTCAACACCCACTCGATGTCCAACCTTATAACACCATGACCTGCAACAAAACAACAATATATACAACCCAATAGATCAAAGAATGCGCTCAAGCCATGGCTGAACACCCATTTACCTTGTACTTAGCAAAAAATGAAAATCAAAAGTCAAAGCTTGGGTAAACGCAAGCCTACAACGATTCCTCTATTCCAACACCAAATTAACAATCTACCATTATAGCTATAACACTATCAATCCTAATTGTTGCGAATTCACAAGAAGAAACCTTAGAATAAAAATATGGATTTTCGATTTACATTTTCGTTTAGGGTGATTCCTGGCTAGAAACGATCCCCTTGATCTTCTGATTGTTTTGGTACAATTTTTTTTAAAAACGGAGATATGAATCAGCCTCTAGGATAAAGACTTCCCTCAATCTTTCTCTTTTCCTCCTTCCTCTAAAAGCCGAGGTTCTATTTTTTTTCTAGTAGACCGATCGGCGAATGAATGGGTAGGGTGGGGTGGGGGGTAATGGTAGGAGTTAAATATGATTAGAATCATAATTATCCTAATTTTATGATTAATAATAAATGTACATTATAGGAAATATTTAAATAACCCATATATTTACTATTTTACTGTTAATACAAAATTAAAGATATTACAACCGATTTTTTTTGTATAATTTTACACATTATACACTTTCTCAGATGTATTCTATATAAATTAGAAAAATTTGTCTTTAGGACATGACCTAGTGGTAAAGGTTTAGGTGCCTTAAAAGGGCAGCTGAACTTTAAGCTGAAATATGGAGGTTTGAACCCCGTAAAGAGAAGACTTTTTTTTTTCAGTTCTTTGGTATATATAATGGCAAGCTCATTACTCTGAGGCATTAGGTTACCTGATAAATATTTCCACTTATTCATCTTAAAGTGTATAAGATATTAATTATCTACCTCCCCACTGATTGTCGCGAGCCTTACGTTGATTATACTAGCAAGAGTACTAGGTCAATCATAGTATAGCAAGGGCGAATCAAGGTCGATCCCACAGAGACAATGCAACTTAAGCCTAAAAACTTCTGACCTAATCAAGAAGACATAAGTGGTCATTGACCAACAATGAACATAAAAGAAACATGGTATTCCTTCCCTATCCATTCCATATACTAACTTGGTTTAGTTAATCCTTATGTTTACTTCCCCATATAATTTCCTTAAACGAATCGAGCTTTTAATTCAGTTTTAGCTACGAGTGCATCTCCAACCCTATCTACTTCCACTGTAAGGACATCAGACAATCTATACGCAACTAACCTCATTTGTTGGTTGTATTAGTTCATACGCAATAAACTCTATAGATGCCGGCACAAGACCGAAAACCTCCCTAAGCAGCTATCGACAATGACTAGCACGTTCCTAGGGATCCATCAAGACAATGTCCTAATTAACACTTCACTAACAGTCCTTCATGTTAATTTATGAATTACGAATACGAGATTGGCTAGACCTATTACTCGTTTAAATTATTCCTGCCGATCAACGTTGCTGACGCTGAATCTCCAGATTAAGGTGAGCTAAAAGTTGCCTCGGTAAATCGGTATAGACCGCCGATTTACCGGGGGCGGTGGTTCTTAATCGGGAATCTACATTGCTCAATTCAGATTAATTCAAGTAAATTATGGGGTCGTTAAATATGCAGATTAACTAAAACACGTAAATACAAGTAGATCTACCATATTAAAGACATAAAGGATCGTTCAAAGCTTCATACCTTCAGCTATGAAGATCTAGCTTGATCCACTCAAGCTAGAGATGGCAAGGAAGGAAAGGAAACCAGAAAATAAACTCCAAAGGCTTAAAAAACTTTATTGCATCAAAATTGTATAATGTATATGATAATAATATATGGAACATAGAACATGCTAATAATATCAGTACTACGGCTTTATATAGATACATTAGCCGACTTATGACTCAAATAAACCCTAACTGACCTAGTAGATGCGGCAGATTAGTTTCGTGTTCCCTAAGACCCTCGGTTTATCGGGCCTAGCCCACGGTAAACCGGGCCTGCACTTCTTCTTTTCTTTCAGTAGATCTCTTCCTGGACTTACTCCACTTGGCCCAATACTCTTACCTTGATCCTGATCCGTCTTTAAGTGATCCAGATTTGATACATCCTGAAAAGTACATAAAACAAGACAAAACAGTACCAAATCTTCGGGATAATAACACACGAACTTAGGAACATGCACTCAGTGTTTAACATACATTCCTTCACAATAATGGGCCTATCTACATTCTCTAGAGCATAATTGGGGGTAAATAAGGGTTAATTTAATAGTGCATTTAGAGCGTTATCAACTACCCCCTACTTAGCTTTTGATCGTCCCAAGCAAAGAAAGCGAAAAGAAACACTGCCTCACACAGCTAGGATAAAGATCATGCCACTCATATCCATAAGTTACACATCAAATGATATTCATGCCATGAACCAATATGTGTGTGCAATGACTCTCAATCATCAGTTACGCATACAGAGTCACATTATATCATCCAGTATCTCGGGCAAAACACATCTCATACATCACTACATAAGCTCCCCATTAATCATCACCTACCAATGCATCAATGTGTCGTGTGATAAATCTTTTGAGATATTGTACTAAAAAAAGATTGAAGTTATGGAGACCCCACAATCATTACTTACCAATGTGCACACTTGCTCCTCCTGCTTTCAAACTTAGGCAAACAACATGGAACCTTACTTGGGCCGGACAAACTTGGGGACCGAGTATCACTCTTAGGTCCTCGTTTGTTTTAGTTTTATGCGAGGGGTTTTGCTACGAGTTTGCTTCCCTCACTGCCTTTATTAGATATATTTTTTTTCGAATTTTTTTTCATCAATTTTTTTCGTATCTCTCTTTTGCATGGCAGATTTCTCACTTTTTTCGCTCTCACTCGCAAGTCCATTTGTCCCAGTGTACCTTGCTTGGCACTCAAGTTGCTACCCTCCTCTTACTACAAGGGGTTAAAGTATATCCATCGATAAATATCGATTCCCTGTCTAGGATAACTCTTCGTCTAATCTAAATACTTCTCACTCAGATTGTGTGCTCAAAGATTGAGAGAAATTGGCAAAATAACAATTAATAAGTCACTACTTCATTCAGTCATAACACATGCTCATTCTTCCATACTAAATCGTATAATGTTTCATCTATATGACATATTGAAGAATTGAGTCATACGTGGTTAAAAAGTGTGGTTCACAACAGAATGTATGAATAATGTGTCACTACGTCAAAAGTGGACATGACCCTCACCTGAGCTTTGTGAAACAAAGATATTATTAATTAGCTCAAGTTTCTTGCTTAGAATAATTCAAAAATCCATGTGGTGAAAAATGCATCTTAGAGAATTCAGATAATCTAACAATTTGAAATATAATGTTAAACATCTAAGTGACGTCCATACCCCTACTTAAGCGAAACATTGTCCTTAATGAGAAGATGATAAGAGAAAATGAAAAGGAACTTGGCTTCGTTTAAGTGTTGAGGGAAGGAAGAAACCGGGTCATCCAAATTGTAATGGGATCATCTAAGAAGTCCTCGATGAAATATGCCCTAAGTATCTCAAACAATCCAAGAAGAATTGGGTGACAACAAACCGTATAATAAAATTGCGGCAGTAAAAGAGAAATGAAATAACTCCAAACAAATTAAGCCGACAAAATTATTATATTATTAAAAATCTGCTACATTACTAGATAGGAGATAAAAATAAAAGAAATGGAAAATTACAACAATAAAAAGAAATAACACTAGTCCTCGTCAAAATACTCCTAGTTATTTCTAGGCTCAAAACCGGGAGGTGGTCCAGAACTTAAGGCAGCAGCGGCGGAGGAAGATGCTCCGTGACGTGGGGCAGTCCTAGGTGGTGGGTCAAAGGAGGAACGCCTAAAAAGTCCATAATACGATCCTTCTTGCAATGCAGACTCACAATCTCTCGTGCGTTCTCCTCGATCAAGGCTCTTTGAGATCAAGGTCCTCCGTGGACCGGAGTACGTTCTCTCTCAGCTCTTTGACCGACCCGTCTCGGTGCTGTCAAAACCGACTGTGAACTGATCTTCGATTTAGGCTCTTCCCAATCGTCATTAACCAAAACTTTGACCTCGTCCTCCGTAGAGAACATGTCTATCATGGGCCATAAGGCAACTGGTCTCGCTCGGACTCCTTGACAATCTCATGAATACGGCTGTGCATCAATAAACCGATGTTGACTGAAGATCCCTGCTCCAGATAGAACATCAATTCCGCCCTCTTCGGTGTGACAGATGCCGTGTGCTTGGTCGGCAGAAGGCGGGAACATACGAATCTGTTTACCATCTTCCTATCCCAAAATAGGTCATTCTCTAGGAAGATGGTGGGGGCTCCTATAGGATTGCACGTCCATACCACCTTGAAGTAGTCAACGATCATCTGCATCCTCTCTAAATCATTCACATCTTTGGAGGATGTATACTCATTTGGGCCCACTGGTGGATTGCGCACCCCGTAGTACTCATTGATCCTCTCAATCGTAAAGTCTGCTTGTACTCCCCAGACCATGGCAAATGTAGCTCCGGGGTTATACGCCAGATACACATAAAATTCACGCACCACCGTAGCATTGAAACGGCTTGGTGCATCCGCCATATCCAAAATATCTTGAACCTTCATGGCTCTTGGCAAGATCGAGCCATGGTCCTTCAAGTCTACACCGCGCTCATTTGTAACAGGCCGTCCGTTCCAATGACCTCAGAACGACTCATAAATCTCAAGTGAATCAAATTGCTCAACCCCGTCAATTAAGGGGTGGCATCTCCATATACAACCTGTTGACCGCTTGGACGACGAGCGGTTCTACTATGCTTGGGGGCCATCCAGATGATAACAGAGACTGAAGATGATGCTGAAACAGAAAAAAGATCTCCGATTAATCGGCAGGTACTCCCGATTTACCGGGGCTAAATTTTTCTGGTTTTAAATAGAACTGTGCCACTGATGAAGAAAGATGATGATCTGCAGCAACTACACTGTTGCAATAGTGCCACTCAGCAACAAAAGAAGGGTAATTTAAGTGTTTAAATGGAAGAAAATGGATGATTTTGGTGGTGATAGTGGTGGTGATGTTGGAAGAGATTTGTAGAAAAAGAAGGAATGGAGAAATTGGTGGTGAAGAAGAAGAAGATGATTGATGAAGATGAATAATGGTGGTAGAATGGTGTTTATATAGGAGAAAATGATAGAAGGTGGGAGGATTTAATAGGATAGTGGGTAGAAAAGTAATGAGGGTGAGGGAATTGAGGGGTTTGATTGATAGGAATGAGGTGGAGTTATGGTAGAGTGTGGGAAAGGATGAAATGATGGAAAATAGGGATAATGGTGTGGTTTTTCTGACTGGCGGGCTGACCGATGCAACGTGTGTCCATCACATGTCATCGAAAAGTCTGCTTTTTTAATCTGACACGCAAACACTGAAAAACCCTAGCTCGGTAACCCGGGGGTTATTCTCGATTTACCGAGGCCTATTTTCTCTAGATTTTTCTATTCTCCGGTTCTGCACACTTTACCTTAGCTTACTTCTCAATCCTGACCTCAAAATCACTAGTTTTTACTCATATTGTTGTTACTTCCGACTCAATCCTATCCTACTTCACTAGAATCCATAATGAGTAAAAAAAACCTTCCTAACAACCATCGGTTTCAAGCCTAAGGGTGCGGTAGAATGAAAAAAAGCTCATCATTTCATCCGGCTAATTTTATTGACTCATATTCTAACTAAGAGTGCAAGATAAATTGTTCTGAGTTTATAGTCGCCAGCGCGACTTTCTTTAGATCCTCGCTCACTCAGGGGTCGGGGCTTTAACTCACAAGCCGGGTGATCATGGACTTCTTTAGAACCTTTTTGAGCTCTTCTCCTGGCATGCTTTTCTCTTTTTGCTCGTGCACTAGGTCTACCCCTGCTTCGAGATTTAACTTTTATGTTCAGGGATTCCATATTTTCCACTTTAAGCTCCATTTCATTACGCCTAGCAGAAGCACTGACTTCTATGAGCGTCTGGTCGTGGCCCTTTTCTTCATGCTCTCTCAGTAGTACTCTCATGAATTCCTACTCACAGGTTTCTACTAGAACCTCTCGGTGCCTATGCTCTCCTTCTCTATCTCCAAGATTTTCACTTCCCAGAACCATAAGTCATCATGCAGCATTCAGGCCTATTATCTAGGGGCTCTAGGACCTTGATAGATACAGCATCGTCATTGGTCCTCAGATTTATCTCCCCATTGTCGAAGTCCATGATCACCCGGCTGGTCGCTAAGAAAGTTCTACCTAATAGAACTGGGGCACTAGGATCCTTCGGTACATCTATAACGGTAAAGTCTATCGGGAAGGTGAATCCTCCTGCCTTAATCGTGCAATTCCTTAGCAGGCCGGCAGGCATATCTCTGGTCCGATCGACAAAGGTCATGGACCGAGTTTGATCAATGACAACCGGAATCTTAATCCTCTTACTGAGGGAGAAGGGAAGAATATTGCAACTCAAGCTGGAGTCGCAGAGACCTAAACCTACTGATACACCGTTGATAGATATCGGGAGTCGGAACGTCCCAGGGTCTCCTAACTTAACTACGGTATCTGAGTCTGGGTAATCCTTAGGCTCAGAAAACATAGTGTCCAGTTCCTCTTCAGGATCATCCGAATCGTAATCAGAAGAAGATATATCAATTAACTCGAGAGGAAACTCACCTGGACGATACGTGTTGCACACCATTAAGCTCTCTTCAGGCTCCTGCTTAAGTGCTTCTTTTTCCTTTTCCACATGATTCTTGTCCACTTCGTATTGCTCTCTGACTGCTGATCCTAGAACATGGAAATTGGTTTGATATTTAATACTTTGCGACACAGCTTATTTGACTTGTCTGCCTTTTCAACTCCTGTTTGACCGAATCTCTGAAGTATCCTGAGCTTCCTGCAAAAGAGACAAAAGAAAACAAAGCAAAAGGTTAGCAACTTCCATTTCAGTTGGGATTAAACCCAACTATTGCGGACCTACTAACACAAATTCCACTGGGATATACTCAGAATCACAAGGGCTGTCAGAATTTGATTTTTTGTACATCGGTAAATCGGGGGTAACCCTCGGTAAACCGGGCCTAGACTTTCTTTTTCTGGCATTTAAATAGTGCAAGTTTAATTCAGGATGACTCAAGACTCAAAAAGAAAATAAATTTAAAAGAAAACGACAACTTCTTAATTAGTTAAAAATTGTTTATTCTTAAAATTGGCCATTGTCCCCGGCAACGGCGCCAAAAAATTGATCGTCGCGAGCCTTACGTCGATTATACTAGCAAGAGTACTAGGTCAATCATAGTATAGCAAGGGTGAATCAAGGTCGATCCCACAGAGACAATGCAACTTAAGCCTAAACAATTCTGACCTAATCAATAAGACATAAGTGGTCATTGGCCCACAATAAACATAAAAGAAACATGGTATTCCTTCCCCATCCCTTCTATCTACTAACTTGGCTTAGTTAATCCTTATGTTTACTTTCCCATATAATTTCCTTAAACTAATCGAGCTTTTAATTCAGTTTTAGCTATGGGTGCATCTCCTAACCCTATCTACTTCCACTGTAAGGATAGCAGACAATCTATACACAACTAACCTCCTTCATTGGTTGTATTAGTTCATACGCAATAAGTTCTAAAGATGCCGACACAAGACCAAAAATCTCCCTAAGCAGCTATCGACAATGACTAGAACGTTCCTAGAGATCCATTAAGATAATGTCCTAATTAAAACTTCACTAACAGTCCTTCATGTTAATTTATGAATTACGAATACTAGATTGGCCAGACCTATTACTCGTTTTAATTAGTCCTGCCGATCAATGTAGCTGACGCTGAATCTCCAGATTAATGTGACCTAAATGTTGCCTTGGTAAATCGGTATAGACCGCCGATTTACCGGGGGTGGTGGTTCTTAATCGGAAATCTACATTGATCAATTTAGATTAATTCAAGTAAATTATGGAGTCGTTAAACATGCCGATTAACTAAAACAAGTAAATACAAGTAAATCTACCATATTAAAGACATGAAAGAACGTTGAAAGCTTCATACCTTCAACTATGGAGATCTAACATGATCCACTCAAGCTAGAGACGGCAAGGAAGGGAAGGAAACCAGAAAATAAACTCCAAAGTCTTAAAGAACTTTATTGCATGAAAATTGTATAATGTATATGATAATAATATATGGAACATGGAACATGCTAATAATATCAGTTCTACGGCTTTATATAAATACATTAGCCAACTTATGACTCAAATAAACCTTAACCGACCTAGTAGATGCGGCAGATTCAGTTTCGTGTTCCCTAAGACCATCGGTTTATCGGGCCTAGCCCACGGTAAACCGGGCCTGCACTTCTTCTTTTCTTTCAGCAGATCTCTTCCTGGACTTACTCCACTCAGCCCAATACTCTTCCCTTGATCTAGATCCGTCCTTAAGTGCTCCAGATTTGATACATCCTGAAAAGTACATAAAACAAGACAAACAGTACCAAATCTTCGGGATAATAACAAAGATGCAGAATTACGAACTTAGGAACATGCACTCGGTGTTTAGCATACATTCCTTCATAAGAATGGGCCTATCTACATTCTCTAGAGCAGAATTCGGGGTAAATAAGAGTTAATTTAATAGTGCATTTAGAGCGTTATCACCCACCAGCTTAAGCTTTTTTGAGAGATGGTAATTCAACATGGTATCAGAGCCACAAGTCACGGGATCAAACCTTGTTGTCAACTTTATTTTTTCCCATTTATAGTGTGCAAGTGTTGGAAGAGATCACTCACACTTGAGGGGGCATGTTGAAGTGTTTAAGATTTTGCAAGTGTTGGGAGAGATGATGCAACACTTGAGGGACGTTTAAAGTGTATAAGATATTAATTATCTACCTTCTCATTAGCTTTTTGCTTTTTGGGAGAGATGATAATTCAACAATTCGTAAGACAGGAAGTGGGACACTCATGTTAATTATCTACCTTCTCATTAGCTTAAGGTATTGGAAGAGATGGTAATTCAACAATTCCGTGGGACAGGAAAGTGGGACACTCGTGATTAGGGTTTACCTATTTTTTTATAAATTAGAAAAAAAAAAATCGAAAAAATAGAGTGTTGTATTTTTTTAACTATCAGAGACTATCCTAAAATAGATTTACCTGTTATACACCACTAGTAAGTTTGAAGAGACTCGACAATGTTCTGCACTCAGGGGCGGCGGCACCTTGAAGGGGTTTGGGTCACTTGACCCTCGATCCGGAAAAAAAAAATCAGTGTATTTTAATTATATTATTTTATTTTTATATGTACTACAGTAATATCTACTCATTGATCCGATAAAATTTTAAAATATTAACTCTTGATCAATAATTATACATATAATTTTTGTAGAATGCATTAGAAACTTATAATACAGTGTGTCGTTATCGACCACCGACCCGTATCAAATAATTCATGCAGCCGCCATTGTCCGCACTACTTGGTATATGTGAAGGGCCAGCAAATTGTTTTGTAGAAGTCTTTTTTATTCTTTGCACCTTTTAGTAAAATAAAAAAAGTTTCTTAAAAAAGGTAATATAATCTAATTGTTTTTATAAAACTTTATCGACGGTTTGTAAAATGCCCACGTTACAAGGAATCTTTTACAGCATTACAAGCCCACTTGCAAGTCGAAAAAAAATAAGACATAAACATATACCTTTACAGTAGTATAATCAAATGAAAACACACATGTTTGTTATTATTTTCTGTCAACGGGCATGTGCTTAGGTTGGAGTTTCGCCTCAATTATTGAAGTAAATCCTTTACCTTTACAGTGCATATCTACAAATTAACATTATATACATCTAACAATCTGAAAAATAATAATTTTATTCCGTCCAAGGTGACACTGTTGATCAACACTATTTTATGTATTGATAGAATAATAGAAAAAGATATTGTATTGCATTGCTTTGATTGAATACAATAGTAGGTTATTTATACTAATAGCCATAATATGAACATAATAATAACCATAATGAGATTGATTACATAACCATAAATGCATAATATAAAATAATATAATATAAATCTAAATATATCTTCAATAGGCCCCTCCAGCTCATGGGAATGCACAGCAGATACATGAAGCTTAAACTCAGTAAGCGTTGATGGCAATCGGAGGCATCTTCAAACAGTAACCGGGAGGAAAGGTGGGTGGTGGAGGAATAAAATCCTGGGACGCAATTGTGGGATATACCCTAAAGAGAACCGATGATCAACCTGTGTGAACAGGAGGGAGGGATATACCCTTGCAGAAAATAAAATATTTTGGGATATACCCATGCAGAAAATAAAATTTGTAGGATTTACCTGCGTAAAATAAAATCAACCCGTGTTAACATGAGGAGGATATACCCTAGCGAGAAAAGTAAAAGTGTAGGGATATACCCTGGCGTAAAATTTTAAAAGTGGAGGATATACCCTAAAATACGTTCCAAAATTTCCTCGCACTCCCAAACCTTTACCTCCCATTATTTGTGGTGCTGCCGAGATTTTGTTGGGCCAAGGGTGTGACAAAGTGGGCTGCTGCGAATCAGAGAAGAAGAGCTGGTGGCCGGAGGCTGTAGCGGAGTGGGTAGCCGCTGAGGTGAGGACACGGTGGAGCTGTGAAGCGGGCATCGAGAGATGCAAAGAGTCGACGGCGCCGAGTTGCCGGAGAAGGAGATCCGTCGGCGGCTGGCTTATTGCTGTTGCTGCGATGAGAAGGAGGGTGGGGCTAGCCATGGCGCTGTAGCCATTGATGCCGGCGATGGTGCCGGTGGCGGCTAGGGTTTTATTCAATAAAAAAAAATCTGGATATTAACTATTAAAAAAAAAAAAAAAATGCAAAAAAAAAAAAAAAAAAAAAAAAAAAAAAAAAAATTGGGAGGGGTGAGGGTTTGATCATATTGATGTCACAAATCCCCACCCGGGCATTCTTTTTCGTAGATCTTGCTCAGGATCGAAAGACGTTAGTCTAGAGCTCTGATACCATGATAGAATAATAGAAAAAGATATTGTATTGCATTGCTTTGATTGAATACAATAGTAGGCTATTTATACTAATAGCCATAATGTGAACATAATAATAACCATAATGAGATTGATTACATAACCATAAATGCATAATATAAAATAATATAATATAAATCTAAATATATCTCCAATATGTATGGTTGCTTGATTATTTACTCTTTTCCCAATGAAAGTATATATGCATCCTACAAATTGAGTTATGTATTGAAGCAAATACGAGTCCGTTACTTTTCTAAGTCATTATTATATACTACTACGCTAGTATCGTGCTCCCGAATACCGAGTCGTTATTTGAAAATGAAACGCTCGGCATATGACTTTCAAAGTAAACCTTAAAACTCCTATAAATATGACGTAATATCAGAATAATGAAGAAGGTGCGATAGAAAAGTACCACATACGTCCCAAATTATAAGTCATTCTAAAAGTTTTCATATATATTAAAAAAGTGGTTAAATTTCATAAAGTTTAAGGTTAAATGTCTAAAAACCTCTTGACTTTCATTAATGCAATAGTTGTTAAATAATGAAACATGGTTAGATTGATAATAAATTAGGGGTAAGATAGAGAAAAGAGTAATAAATCTTAAATTGGTAATGTAGAATGACTTATATTATAGGACAAACCAAAAAAATGTAAGATAATTTATATTTTGAAGCGGATGTATTAGTATTCTGAGACTCGGGGGATAAGACCTTTATTGTCTTCCACTAAACGCAACAAACCAGAAGAGAAATGTTTTTGCCAACTAAACTAATAAATAAAATGTAACTATGTCCATAAAAAGAAACTACTAGACATAACTTGGCTTACATGAATCATATCATAACAACAACCATTCATCCTATGCTTTGCTTCCTCGGAAGCATCCGCATGTTCCTTGAAACTCTGCATAGATTCTCAACCAAAACGGGAGGAGTGAGCTCTGGGGCCGCCCAATAAGGAAGCGGAGGAAGCTTTGGCTTAAGGCCCAACCATCCCGGAGACCCGAAAATACATGTTTTGCAAACAAACGATAATTAACAACGATAATGAATAAATGTTCAATATTTTCCAATCATCCATTGTAGTCCTGTTGATTAGGATATTTGGCTCTTCCTTTAAAGACTTGAGTTCAAGTCCTGGCAACAATAGATTTTTTTTCCCAATCAATTTATTGACTCCTTTAAACCACTTTGGGCCTTTTGAACCCTGTTATATTAGCACTCTTCAATATATATATATATATATATATATATATATATATATATATATATATATATATATATATATATATATATATATATCGGCACCACATAATTACTTCTCACACCATTTTTTTTATTTTGTTTCTATTATTTCAGCCAATTTTTAACTCCTTTAAACATCTTTTAGGCCTTTTGAACCAAGATATATTAGCACCCTCCGAGCACCCTCCATATATATATATATGTGGTTTCTATCGGCACCACGTAATTACTACTGACACCCTTTTTTCATTTAGTTCTGGCCCCTTTAAACCACTTTTGAGCTTTTTGAACCCTGATATATTAGCACCTTCCAATATATATATATATATATATATATATATATAGAAAAAAATAAAATTTTGAACTAAAAGACCTAAATATTTTACAAAGGGATGTTTAATTTTACTACTTTATAGGTATGTTTTGAGGCTATCAATGAATTGAATTTTGTATCTACAGATGTTAAAACCGCGATATTGAAGTAATATTTTGTAAATATTTTTTTCAAAAAAAACTTTTTACTAAAAGGCCTAATTCGACGACTTTGCCAAAGACCCAAAAATTTCCAGGACCGGCCCTGAGTGAGCTCGTGCACAAAACCTCATTAAGGAGTAGAATATCAAAAAGATAGATTTATGTTTGTCGGATGTCAAGAGACATGACATGAATCTACTTCACCCAGTTATTCATACAGTTTTAAAGACATAAGTTTGAGACATAAGGGAAACTACTTTAAAAGCATAACTTGAACCATGCATAGAAAACATGTCTTATTAACTACATTAGTTCATCTTGCATGTTCTTGTTCAGCTTCATTAGTTACTTACTTACCATGTCTATCCTACTTGTCAAACTTACGTAAGCTATTACCGATACATAACTTACTTAACAACTAATCGTAGCATGATCGTGTATTATCTATCATGTTCAGGTTTCATGATCGATATATTATGCACTGAATAATTAGTGTGACACCTATGTCCCGGATACCGAGTCTCTATCCAAAAGGACGCCCGCACACATATAATTTAGATTTAATCTAATTATACACGTAAGCCTTACGTAAGCGGGCATCCGAGAACGAGCGGAAGATAAAACGACTGACTCGTGTAATTAAAATGTCTAACAAACGATCGAAAACAACACAGATTGCATCTATTACATCATCAAAAGACTTATTATAACCATAAAATACAAATGAATCCATAAACAACTTGTTAACCATAAACTCAATTCATTGATTTCTATTATTACAGAGGATAAGAGAATCCATACCCAGTTACAATGCAATAAAGAATAATAAACCTCGAATGCATCATCTCCGGGTCACTTCTCAATGGCTTCGAAAACAACCTACAAATACACCACCTTCTCGGGTGGGAAAAATAATGAAGAGTGGGTAAGTACATACGCACTTAGTAAGGGGCAGAAGAAATGGTTACAATAAATAGCAGTACATATAGATATACAACATGAATACTTTCTACAATGCTACCACATAGGTTGTGTGAAGAGAGCTCACTCACCATTTACTAGCTCCGTAGTACATCCTTGCACAAATAAGGTTTGTTACATCAAGATCAAAGGGCGCTCAGACGTGGTGAGAATGCACTACGTCATGTTGCTTGTCTCTATAGGCACAAACGTAGGTTCCATGTGGGAGTTACACATAGTCCCTTGAAACACAGCCTCAAGTGGAGCTATAGGAGTCCCATGCTTTGGTATTAAAACGTGTCTTACCAATGATCCCAACGTTTTAGCTTTTAGACACACACACATTTGTAATTTATGAATTTAGATCTAACCACCTGGTTCATTCACATAAAAGGCTTCCTAAGGACTTCTATCCCTATACATCTAGTTACACTACTTAGCACGTTGTAAATGGATCAAAAACTACTAATTTAATGTCCCACAAGGCTTAAACAACGCCTTCCGGTGCTCCCACCTTCTCCCCGCATAGGGTCTCAGCTGTGGTGCTGAGCCAACACTACCAAAAGTCACAGTTAGACATTGTCAATTAACATCTAATACTCTCAAAGGCATACATATCAATCCATATCAAGTGGTACACAAGAAAAGCATCAACATAGGGTAAACAGAAGGTTTGGCGCTCACTAAACCGATTCCAGCATCTCATTTCCATTCTGCTTCCATTTTGGCGCGTGCTACACCTCCCTGGCGTGCGCTGAAAGCGAAATAGCATCATGTTCCTGGCCTGTTACTCCATGGCACACGCTAAGTCCATATGGTGCGCGCTACGTCCCTATGTCCCGTGCTACGTCCCTATGGTGCGCGCTAAACGCTAGCAAAACCATTCCCCAAGTTTCAGGTGTGTTTGGCGACGCTAAAAACGACTTTGGCGCGCTTAAACTTTCGTGAAACTTAATGAACAACCTGTTTAAACACCAGATTCGATCCACTTTAAACCCAATAGATCCCAAACTCTCCAACACAATAACTTGCAAATTCCTCAAAAAAAAGCAGCAAATAACACAATAAAACCATATTAAAGAACACCACTTTACCTTAGCAATTCCAAAAGAAATTCCAAAGCGAAAAATATTGAAAGAACAAGCAAATCATTCGATTCTCATTCCTACGAACAACATTCTACTATTAAAACAACCCTTTACATAATTAAAGCTCGGACTTTTATCAAGAACGATCAAGATTCTGATTTTTGGGGCTAAAACGAAAACTTGTTGAATTGAAAACGATTGGTGTGGAAACGTTTGTCTCGATGAGGCGATGATTTCCGTCTTCTAGGTTCTGTCCAAATTCCTGACGGATTAGCCACGCGATTGGAGATTCTTCTTCGCTGCTTCCAGGCATCTCCTTACATCTATCTCTTTTCTTGCCGTCGTTCTTCTTTTTCTTATCAGAAGTTGCGTGATAACTAAATGAGGGGATTATTGGGGATCATTTTCCTTAAATAGTCATTAATTAAATCCATTAATCAAATAACAAAACCCCTTTCTAATCATTTAAATTTTTTTGTTAAATGATTAGGATAAATAGTAATTAGGTTAAAATAAATTAAAACCAATTACATTTTACCCTTCTCTAAAAATTCGGGGCGTTACACTTAGCATGAGGAAATGGTGCAACACGGGAAATATAACTACTCATACCTTCTACATGATTCTAAAAAAAACAAGGCATTCCATACAGTGCATTGCTAGCATGTTCATTTTTCAACACATGATACCAGATAGTCTAGGGTACAACGCATTCTACTGCTGGATATACAGAAACCCGAATCCGGATTCGATCCAAAATTGGATCGTCAGATCTGACTCGGTGATAAAAATTTGGGATCTTAGAATTTTATCTCAATAATTTGAAAACAATAAATCTTGAAAAGCAATCACCAACTTATCGGTATTAAACCATGGCTGAGCTTTAACCGAGTTCACCGAACGGAGTCGGGATTGGCTAAGACGACCC
This sequence comes from Gentiana macrophylla, assembly GCA_026214975.1. Taxonomy (NCBI): domain Eukaryota; kingdom Viridiplantae; phylum Streptophyta; class Magnoliopsida; order Gentianales; family Gentianaceae; genus Gentiana; species Gentiana macrophylla. The sequence continues at coordinate 35,777,976 of CM047816.1, read as the reverse complement.
GTCCTCTTCGTTGGTTCATATACGACTGCTGGATGAATCGGGCTAAGGTTGCCCTATTGAACCGAAACTCGCCGGATAGCTTGACCTTGCCGGACCCCCGATGCTAACATCGCATTGTGCGGGTGCTGGGTTGAAAATCGGGCTAAGGTTGCCCCATTGAGCCTCAGCTCGCCGGATAGCTTGACCTTCCCGGACCCCCGTGACTAACCCCGCACTTGGACGGACAAGTCGAGCCGAAGCCCTGTTGACCGCCCGAACCAATTTTCGAATCTTTTTGCTCAGTTGGTGTCCAACTTTTCCGGATTTTCCAAATTTTCAATTATTAAAATTCTTTTATGTAGTCACTACATAATTAAAATCCACGAATGATTTTTAGATCCCAAAATTAAATTTACCGAGTAAATTTTATTTTGTCATGTGAATTTTATATCCCGATAAAATTCCGTTCGTTTTAATTAATTTAATTACCTAAATTAATCTAAATTAATTACGTCTCATACATGCTTAATTAATATCACGATTAATTATCTACATGTATGCATATGCTAGGAGTGGAATTCATGAATATGATGCATGTCATGGCATGCTTATCTCACATAAATGATCAAACATGAAAATAAATGCGTAAAAGTAAACCACAGAGATTGACCGTTGACACCCCCGTATCTAATCTATAAAATAAATAAACCCTAGGTTCAAAAAAATTCTAATCTTTAATGAACCGCTGCCGCTGCTTGGTATATAATTTTCTGGTCCAGATCTTCAATAAAAATCCTTCTAGCTAAGTTGGTTGAAGCTCTTTCTTCCTTCATCACCACCCGAGTTTGATTCCCCTTTCCCTTTTTTTTGTTTCGTTTTTTTTTTAATCGTATAAAAAAATATAAAAAAAACGAACAGAAAAAATAGAAAAAAAATAGAATATTATACGGCCAAGGGGATTTAAACTCAAGTCTGCACACAATTGAACTTGTGTCTTTACCACTGTGATGTGTCTTTTTCTCTTCATGTCTTCATCCGAATTTAATTAAAAGGCCACTCGGCCGAAATTATAAAAAAATAAAAAATAAAAAATAAAAAAAATTGCAAAATTAAATTACATGACATCCTATACCGGAAAAACGGGTTTAAAATAGATCTAACGATGAAACAAGATAACCCCAATTCATCTCACAACCAAAACATCCAATCGCATAAATTAAAATTTAAAAGAGAGGCAATATTTATTCTATTCCACTCCTTATTAATTATTTATGCAATCATGATCATAAAATCGCTTTAACAAGCGCCACGATACCACATGTTGGATATCTGAAACCCAAATCGGATCGATCCATAATTGGATCGTCGATTCGATTCACAGATACCGATCGAGGCGCTTTCGATCATGCACATCGGAAGCTACGAATAAATTCGTATGCGATTATACCACGATATGATCTGCATAAATAATTAATCTAACTATGAGAAGGTTGAATATTTACCTTAACGGAGAGGAATAATAAATTGACAGAAAGAGAAGGACAATCTTCCGGACTGTATCTCCTAGCGACGACTGGTGGACGTCGATCCTCGCCGTAGAACCTCCTCGAATATATATGCACAAGAAAAACCCTAGGTTTTTCTCCTCTAAATGACTAGAACGTGAAACTAATTTTTCTCTTCTTTTATTTTGTATGTGGCGCCATAACGTGATGATCAATTGTGTTGGGAAGAACTCTCTTTATATAGAAAAATAACTAGTCAAGAGAGAGTTATCATTTTCACACCACAATTACCTATTCCCACAAGGAAAAGATATTTGCCAAAAGATAAGTAATAATTTCCAAAAAATCAATCTCTTATTTTTCCATTAATTATCCAACAAATAGATAATTAATTAATTACACATGTGACATAATCTAGAAAAATTTATTCTCCTAATTTTCTCACATATTGGGGCGCCACATTTGCCATTCTTTTAATAGAAAATGTCTTTTCTATTTTAAATATTATTTACCAAATAAATAATATTGCATATTCATTAAATAGTAATTAACTATTTAATTTATTCTAAGATTCCATAAAACGAAAACACTAGCGTGTCGAGAGCCAACCAGGGGACCATGGACCTATAACCAGTAATTTACAATAAATTAAATAAAATATTCATCGAGCGTAACATTTCTACTTAACTTATTAATTTTGAATTACGCCACCATAAATCCAAATCAAGTCTATCGATTATAGATATAACTTATTCTCAAAACGTCGAGTCGAGTCGATAAGTGTTCATTGATATAACCATTACATATAAACTAACCCTCCATAGACTATCTGTAATGAAGCGGGATTATTTCCGTAAACCCTCTTCAATACATCTTATCCTTATTTACCATAACCCACTAGTGATCAATTAGTTCATAACCAATACGAACTCCGCGGATCGATCAGTTTCTAGGATTAACAAATAAGGGGATTGTCTTTCTACTTCCCGCAGGAATGAATGGATTTCATATTTGTGAGATACACACTTCTCACTCATCCCAGAATAGTGCCAACGTGAAAGTGATTTGGACCGCGCCTCTTAGCGATCCTTAACGAACACATCAAACCCTATCCTGAAACCAGTAGGAGTATGCAATCACTTCAGGATTAAGGTTAATTCATATATGATCATCTTGTGATTTAATAAGATTTCTCAATCACGGAATTATATGAGAAATGCAGATTAAATCGGTCCAGTCCTATATGACTACATCATATATAAATGCCCCACTTAGACAACCAATGTCGACGGTCCGGATAAGACGGTCACACCATAAAGTGTTCTGGGCGCATTAATTGTGGTTTAATCAATAGACCTCATACTTTGATTAACTTCACCACGGACTAACATTTCAAGTGTATCACCATAAACTTAATCCTCATGTGTGACACACACTAAGTTATATGGCTACATATGATACAACTTGGGGTTTTCAGTAGTGTATTACTTATAAGCACGAAGCAAATAATAAGATTAGAATAAATCTGTAATTTATTAATTATAAAAACAATTACATAAATTGTCTTTCGGGCACTACTTCCAACATCAACCACATAGCATGAGGGTGTGGTACGATTTGGGTAATCTGACTAGCAAAACATCCTATGTGACACATAAAATCACGGTATTCGGTACCATACGTTAAGCTACAATAAGGGTAATTCAACTAGTCATACATCCAACATGATATATAATCGCAATACTCGGTACAATACATCGCCGGTAAATAATTGTACCTCACCAAGAAATATATGGACAAATACATAGGACATGTAGGAGCACATAAAGCACATAATCTCATGTCTAAGTCCATATATAATCTGTGTGATTACACTAAGGTCGATAGAAATGCCTTACTACAAATCCTATCCAAACTAGTCATATACACAACTTAAATATTGAAATCCGCTCGCAGAATAGGTGACATGAAATGTATTCAGCTACAAAACTTACATAAAGAGTACATAAAATCCCAAAAAACAAATTCATGTACTTCTCAGCACGCTAATGCGGTATCCATGATTCCCTATTCGGCTTCATGTTCAACAATTCCCCGGAAAAACACATAATTATGTTGAGTTCATGCTAATTTTATGGAAAACAACAAAAAAAGACCAAACCGTAAGGATTAAAACGAATTTTTTTATAAGAATAACTCCTTACCTTTTTAACGCCGAATCAACGAACCAATCTACAACTATCCTTAAAAAATTATTACCTAATTTACTCTAATTTCAACACTTTGATCTCCCAAACTAACCCATTAACGATTTAACCAAGCCTGTAGACTTCAGTACAAACTGTAAAATCCCATATCGGTAAAGTAAAGTCCTGCCCACCCCCATATAAGTGTGAGACCTAAAGGTCTTGTCAACTCGGGTTAGCCCTTTTAGACCAAGCGAGGACGATGGTCTAAGCAGTTGACCGGATCATTTATGACTCATTTAGCGCTACTGATCCCGGGCGTTACTGAATGGTATTGTGAGCCGATTGTCATATCGAACTAAGTGCCACATCAGAAGAGGCGGTGGGGGCCACCTCTAGAATCCTATGGTAGGGACGAACTGGGACAAGTCCACTGGGACAAGTCTTGGCCGTTCTGGCGGGGACGCCAGTCCCTTAGAAGGGAGGAAATTGTAAAATCCCTCATCGGTAAAGTAAAGTCATGCATATAAGTGTGAGACATAAAAAGGTCTTGTCAACTTGGGTTAGTCCTTTTAGACCAAAGTGAGGGACGACGGTCCCAAGCAGATTGACTGCACCATTTATGACTATTTAACGCTACTGCTGAGACCGGGTCCAGGGATTCTGAGAATGGTATTCAGAGCCGAATGCCATACGGAACTAAGTTCCACACCGTAAGAAGCGGTGGGGTCCACCTCTAGAATCCTATGGTATGGACGAACTGGGACAAGTCCACTGGGACAAATCTTGGCCGTCCTGGCGAGGACGCCAGTCCCTTGTAAGGGGAGAGAATGTAAAATCCCACATCGATAAAGTAAAGTCCTGCTCACCCCCATATAAGTGTGAGACGTAAAGGTCTTGTCAACTCGGGTTATCCCTTTTAGACCAAGCGAGGACGATTGTCTAAGCAGTTGACTGGACCATTTATGACTCATTTAACGCTACTAGGACCGCGGTCTGGAGGCGTTACACAAACGCTTTCCGGATGGAACCTATGGGTAAGAGGCTGAAGCATTTCTGATGGAACCGAAAATGTGAAATTTTGGAGTCCAGGCTTCCTGGAGCCTCTTTTATAGCTTTTTAGAACTTCTAAGTCAGTTCAAGGTGACTTGGATCGAAAGTAAACCTTATATAACTTTCATTAAGCATGATTTAAGAAAAGAAAGGATACAACAATTTCAAAATGACGAATTTAGTCTTAGATATTTTCCACGAGGATTTGGGGTTTGACATTCTACCATCCTTCTTAGAAGTATCGTCCTCGAAACTGGCTAAGACCTGCACTTCTTCATCACAACTGTTGCGCACTCTGATCAACCTTATTATCACTAACATCCACCGCCACCTAAAGATTTAACTCTAAGGCATTTTTGTACAAGGCTTCCCAAAGTCCGTTACTCATATTTCTACTTGAATCACACCCAATTGGCTTGGGATTAGCTTCTAGACTTGGAGTAGGGAATAATAATTATTTTCCCAGTAGAATAAGTTTATAAGATATCAATCATACATTTGATTAACTATCTTATTAATTAATTTCTTTAATCTTATTTATGCCATAAATTAAACTTGCATTAAATACATCCAACATAAAATATTAATATCTCAAACGCGATAAATACGAAAACAAAAACACTATCCATAAATTAAACTTGCTATAAACTTGCCAATAACATTATCCAAAAACATTCATAAAAGCGTTCAGAAGCGGATAAACGCAATAACTTCCAACGCGATAAATACGAGTTCTGAGACTGAAATATCAATAATTTTAAACCATCTGTTTGACAACTGAAAACATCAACATCAACAGCTTCATTTGAAATATAGTGTACATGGCCACAAAATGTAACAAGGATCAATCTTCAACCAAAAGAATGGAATGAATTCAAACTGCTTATACCATCCTTGAGACTCTGTAGCCCCCCATTGAGGTTAAAGGGAAGAAAAACAATAAATAAATAAATAAATAAGTTGATTATAAAAGATCAAACTCCATGATTACAAGTGTCATTACAACTCACCAATCGTTTAAAAGATCTGTTTGGCATACTGTTCTTTGCATTCTCCAAGTCCGGTTTGGCGCGATCCAAAGCCTGTGTGTATTGATCATGTTTTTAGCATTACACATTTGGGAATTATTGATGAGGGTTTGAATACTTTATAATGCACGGATACTTATGTCTGGTAGCGTGTCCGATACGTATCCAACATAGATATGCATCAGATACTTAGGGAACACACCTGAGGGCAGATTCAGAATTTTATAAATTGGATACGGGAGTCGAACATGCATATCCATAACTTGGATTTACAATGGATATGTGAAATGAAGAACCAATATTGAAGATTGACTGACGAAAATTAAGAAAAAAACTGAAAATAGTTATATTTTATACATTTTAATATATTAACATTTGATCCTTATAATTTTCTTACATACAGCTTGACCCTCATTTGTCAAAATTTACCAAAATACCCTTTCGTGCCTGTATCCTATATATTTTCAAAAATCCCGCACCCACGTATCCCATACTAGCGTATCAATATCCGTGCAACCTAGTAGAGGAGAATCTGCCAAGTGAAGATGTGGACAAGAATATGCAATGTTTGATGAAACAGAAAAACAGTAGTTCATTCACCCTTCCTACATGTTCATTCTGTAACCTCTTCTTCAACACCACCCCCCTCCCCCTCCTTAACCCTTCTCCCTCTGAAAAAAAAAAAAAGATATAGGCATGCATACCCTGCCTGGAGGCTCCTACCAACAATTAAACAAAATGCAGAACATAATACGTAAATCCACATTGAAAAGGTATCACCCACCTGTATCAATGATTCCACTCGTCGCCTCATTCGAGTGTGCATGAAACCTTCAGAACACTGTTATTTGAAAGACGAAACAAAAAAATGAGCATAGGTTGAAAATGGAGCTTAAATAGTTCGAATACTACAACATAGCCGTCCATATACATAAATGAGCAATTAAGACAAACTTAATGGTGACCATAGTGACAAGGAAATTTCAAAAAAGCAATATTTGTTTTTGCTCTTTTGCAGAGTATATTCACTTTTTTTTCGATAAATGTTTGGCAACATATAGCTTTGGTTAATAACTATCACGCAGTTTACTTGTCTTTGTAGAACAAATCTGTACATCTAGTACCAAATACTCAACTGCTGAATAAATATAAAAATAAAGCAAAAGAAAAGAGTGCAACTAAAAAGAGCATCAGAAGTTAAAAGCAGCATTCAAAGCAAGAGATTTTATGGTGCAACGGTTGTAGGAAGGTTATACCAAGTGGCATACATTAGAGCCTCTCATTTTTACTCTCTTTCACATAATACACTTTTATCGTGTGTGAGAGGTTAGAAATGAGTGGTTGTAATATATGCCACTTGGTACAACCTTCCTACAACGGTTGTATTTTAAAATTTCACATTCAAAGTAATGCTGCAGCAAAAGATGCTCAAGGCATTGTCAAGCCAAAGACAAGGTGGCAACTGTACTATCGAGAACGAAAAAAGGCCTTGTTTTTCTTTCATTCATTGTCTAGGAATGGATGGGTTATCCTTTGTGCGGCTACATGTGATGCGATGATGCCCTAGGTTATATATGAACGGATACGCAGGTGTGGATATGTGGGTGCACGATTTTTGAAAAATATAAGGATACAGGTTTTGGAGGAAATACATGTCATATTAAGATAAAGGGGCCAATCTGCATAAAGTAAAACTAAAAGAGACAAACTATAATATTAAAAACCATCAGATAAAATAATTTCTAGTGGCTTTTCACTTCCGGTGCTTTTTCTTCACTTTGGGCATCTTGGCATTTCTTCAATATTCAGCACGTTTTCTGCATTTCACATATCCGTATTGGATATGCATATCCGGGTCACATATTCCACTTCAAAAAATTGCGAAATCGCTAAGGCTGTGTATCCTAGGTATCTAGTGCGTATCTTTTGTTAACGTTAGTATCCATGCATATCCGGGTCACATATGATTGACTATCTGGTTTTACTCCAGCGAAATGAAGTTGTAGCTCCGCAAAGGGGGAGAGTAATCTTGAACGATCAAGAATAATTAATCCCCCACCCCAAACAAAGCACCAAAAAATGGAGGGGGGGCAGAGGGGGGAAAAGCCTATAGGAAGAAAATTGCACAGCCATCCAAAAGTAAGGCGGTGGCATTAATATCCTGACAGTGGGCAAGACGGTTTAACTATATCAATCTCCGCTGTTTTGTCCAAACTACAAACTTTAAGTGTTTAAAACGTCATAGCTCCTTATTTTTTACAAATGATAAAAGCTGTTATATTTGGAACTAGGAATACTTAGACAACCTTCGCATGGTACATTTTAAAAACCACACACCAAAAGAAAAAGGGGGAAAAAATACAAAGACAAATACAAACGGCGGCTAATCTCTCAAGGAAAAGACCCAGAATTCAAGGAGGAAAGCTAGCCTTTAGGAGATAAAAATGAAGATCGCGACCAGAGGATAATCCACCGCATCTCTAACATATGTCACTAGTGGATCCCTCAAATATACACATAAGCGCATGAATTCAATTTTCATAGAATACCACCCAAGTCTCTACAATCACGGACCACGCAAATACTCTCCTCCAACTCAACAAAAATTGCCTATAACGATTGCAACCCACTTCCCTTCAGTGCTCCTCCTTGTGCAGCCATCACAAACCCATACCACACCACCTGCTTTGTACCAGGTAACCTACCTCCACCTAAGGGGGGGAGAGGGAGAAACTACTTTATTTCCTTTTGTTCGCCAGCAAACAAAACCGGTTCACCATGTCATTGGATCCCATATGGCACATTCAGTTTTTACCCAATGTGCTCTGGGAGTATGAGACGCTAGCTTGTCAGTAAAGAATGTAAGAGAATCGAATTTCTTGTTTCAAAAATGAGAGATTCCTGGCTTTATAGTCAAAAACCTAACATCTAAGAAACATCTAAGGAATGTTCTAACATAGGAAAGTGTTGAAATTAGTGTTCTAATTATTTTAATTAGTGTGCTAATTATTTTATTTCATCCCTTTTAGGCCCTTAATTTATGTATTTTTATCCTATAGTTCTTCCAGATATTACCTGGACTAGTGGGGCTGTTTTTACTGTACAGTGTCCGTTGGGAACACTGTACATTAGCTGTTAGAGTGCTTTTTGCTGTATCAGGACTTCCTGAGTCCTTTATATAGCCTTTTCTCTTGTAATTGTAAACTACCACGTATTTTACATTAATAAAAACTCTTTCTTCTCCTAAATACTTGTCCTAATTTCTATATGGTATCAAAGCCTTGATCCAAAAAACTTGCTCAAATTCAAAATTTTCCGAGTTCTTTTCAAAAACCAGAAAATGTCTTCTGTTGAGAAATCAACCTCTACTGATGTTGTTCCACACTCTGATGGAGCAAATCTCATTCAGGGAGGGAGTGATACCAACAGTCATCTCCTCACTAACCACAAATTCGATGGTAATAACTACCATTTGTGGTCTAGATCTCTGCTGATGTACGTGTCTGGAAGAAGCAAAGAAGGACATCTAACTGGTGATACTCCTCAACCAAAAGAGGATGATCCCAAATTCAGACAATGGAAGGCAGACAACAACATCATCATGTCATGGCTTATTGGATCCATGACTCGTGAACAAAGTGAGAACTTAATGTTCTACAACACTGCTCAAAAAGTCTGGGAAGCTGCACATGATCTCTACTTTAAAAGGGACAACACTTCAGAGGTCTATGGGCTCAAATCTCAACTTAAAGATTTGAAGCAAGCAGATTCTAATGTCACTCACTACTTCAATCTTTTGAGTAGAATTTGGCAGCAACTTGATCTGTTCTATGAACACAAATGGAGCTGTCTTGAAGATCATAAGAACCATAACTTGTTCATTGAAAGGGACAGAGTGTTTACCTTCCTTATGGGGCTCAACCCAGATTTGGATGATGTTAGAGGAAGAGTCCTTGGCAGATCTCCTCTCCCCACCTTAAAAGCTGCATTTGCTGAGGTCAAGCATGAAGAAAGCAGGCGGAAACTAATGTTGGGCAGCACTCAACTGCTGTTGTACCTCAAATCCCTCAGCAAAATTCTTCTGCTCTTACTTCTCAGCCTCTTCAACCCTACAAAGGAAAGAAAGAAAGGCCTTGGTGTGATCATTGCAGAAGCAAGGGCACATCGAGAGATACCTTTGAAACTTCATGGAAAACAAAGTGATTTGGAAACCTAAATTTGGAAATGGAAGGGAGCCTCAAGCTAATCTATATGTTCAGAAGTCTTCAGCTGTGGAAATCAGTCTGTGGTATCTTCAGCTTCTGTAGCACAGACAGGTATCATTTCTCAAACCTTTAAATCTCATGTTCACGACCAATGGATCATTGATTCTGGTGCTTCTGAACACATGACTGGGGACAAGACACTGTTTTCCTCCATTCACCCTTGTACACAAAGGAGATATGTCAGAATTGCTGATGGCTCCACCACTAAAGTAGAGGGTATGGGAACTATCAACATAAAGGGCATATGTCTCAAAGATGTACTCTTTGTTCCAAAGCTGTCATGCAATATGATCTCTGTTAACATATTAGCACAACAGCACAATATGGTGCTAAATTTTTCCTCCACATCCTGTGACTTTCATGATTCCAAAACTGGGAAGATGATTGGCAGTGCTAAGACCAATTCTGGTCTTTATCTCATGTGTGGCAATGAGTACTCAGAAAAGGAAGCTTCTGGCTGACTTAGTTCTAGTACCAATAGTGAAAATGTAATGCTATGGCACTATAGACTTGGACATGCAAATTTTGTGTACTTGAAAAAATTACTAAAAAGCCTACTGATTTTGTGTGTGAAATTTGTTGCCTTGCAAAGCAGTCCAAAACTAACTTTCCTTAGAAAAGTTATCAACAATCTAAGCCTTTTAACCTGGTACACAGTGATATTTGGGGACCTTCAAAGGCTAAAAAATCACTGGTACTAGGTGGTTCATCACTTTTATTGATGATCACACTAGGCTTACATGGGTTTTTCTGATGAAAGATAAATCTGAAGCTGGTATGATATTTAAGAACTTCTATCACATGGTTCATACACAATTTGAAACTGACGTCAAGGTTTTAAAGTCTGACAATGGGTCAAAATACTTTGAAACAACCCTTGGGACATTCATGAGAGAAAAAGGCATTGTTCATATAAGTTCCTATGTTGATACCCCTCGGCAAAATGGGATTGCTGAGAGGAAAAACAAGCACTTACTTGACACTTCTAGAGCTCTCATGCTTGCTATGAATGTTCCTAAGTTTCTATGGGGAGAAGCTGTCTTAACAGCCACTTATCTCATTAACCGAATGCCCTCAAGGGTGCTTCAGTTCAAAACACCTATTGGTGTGTTTAAAAATATATATCCAAACTGTCAGTTCACTCAAAACCTTAGTCCTAAAGTTTTTGGATGTATTGTGTTTGTTCACAACCATCACAGAAACAAACTTGATCCAAAGGCAATCAAATGTATCATGATTGGGTACACCCCTAGACAAAGAGGGTATAAGTGTTATTGCCCTTCCACAAGGAAGTTCTATAACACAATGGATGTCACTTTCCTTGAATCTAAGCCCTATTATGATGCACTTGGAAACTCTGAAGTTGAATATATGACTTCCTCTCAAGGATGGAATTTACAATTACCTCTTGATCTACCTAGAGAAACAAAGTCTCATGTAGACAATGAAACTCAGAATCCTATTACAGAGGATCTAAGTACCTCTGACAGGAGGATCACTAGTTATCCTTTTGGACCTGAGCAAGGATCTCAATGTGACAGACCTCCTGTGGAACTAGTATATACCAGAAAACACAGGGGATCAGTAAGATCTCCTTCTCCTACTAGTCCTGAAATTGAACATCCCAGTCCTGACAATCATGAAATCCCTCATGATGATAATTATGATGATACTCCTGATGATAGGCCCATAGCCTTGAGGAAATGAACAAGGGCTTGTACTAAATTCCCCTTGTATAACCTTTCTGTGGCATATCAATCTCTCATGAATAACCTTAATAGTCAGTATGTGCCTTGTACCATTCAGGAAGCACTTGAAAAGCCTGAATGGAAACAAGTTGTTGATGATGAAATTGGGGCCCTAATTAAAAACAACACCTGGGATATCACCTATCTTCCTAAGGGAAAAAAGGTGGTAGGATGTAGGTGGCTTTTCAATAATAAATATAACTCTGATGGGTCTATTAGCAGACATAAGGCAAGGTTAGTTGCTAGAGGGTATACACAAACCTATGGCATTGACTACCAAGAGACATTTGCACCTGTTGCTAAACTTAATACCATCAGAGTACTTTTGTCCATTGCTGTGAATCTTGATTGGCCTCTCTTCCAATTAGATGTCAAGAATGCATTTCTAAATGGAGAACTCGAGGAGGAAGTTTACATGAAGATTCCACCTGGGGGTATGAGACCCCAGGAAGAGGAAATCTGGTGTGTAAACTTAAAAAGGCCCTCTATGGACTCAAAACAATCCCCTGGGACATGGTTTGGCAGATTTACTAAATCTGTAAAGGCTTATGGCTATCAACAATGCCATTCATATCACACTATGTTCACCAAATTCACTAATAATGGCCAAAGAGTGATTCTAATTGTCTATGTTGATGATATAATCATCACTGGTGATGATATAATCATCACTGGTGATGATTTGGATGAAATTCAACTACTTAAACAATCCATTGCTAGGGATTTTGAAGTCAAAGATCTGGGACAGTTGAAATACTTCCTTGGCATGGAAATATCTAGGACTGCAGCTGGTATTCATATCTCTCAAAGAAGATATATTTTGGATATTCTTGAAGAAACTGGGATGGCAAATTGTAAACCTGCTTCTTCTCCCATAGAGCCTAACCTGAAGTTCACAAAAGAAGGCTCCAAGAATTATGTTGATGTTGTCATCTATCTTTCCCACACAAGACCTGACATCTGCTTTGTTGTTAGTCTAGTAAGTCAGTTCATGCATAAACCTTGTGAAGAACATCTTCAAGTCGTGGACAGAACACTAAGGTACCTAAAGGGGACTCTTGATCAAGGACTTCTATTCACTAAGAATGAGAACGGAGAAATGCATATCTACACAGATGCAGATTGGGCCAGTCCTATAGTAGATAGAAGATCTACTACTGGGTATTGCTCTTATATTTAGGCAATCTAACTACTTGGAGAAGTAAGAAGCAGTCTGTAGTGGCTAGAAGCAGTGCAGAGGCTAAGCTTAGAGCTCTATCTTTTGGGATCTGTGAAGGCATGTGGTTAAGGAAGATTCTAACTGAAATTCAGGCCCCAACCAAACTCCCTACTCAACTGTTCTGTGACAACAAATGAGCCATCACCATGTCAGAAAACCCCATTCATCATGACAAATCTAAACATGTTGATATTGACAGGCATTTCATCAAGGAAAAAGTTTAGAACAAAGAAATTCAGATTTCCTTTGTTCCTTCTCAAGATCAAAAGGCTGATATCTTCACCAAAGGGACCTCTATTGCTCAATTTCTGCACATTAATGGCAAGCTTGGCTGTTCATCTCTATAAACAACCAACCTTGAGGAGGGTGTTGAAATTAGTGTTCTAATTATTTTAATTAGTGTGCTAATTATTTTATTTCATACCTTTTAGGCCCTTAATTTATGTCTTTTTATCCTATAGTTCTTCCAGATATTACCTGGACTAGTGGGACTGTTTTTACTGTACAGTGTCCGTTGGGAACACCGTACATTAGCCGTTAGAGTGCTTTTTGCTGCATCAGGACTTCCTGAGTCCTTAATATAGCCTTTTCTCTTGTAATTGTAAACTACCAAGTATTTTCTTTCTTCTCCTAAATACTTGTCCTAATTTCTATAGAAAGTCAGCAAGGAAATATTCTGACTTAAAAGGCTTACGCTCCTAGGTAATACACAAGAAAATAAACAGCTAATCACAGCTGTACAATCACGCAATAAATTCAATCAAATCACACAATAAATTAATAAACGGCACAGCTTCTAGAACCAGAAAAATAAGAAACGTAAAAGTCTCTTTCAACAGTCACTTGATACATAATGGTTGGCTACCACCACATCAACCAGCAAGGGCCGCAGAGTAAAAGTAAAAATGACTAAAGTAAGAACAGAATTTCATGTACATGAAAAAGGCATGAAACTGCAATGGTATGCCAGGGAAATTATATAAGTAAATGAAAAAAAGGAGCCCAAAGCAGTGGGAAAGGGTAAAAGTGCGACTGGAAAGAGGAACGGAGGAACAATGGGTTATAAGTTGGAGGAGGACTAGGTTAATGGAAAAACCACTGTACCTACTCTAATACCATTTGGACTAGTAGAATTCAGACTACTCCATATGACTCATATGCTGTTGGACAGCTACACAAATGCATTTGCATGCCATAAGTTCTTTTGGTAAGACACACGGTTGTACGGTTAGATTTACCATGAGCCAGAAAATGTGTTCAAAGGACGACATGATGAACTGTATTTCAGTCAAAATACCACAGACGTGGATAAATACATAAAATATTTCGTTCAAAAGCTAGCATTTCTTCACAGACAGTAAGGTTATACTTGTTTCAAATGTTTAGTATGCAAGGAGGTTACGTATAATTTTTCAATACTCAAGGAAACATTCCAGTTTGAACAAAACACAAGTAGATGTTATTAGGTGATGTTAACAATAGACACAGATCTCTGAACTTCTCAAGGAAAGAGCTTGGGTTGTAATCTTAGAATTTAGTAAAGCTTTAATGCAACATAGCAACTCCTATTCTAGTTTTTTGTGCCCCTATGTCAGTATAGTCCATTATCTTAGCCAACATGTCCGCTATCTACTTAAGTCGCCAGAGAGTACCAAAGTCCTCAATTTTGCAGCAAATTTTTAATGGACTACATAGAAAAATAAGAACATCAATAATAAAATTTAAAAATAAAAATAAATAAAAAAAACACCATACTGATGGAGATTATAGTCAATATCGAAATCAAATAAAGCGATCGGTAAAGTTGTTTGCTGAGAGGTTCACCTTTACATGATAACTAACAAATGCATGAAATGTTGATAAATTCCAAACAGCCTTGTCCAGTTTCCTTCCTTCCACATGACGAGGGAAAATCACTGCATCACTTAAATGTCATAAGATGCAATAGGCACAAGGAAGATTTATGAAATATCGCAAAAAGAATCTGTTGTTACCAAAACTAACAAAGCCAGCATTTGCTGATAATGCTTCAGGAGAAGCGCCCTTCAATTCTTGAGGAGGAGACGCAGACCAAGAACAAGGTGGGGCACTACTAAGACTAGCATTACGCCTAGCTTCCACAAATTCCTGAGATAATGATCAAAGACGATTTTAAAATTATCACTGGTCCATGTAAAACTCCGATTTGTAACAATATATTGAAATCAATGGAAGAGCCAAAAAGTTAAACAAGAAATGCAACATATTATCAAATACCAGAAAGATAGCTTTTTGGTCCTTATCACTGTATGCCAGTCGAATAGACTCGTGTTTATTAAGAACGAAATTCAAACTCAAAATAATCATTTCAAAAAGTCTCTACAGAGGCTGAGTGTGAGGCTACCCAATTAGTCAAAGAAATGCTAACCAAACCCTGTTATCTTCTATGTTAAGGACCTCCTACAAAGTAATCTAAAATTTTGCCAACGCAGTGAACAGCAGAAGCACTTCACCAAAGCACTCTGATCTATCCTGTTACTGAATACTAAAGAGGGGCGGGGACCAAATTACTATAATAAATTTTATAAGAAAATGTATTCCGTGAGCCAACAGTACTATGCAATCATTACCTGCAAGAATGAAGTTGCTAGAATAGTGTCCGTGGAATCCTTAAATCTCATTGGAAATACCACAGTCACCTTACCAATCTGCAGTAAGTAGGCAAACAATTGTTGAGAAGCTATAGTACAGCCTTCATATTATTAATATGGAACATATACTGATAGAAAATGAGGCAAGATTGTACAGTATCGGAAACCATCTTTTTAATATAGAAAACAGAAAATGTCTGCTTAGGAAACAAAAACATAGCAAGAGAGAGCACATTGTGGGAACCTGTTAATGTAAGAAATATTGAGAATACCATGTTGACTATTAGCGTAGAGCTGTGTTAAGGTTATTAATGTTCAAACGTCAACTAGCCATTTGGTCTGTAGTCTGCGTAATTAACATATTCAGGGGAACCGCCCATATTAATTATTTAGCCATTGTGGATGCTTCTTTGTTTTCTGTTTAAAATGAATTTGTCTCAAGACCAATACTAAGACAGAAAAAGGTTTCTCTTCCCTGCTAACTGTTCTTACTTCTCCATCCAATTATTCTCCTAACTTCGAATTTCTACCTGGTTCCAGAGCCTAATATCTCCTGATTCGGCCAGAATGTCAACCATCGGTCCTTCCTCTTCTACTGAATAACTGTTGGAGCAATAATATCTCATCCATTACACTTCAGACATGAAGAAAATAATTACCTACAATGGTCACAATGATGTGATCCGTCCCGAGACATTTTATTTGTTTTGTTTATTTTAATTTTCGGTGTTTTAATGAATAAAACGGCCTTAGGCCCATGTCAAAAGTTGCCCATATGTTAGTATATTGGACCAGGTGTTTATTTTTAGCAAATAAAAGCCAATTGGGCTTATTAGGGTTGAGTTAGATTTGTTACAAAATAAAGTGGCGAAAATTACATTGTAATTTATCCCACATCGGTTAGGAGACTGTCTGTCTTTTATTTTGTAGCCTATATAAAGGCCAGCACTTGTAATTTTATGAATGAATGATACACAATTATTCAGAATCTTTATAAAATTTCTTCTTTGCATTAGCAAGAAAATTTGCGTTTTTTTAAGTTTACGAATAAACTTAAACTTCGAACATCAAATTCAAGAATTGGCAATTCTTGAACGTTCACAAATCAGGGTTTCTTGGGCAGGTCTCCAAGGGGTTTTGATCATTCCAAGGTTTTCTAGAACAGGTTTCTTGAAGGTTGAGGAGCCATAAAATCGTGATAATTCTAGATCGTTCCAACGTGTACGTGAAATTTAGGTTTCCCGTATCACACAATCTACCCTGGAATTTATCGCTGGTAAAGGCCATGATGAGTACTTGGAAGGGGAGTTCTAAAAGACGTTGGACACTAGTAGGTCGGTCGGGGGCGCCTAGTGCCTAGACGGCTAGGCAGGCACCTAGGTTTTTTTATTTTTAAATAATACTACTACTCACCTTGGCCGGACTGTTGGCTTCCGGTGGTCGGAATGCTTGCTGGTGGCTGTGGCCAGTCGGCGGTGCTGTGGTGTGGAAGGAAGAAGTCGGGCTGGGCTGTGGGGGGGTGCAATACTGCAATAATGTGGCTGATAGCTTATTTTATCAAAATATTTAGATCCTAAAAAATGAATTTATACTAAGCCCTAAACCGCCTAGCCTGCCTCGACCCTCATAGGACCCGCCTAGACCAGGCCGCCTAGCCCATTTTTTAGATCACTGCAGGGGACCTTGTCCCACCTGATTTCAAAGATCCCAAGTTCAGGGCATTGAATGCTGAGAATATCAGCAAGTTGCTCCTAACAAACTGAGAACTTTGTCTTCAGCTTTTTCTCGAATGAAATGTATATCCATATCAATATGTTTAGATGTATCATGTTGTAGTGGATTCTCTGCCATACTTAAGACCGATAGATTGTCACGCTATAATATGAAGGAGTTGAAACTTCAAAATCCAGATCTGCTGGTACCCTTCCTAGCCAGTGTCATTCACAAATCCCTAGTGTCAATGCCCTTAGCTCAGCTTCAACACTACTTTTTGACATTACAGGTTGCTTCTTAATTCTTCATGTCAGCAACCTACCGCATAAATAAGTACAGTAACCTGTGTTTGACTTCCTGTCAATATTAGATCCAGTCCAACCAGCACAACTGTAGACTTTTATGCCTTTGTTTTGCCCTTCCTTGAAGTGCAATCCTTGACCAGGTGCCCTTTTTAAGTATCTTAGTATCCTTTATGCAACTTTAAGATGATTTTCTATAGGCTGATGCATAAACTGGCTAACCATGCTAACTACAAAACAGATATCAGGCCTTGTATGATATATGTAAATTAATTTTCCAGTTTGGCTCAGGTCAAGTTTCTGACCAGGTTCAAAAGGTGTTGAAGTATTTTATCTTTTTAGATAAATTAGGTTTTATAATTCCTATGCCTCTTCATGTCGTTTGTATTGGGTAATGAAAGGTTTAATAGCTGTTAGAGTTAGTTCCATGTTTACGTTGGAAGTAATAAGTTTAGCTATCTTACATTCCAGCCGCCAAGCATTTATTTCTGCTGTCCCCTCTGTCTTGTAAATCCCCAATATTTTCAGCTTGTAATCTGTACAAATAATAAGAATTCCAGCATTCTTTTTCTCATTCTATTATTCTCACTCTCACAAGGTATCAGAGCCTTTAGCTCTTCAAGTCTAATCTTTCTTCCAATTCAGGAGAAAAAAAGAAAAAAAAAATTCCAATGGCATCTGAACCCTCTACATCGGTTGACGAAACTCCAAGAATTGAGTCTCATATGGGATCAACTTCAGGGCGAGTTGATTCATCAGTCATGCCCATCTCAGTCCAGAAACTGAATGGTGCTAATTTTCTTCAATGGTCCTGGTCTGTCAGGTTGTTTATCACCAGCAGAGGGAAGGAAGAATACTTGACAGGGGAAAATCTCATGTGCCTGGTGATCAATCATATAAGCAGTGGAGAGTTGAGAATAGCCTCGTAATGTTATGGTTACTTGGGTCTAGGACCCCATAAATCTGAGAAAACTTCATCTTCTTTGAGACAGCTGAAGAGAACTGGAATGCTGCTACTGAAATGTACTCTAAAAAAGTAAAACACCTCTGAAAAATAAGAGGTGAAGGCAAAACTTCAAGATCTCCAATAAGGGGATCCGATAGTGTTACCTACTACAACTTACTGTCAAGATGTTGGCAACATCTTGATATCTTAAAGGACATTCCTTGGAGTTGTCCTCAAGATGCTAGAAAATACACGGATCTCAAAGAAGAAGAAAGGGTGTTTTAAGTTCTTAATGGGCTTAAACCCTGAACTGGATGAGTCAAGGGTCGTATCCTTGCTACTAAACCACTTCCTTCTTTAAATTTGTGTTCTCTGAAATCAGGCATCTAGAGAGTGTAAATTTTGCGAAAGAGAATATGAAGGTGACACGGTAATGATTCAATTCAGCAAAGAACACTACCCATCTACTACCTCCGTCCCATAAAAAGTGTCCACTTTTTGTGTTGCAAACAGATTAAGAAAACAATTAATATGTTGTATTTTAAGTATTGATGGATATATACCCCTACCTCACAATAAATGCTTGTTTTGGAATATGAAATGGGTATATAAATATTAAATGTTATGATAGGGATATCCTTGGAAAATATGCATTAAATGATTGGTTTTCTAAATGGACACTTTTTGTGGGACAAAATAATTTCAACCAAGAAGGGAAGGTCCCTTCCCTATCCTCAAACACGTTGCCGATAGTGTTGACGTTCCCTCCACTTTGCAGACACTAAACACCTTCAATGTGGCAGACCTGACTCCTTACCACCCTCCTGATAATGCACATACACTCATGGATGAGTGTCTTTCTGTGAGAAGGAAGGATTGATGTAGGGACATCTTGTGCCTTGGTATCTTCAAGCTTTTATGCTGGGGTATTATATTACCAATGCTTTATCTTATTTTGTTTTGTGTGTAGTACTAGCCTTGGGTTTTGTCTGTAGAGAGCTGTCATAGTATTTAAGGCTTCATTTTTCACCTCTGTTAAGGCAGCTCGGATATCATTGTGTGTTTTGGGAAAATACCCGGCTAAATGAAACCTAGCAGCCCCACATATGTGAGTTGCTCCTATCTTTCCTCTAGTCTCCATCAAAACACTTTTGATCCAAGTTAATTTTGAGAAAATAATTACCTGCGGAAGAACAAAAATGACTCCATAGGACGATGCACCATAGCAACAAGCTTGTTGATGTCTGAAGCAACACTCCTGGAATTAAGATGTTTCAGAAACTCCTTCAATGGGGCACCCAACACCAGTTCCCTTACTGAAGCAACCTTGACCAAAATTGCGTGTTTATGCTCTATAAAATTAACAGCAAAGAATCGTCAGAAAAGGTAATACAGATTATAAGAGGTCAGGAAAATCAGAAAGCTCTTTGAGACAGCTTAAGACGAACATAATAAAACCTTTGTGATAGTAAAAATTTAGTCAAGCCGCAATCCACAACCATCAACAAATCCATTTATCAAGAAAGGTTGTAGGGGTAAAACTGTTTGGATTGCCTCCATAATAATTTACATAATTACATCACAAAGGTCCATATGGATAAGTTCAGTCGATGTTTTTATATACAAAGAATACCAATCAAAAGGTGATAGATTACTATCTCACCCAGGTGGTTCAGCTGTTAAGGCGAAGGGTCATTTATACATGTATACAGCCTGACATGCCTCCTCACACTTATGACTTGTCAACACGTAGACAAGAGTAGACATGTTATTTCAGAGTGGCAGCAGCAGTATTTGTTGTAGCAGTATTATTAATATTTTTTTAAGAGATGGGGAATCTCAAGACTTCGTGCACTAATACCATTATAAATTAACATTTCACGTGAAAGCTTAAGTTATTAATTGTAATCTTTACATGAATACAGTCTAGCAAAAGGAACTCAATTAAGAAACAGTGCCCAAAACACATTTCAGTTTCTTAATTGGCTTATATCTAGCAAAAATGATGCACATCCTAAAACTGCATACTTTAGTCACGCTAATTATTCAGAAATATACAACTACAGGGTCTATTTCCACAGAAAATGTATGAAAACTTGAAAAGGCCATAAAAGGCTTCATGCATGACACCTACTCGTGACAAATACAATGAAAATATTGTAAGCCAACCTAAAACGTTAGCGTGACCGCAGAAAACAAATAATACCCTTAAAAGGAACTCGTTGAACCTTCATCTGGAGGAAGTTTAGACAAGTTCAGCTTCATTGTGAGGTTGAAGCCATCCCGCGGAGGATCAAGAATTTGAGCAACTACACCATATGCTGCTTTAATAGCTTCTATGGCTCCTGGAGGCAGCCCACCAAACGACAGAGTTTCTGGAGGTGGAGTAGGCAATGACACGGACAGAAATACAAGATTTGTATTCTTCATTGAGGCCTGCACGTACCTTTTTTATTAAGCAGGCAAAAAAGTTGACACTGTCATTCTTCGTTTAATATAATACCAATAAGTCACCTGAACATGATAACGGACATCATCGAATTCAATCCAATGGCAGTCCAGCTCAACTCCTCTGTCCAGACTGTAGCCAAGGGTGTAAAATCAGGGTTAATGATAGTTGAACACAACAATAAGAAATACAGGAAAGTTATTATTAGAATGCAGATTACGAATTACATTCAGACTTCTATGGAGAGCATATTTAAGATTTTTAATTTCATTCCAAAATTTCGGCTGCAACACTTCTAGCTAATAAAGCAATTACATTGTATAACTAGCATAGCTATCAAAGCACTAGATGATACGAAGCCAAAGAGGGATCGCATGGTCACCTAGGCAACGCCTGCCACACGATACCTCCACATGTATGAACATTGATGATCCTGGGAAACATAAAAAAAAATCATCCTCACCTTCGAAGCAAAGGCGAAGGAAAGTTCCATACTGCTAAACTTAAATGCAAGTCCATTGAATATCAAACATCTGTTTGTGAAACCATGTGAAAGAAGGGACACTAAACCATGCCTCTCATAACAAGAAAAAAGTATCACAATAGTAGTCATTGAAGTTCTTTCACGCGAGTTTAAGTGTCTCGGGAATCACCTCAGCGTAGTCTAGAAGATAGAGCAAGGCCGTTATCATTTTGCATTCAATGTATACAGTTCATGTACTCGGAATACACTTCTATGAAAATCTTGTTCCTGCAACATGCACCCTTGTTTGGCTATCATTGAAGTTTACTCAGTTTTCTCTCTCCCTTATAAATCATGGTATATTTTAACTTAAAAATATTCCTTAAAAGGGGAAAAGATACTGGACCCTTATTCACCCAAAAGGCCATGGTAAGCTGGAAAATAAGGAAATAAAACATGTCCCCAACTCTTTGAGAAACTACCATTCTGGACGTCTATCAAAAATTGTTATATTTTGTCTATTAAACAATAAACATTCTCCATTCTCATGTCAATCCAGAATATTACCAGAGTCTAAATCCGGCAGATAATACATATTATTCCCAAAAGAACCAAAATATCATTATTCCCAAAAAGACCAAAATAAAAACACTGCCTTCAGAAGTGTATCTAGTAGTTAATAGGAAAAAGGGGCAAAAACCTCTTCAACAGGATCAAAATATCAAGAAACACAATCAAATGTGGAGGAATAGACCACCAAAAAGACTGCCAGAAATGAAATAACTAATGATTTCAAGAACGTGAATTCAGTAAACGCAATGTAGGGAAGAAAAACAAAAAGGTAATAATGAATAGCCCATGAAACAAACAAAGAATCAAAAACAAAAAAAAAATGAAACAAACAACATACTTTCGAACTCGAGTGGTCAAGATCTCTAACAGATATTTCGAAGGCGATTGCAAAAGTATCATAATTTTCAGTCAGTCGGCTGCTCTATCTATCGTGTATTCCCGTGATCTTTCACGAAGACATCTTGCAACCTTTACAGGCGTTATACATCCTTACTCAAACCCAGTCTATGGCGGAATCTTTGAAAATGGGAGTGACTTTTGGTTATGAAAACTAATAATTTCTCTTTTTAATTTAAAAATTAACGGGGTGTCCCAAAAAAAACAATAAATAAAAAGGGGTTCTAAAGGTATCCATAATTCGTTTCAGCAACCTAAAATTATGCTTTTGGCATCATGGTTCATATTTTTATTATTACTTCATACACCCCAAAACTATTACTTACACAACAATTTTTAGAAAATGCAAACTAGTCCTCCCAAAAATTAATCAAACATTATTATCCTTCAATTAATATAATCCATTAATCTAATCTAAACTAAAAATACATTAAACTATTTTACCTACTAACTTAATACAAATAAATTTCATAAACACCACATCTACTTCCACCACCACCTCATATTATCACACCAATTTTCATCTTCTTCACCTTCATCTTCCTCATCTTCACCTCTCTTGTTTTTTCAAAACCCATGGAAGCTTCATCTTCATCAAACACAACATTGAGATATCATCATCTAATCAACTCCAATGAATCAACACACACATTGCAATGAAGAAGATGTAGAAATCTCCCTTGAAGACATCTCTTTTTCTAGCCAAGTTGAGAAGAACATGAAATCATCAAACTTGGTAATTTCTTATTCTAAAAATCTTATTTTGATGTTCAATGTGTGAGTTAAGTGAATGGGTAAACCTCATACATGCATATTACCATGGTAGACATTGATTGATGGAGGAAATTATGGTTCTTTTGCATTTTCCGATCATCATAGGGTTGTTGCCGGCGTTTTGTTACGTTCCCGAGCGTCCATGTCAGACACAGGGAACGTCAGCCACTAGGGACGCCCGTATGGCCACAGAAACGTCACCCACACTGACGTCCTGACTCACAAAACAATAGATTTATGTATTTGTCAGGACGTCGGAATGGGTGGTGTTTGTAAGCAAAAGAAACGTCGGTTTAGGTGACGTTCCTGGAACGCTTGCCTGGCTGGCGTTGGTATGGAGATACGAACGTTGGTACAACGGACGTTTGAATAGGTGAGTAACTACCGCCTAATCACATTGGAACGTCAGCTGTGGTGGCGTCCGTTGAGTCATACCAACGTCGGTTTGGACGACGTTCTGTATAAGTTTTTACATTTTCCCATTTAAGTGTATTGAACTACCATTTACTTGTTGTTGTTAATTTTCAATCCATAGAAACAATGTGATGAAACAAATAATGACAAGAGCAATGATGTGGGGGCAGTAGAAGACGACGACGAGGAGTATTTTAAGGTAATATACCATTAAGTGAATTTGTTATTCGTTTATGCTCAACCCAATTGACTATGACTTTATATAATACAAATGTACGTTCTTTTTTGTAGCATTTGGCTGATGAAATGATTGATGAAGATCAACAAAATCTTAAGAATCTTCGAGATGCCACGCTTGCATTGAGGGATGAGTCACCTGAAGAGTTATCAGTCGATATGACTTCACTTTTTGCAACCGATGAAGTATGTACTTGAAACTTATACCATTTCTATGTTTGTGTACTTTAAACTTTTTTTGTATCATTACATTTGTATATTGTTCATAGGAATTTAATTCGAGAGAAGCCGTCGCCAAACACCTCAAGGAATTGGCAAGAGCGAATGGTGTCATCCTTGTGATAATGAGATCTGAATGTAACGGAAAACGGACACCATTCATTAAATTCCAATGTGGGGTGGATTCCCAAGGGATCATTGCAAAGGAGGAAAGTACGAGAAAAAAGTTGGCACTACCGGAAAGAATAAGCCAAGAGATTCGTCCACAAGGAAATGCGGATGTCCATTTGTATTGAAAGCTAAGAAGGATACATTTAGGGACGTGTGGACCGTGAAAGTCTTGAATGGTGTGCATCATCACAAAACTGTCAAGTATGATGAGGGCCATGCATACCTTGGTCGGATACATTTACTCCTTCTTTTATATGGCACATTTGTATGTTGAGAAACAATACTAGGCTTAACATGAGCATCGGGGGGTGCTTCCGCACCATGTTGATCCACTGCGGTACCTTCATCGCTATCTGCAAAGCGTACAGTCTTACCTAACCTCGTCTTAGTCATAATTTCCTACAAATGATACAAGAAATAAATTGTCAGTCAAATGAAGAAATCAACTAACAAAGAAAGTACACATATATAAACAAAGCTCAAGGATAAGACTTAAACCTCATACAATGTAACATTAACTATAATTTGACAAACAAACTCATCAAAGAGTCTAACCATAAACAAGTTTAATTAAACTCATTCGAAGCTACCTAAACTCATATACAAGTGTTACTTAGGTATATAACAAACTCATCAAGTGGACAAAAGGGGTAATAAAGAATGGACACAATCCAAACTTAACAATTTTGATGGAACAAGTATTACGCATGCGAACGTCAACCGCAGTGAAGTTCCTAATGCTACATCAACGCCACTACTCTCGATGTTGTACATAAGATGCCCTAATGGGAACTAGTTGTTTAGGCGTCGCTTAAACTGACGTCTTCAGTACCAAACCAATGCCACCGTTGCTGACGTTTCCCTGAACGCCAGTCATGGTGACGTTACAACTATAACAGAAACGCCAAAAGGACTGATGTTTTGCAGAGGCAACCCTAATGGGATTACTTTTAAGGATGTCACCCGTATCAACATTTTAAGCTGATAAGGAACGCCACCCACACTGGCGTTTATTTATTAAACCCTAATTTACTAATCGACACGGACGCCAGACACTCTGTCCTTGCTTTCACCAAACGAGCGACATTACCACCGGCGTTCCTTTGAGTCATCTTCTCCGATTACACTATCGAAAAACTGCTGGAAAATATAAAAAAAACAGAATAAAACCACCATAAAATCACATGCCCAACCCGATTTCAACAACCTCATGGTTACCCATTCATTGGAACAAATATAAACATACATTTGATGATATAAAACCTGATTTTTTGCTTTTTCTTCTCTTCTTCTAGTCTTCTAATCTTCTCTTCTCTTAATCCCTTCTTCTTTTGTAGGATTTTTATTTATTTATTATTATTCACAATCGAAAGGGAGGGAGAAAGGTGGGGGGAAATGCTTTGAAAACAAAAGGGTGGGAGGGAATGTATTAATTTGTTTGTTTTGAAGTTTGTGTTTTATTTTGGTGTATTAATCTAGTTGTTTTGAAGTTTTAATAACTATAGGGACTAAAGTGTAGTTTTTTTTTAATTTATTAATGGGGTGCCTGAAAGTAATTTTGTGGTGCCTGAAAGTAAAAAAAATATTCATAAAAGTGGTGCCGGAAGTAATTAGGGGGGTGCCTTTAGAACCCCTTAAATAAATTCCAATTTTTGTCAGAGACTCTCGGGAGAAGAAAAAGAATTTTGAAAGAAAAACCAAAAATCCATTTTTTTAATTCTACTAAAGGTACTAGTGAATGTGAGTCGTGTAAGGCACGGCGGGTCCAACATAAATTGTTACCAACGATAATACCAAAGAATAGATCGCAACGTGAAATAAATCGTGTAAACTTAAAGCGTAACAAATTCAAGGCACAAGACAAAGAGAGAAACAAAAACATATCACATTTTCTGCAAGATGTAGCTCTTTCTTAGAGACGTGAAGATTGTGAATCATTTCTCTTTTAGCCCTATCAGGAGTTTCCACCTACAAAATAAACCACAATACGATGTATTGGAGAACAGTGTCATAAAGTCGATCTCTTTGGCTTCGACTTTACGTAATGAAACATTATAGAAAAACAATAAGCGGACCATATCTATACGGTCAAATCTCCCGGGACGCCTTAGATTCCAGATCATTAATATGCTTGAAAATGTGTTTCACTTATTTTCTATACGGCATTTCTCTTTCTTATCATTAATGAATACGTCATTGATCTCGTGTTCATTCATTTGGTGGGAAAAAAACCACGCGTCAAACGGTCTGAAGAATATAAAAAGTGATTTGGTCTTTCAACGTCAATTTTAGTGATGCTCGTACTGCAAACGGCCGTCGGTTCCACCGACTTTATGCTGTTCAAAATAATAAAAAATTTAATGTGGTGTCAAGAGTGATTTATGAGGCACCGAGAGTAATAGTGGAGCCGTGAGTAATTTCGTGGTGCCGATAGAAGTCATATAAATACATCATACATTCTTACACAACAAATAAGTTCAATATAGTTTGTCAGAGCAAATATGAAAAATAATTTTTCAAGTAAACTCAGAATAAATAGAGGCGTGTTCTACTGACCATTTTTTATTAATTTTTATTTAATTTTACAGCCCACCAAATAACATTGTTGGCACCACGTTACGCGCGTCAGAGCTACCGATGATTTATAGCTTACCGAGAGTAATCGTCACGCCGTGACTATTTTCGTGGCGCGGGTATTTGTTCGGCTACTTTTTTTATTGTATTTTATAGCTAAACTTGACATATCTTCCAATGTACACTACACAACACAACGTGAAATCCGCCGGACTTTCATTCTTTTTTTTCCTTTTCAACACAAACTACTAATGGCACACGGTTGATTTAAAAAAAAACAAGCCACAAATGTTTGATTAAAAAAATGAGAGTAATCGTGGTGCCGTGACTATTTTCAGGGCGCGGATATTTGTTCGGCCAATTTTTTTGTTGTTGTATTTTATAGCCAAACTTAGCTCATCTTCCATCGTACACTACACAGCAGAACTTCAAATACGTCGCTCTTTCCCTTTTTTTTTCTCTTTTCTGCACAAATTACTAATAACACACGTTTGATTATAAAAATAAAAATAAAAACAAGCCACAAAGGTTTGATATAAAAAAAAACAAAAAAACGCCACGTGTCAAGCCAAGAGGGTGGCCACTTGTGGGCACACCTTCTTGGCTCTTAATAGATATAAAATAAGAAGATATAAACAAGACACACGATTTGAAAAAGTTGCAAAAAGGACAAATTAATTTTTGACGGACAAAAATACCCTTATTTAAACCCGTCGCTCCGTTGTTTTTCCAAATCACTGTAACTCATTCTCCTTTCAGTGAGCTTTTGGTTTGTTTTTTTTTTTTTTTTTTAAATAAACGTAAATTTTGATTTAGAACTTCGATCATAAAAAAAAAAGGACCAAAATTCATATTTTTTTGCTCTTTTTTGAGATATCATACGATACCCTTCCGACGTAATTTTTGAAAGCCGAAAAAACATATGCATTAATCAGAGCATTTTTCTTATAAACGATCATAACTTTTGATTTAGAACACCGATCATCAAAATTCTTTCACCAAAGTTCATATTTTATTTTCTCTTCATTTTGATACCCTTTCGACGTAGTTTTTGATATCCGAATAATTGCAGCGTTTACACTAACACATCATGATATATGATTATCACGATATGTGAATAACGCGTCTTATTAACAAACACAATAACACCATTACCATTAACAGTATGGGATTAGCCGAAATTCATGGACTCAGCAAGCTTTACAATAGTGACAGCCTCTATTACTTTATGGATTAAAACAAAAACAAATCGTAAACTAAAAACCATTTGAACAATAATGTAATCACATTAACATAAAAAAAAACTTGTGTATTTTCAAATAACACATTCAATCACAATTAACACCTTCAATCACAATGGAAAAAAAATTACTTCCAGGAATGTTTCCAAATAATCACAACTTTATCCATATGTTGTGAGTATTTGATAAGAGTATTTGATATGCTGATATATGTCGTAATGAATGTCAGGATTAGAATACTCTAACTCCAACTGAGACATCAAACTGTGTTGTTCCATTCCATCAGATAAAGATGGTAGTACACGATTCTTTTTGCTTTCATATTCAATAACACAATAACTTGAGAATAATATCACGCGAATGTGATTACAAAGAACAATATCACAATAACAGTAACACCATGAATTTGCCATTCTTTAAGTTACATCAGAGAAAGGATTACCTAAGCACCTAAAAATCTCGACAATGTCGATTGATACCATCATCTTCTTCTTCAACTCTACACCAAACTGTTAACATTTTCTCAATAAAGTCGACCACTACACCAAATGGTTTAACATTTATACCCTATCTCAATTCACGAGATCATTACAAGGAGCATTAGCCTCTTCTTGGAACATTAGCTCGTAGATCTCTGCGCCGATTTCAATGCGTCGACCTAAACACCATACTTCTATATATTTTAAAGATGCATAGTTGGTCGGTGATCATTCCCGGATGCAACCGAGTGTGATACCCAAAACCTCCTTGGATGCAATCGAGTGTGAGACCCAAAACCTCCTTTTGTCCACCATTCGATGAAGATCGTCTCTTGAAGAACAATTGTTAGCAAAATTATCATGTTTTACTGAGTTGTTAGGGGCATCATGTGTCCGAGAATTATGAGTATGAGGTGAAGAAAGCTGAGAACCACAAACCACCATTAGCTAATAACATATTATATGGATTACCCATACATTGCTTCAAGGAGAGCGTGGAGTTGAATTAGGAATTAACAAGAAAATTAGTATCCTCCTTTACGTGAAGAAGAAAAATGGCGTTCTAGTTACTTGGGCGACAAATACAGCCAAAAATAAATGCACAAACATATAAGAAAAAATGGCAAGTAGCAACCCAAAAGATGACAAATACAAAAAAAAATTAAAATAATATGCTTGGTGAGCAAACACTTGCAGTATCAAAAAACCGTGATATTTCAACAATAAACACAAAAACTAAAGTAAAAAAGTTTGAAGCAATATTCTTTTTTCTGAAAATTAAGAAGGCTCTCAGGATTAATGAGATTATCTCAAAACTATAGACTTTTTTTCTATATAAAAACATAGAGGTGCAAGAATTCCAAACAAGGGGAAAGAAAACCTGTGCAATTGATCTATCAAAGAGTGGGAAATTTGTTAGAATACCACTATTTTGAATCTTTATTTGTGATAATACCATTTTGATTTAGTCCAAGGGATTTTCGCCATTTTTTTTTAAATAATCATCAATAAAAAAAGTGGTAGTTGAGGAATTTACATACCTCAAAAGTGGTATTTAGGGAATGGAGTGGTAGTTGAGGAATTTACATACCTCAAAAGGGGTATTTAGGGAAATGCCCCATCAGAGTAACTATTCTGAGTAACTATTCTGATGTCGAGGGTAAGGTTGAAGGAATATAACCTGAAGAGAGACCTGAAAACTATATTTGGAATGGGTAGTGACTAGTGAGTCTTGTTGTTTATCTTCACCGTTTGTTGTACCATTAACGACGGCACCGGCAGCTCTGTTCCGATTCACCAAGAATTCCACAGGGGGAGTTTTAAGATTAGGGAAATTACGGAAACGAAGATTATATAAGGAAATAAGTGTATTTTAGTCCGATCGAAATTATTTTGTCTTTATTTCAACTGAAAAAGTGAGTGTGGATTAAAACTTAATATACATGGGAAATGTGGATTTATAACTAATTTTTTCTAATAAAATATATTTGGAAGAAGAAAACGAGTCTCTTTTTCTTCTGTTTTTTTACACAATCTTGGCGATAAAGACAAAATACATGTCTTTCTTTTATATTTTAAGGTAAGATTGGTTTGTTAAATCTGAAATCCGAAAGCTGAATATGTTAAAATAAAATAAAAACTTAAATGTGTTGAGTAATAATTGAATCATTTATGTGTTGAAACTAAATACTTCTTCCGTTTTTTTTTAACTGTCACATTTTGGGAAAAAATAATTTACCATGTTCATCCAAAAAATGATTAGTCTTAAGCTAAAAATGACAAGGTTCATCCAAAAAAGGACAGTTATTTCTTCTTCAAATATGACAGTTAAAAAAAACGGAGGAAGTAGGGTTTTCTTTTAGCGATCTAATTACGTTGTGTTTGATAACATTAGTAATTTGAAATATGAATAATTTTTTTCGCGTAGTGTACCATTTTATGTGTTTTTGTTATACATACGGTACGTTAAATATTTCATAAACACATAATAATTACTCTCTCCATCCCACAATATAAGTCTTTTTAACTTTTTTGTAGTGTCCGAAAATATAAGTCTTTCTCACATCTCAATTCAATATTAAATGCTTTGTTTTCACTTTCACATTAAACAACGCAATACTATATGCCAATCTCAAAAACCATCACAATATTTTATCTTGAATTTTAAAAAACAACACATTTGTTAACTTTCTTAAACTGTGTGTAAATCGTATAAGGACTTATATTGCGGGACGGAGGGAGTATATTAAAGTATTGGAAAGTTTGGAATATTTATAAGAAAATTAAATACACCAACTACTACGTCGAGTTATAATCTTGTCAAGATTGAAAGTGTAATAATATTATTTGAAACTATATTACGTTGTTTTATAAATCTAAATATGCTATAAAACTTCACTCAAAATGTTTTATATATTAAAAAATAGATTGGGCTATATGATATAATATAGATATATTGTAACGTCCCGTTTCCGGATACTGAGTCCTTATCCGGAAAAAAACGTTCAGTGCGTAGCATTAAATAAATCCAATATTATACGCGCCTCTACGTCGTCGTATCAAAATAAAACAAACGAAAGCTAACAAGACTCGGGTAAAATCATAAATGCTACTAGAATAGATTACAATCATGCTAAATATAGAAATGTTATCTGACAATAACGATAAACAAATCTTACAGGGTACAATGTCTCAACGAAAGTACAACAAGTTATCTTACAAAAGTCTTAAAGAAAGAAATACAACATATGTCTTGAAAAGAAAGGCAACTTGGTTTGATATGTCATAGTTAATAAAAGAAAAAGAAGTCAACAAGTAAAGCATGGCATCATCAAAGGTCGTCCTCAAAACCCTCGTCGAATTCCGAATCAACCTGTTTATCTTCTCACCCCACAAAGCATACAACAAACAATGTAATGTAGAGAATCAGTAAAGAGCTCTCGGTAGTGATTTTAGAGAAAAGTTTCTCTCAGCCTTCTTGAAGTTATTGCTTCTTTTTTGATCGATGGCTCGTAAAAAGAAGAAAGAAGACGAAGGTATTGTTCATCCATCTCCGGTTGATGATGAACATGTAAATGTAATCGGTTTACAAGCCACTGATGCTACTGCTGCCATGGATAACCCTCTTGCAACTAGTAATAAAGATGGTGCTGTTGCCGGTGATAACTCAGTCTGCCGGTGCTGCTGCCATGGATAACCCTTTGATAACTCAGTCCATCTAAAATCAGAAAATGTTTAACTTAATGATTTTACTCATACAACACTTTTATATATTAAAAAACATACTACCAGCTCCGTTCCAAAATATAAGTCATGATATCCTAGGTGTTTTCACACAGATTAAGAAAGTGGTTGAATGTCATAACTTTGATGGTTAATGTCTAAAATGCCCTTTAACTATCATTAATGCAATAGTTGTTAAGTAATGAAAGTGGTTGGATTGATAATAAATTAGGGGTAAGATAGAGAAAAGAGTAATAAGTGTTGCAATGGTAATGTTGAATGACTTATATTGTGGGACAAAACTAAAAGTGTAGGATGATTTATATTCTGGAACGAATGTAGTATTTATCCACACGTACGTAAATGTATATGATTGTAACTTCTACCTAAATAAGAACTGCAATTTCATATTATTGAAAGGATCTAAAAAAATATGATTGATATATATATGTGTATATCATTTCCTTCTCTACTTAATAAGAAAGGATGGGTTAACCCCTGCTCGACATTTGTTTCTTTTTCTGATTGGCTTTTTTACTGTTCATCCGCTTTCCTCGGCCCGATCCAGTAGCAATAGAAATGTATTTGGACTATGGTAAAGCCCACATATTGTTTTATCCTATAAAAGCGGTTTTGTGTAACCCTAACCATATTCTTGCGTATCTACTCCCAGCCACACTCTTCGCTCTCTTTCCTCGGCAGGAATTTCACAGGTACGTTTTAATCACTTCCATTTCCATTGTGAAATATGTTGATATGTTTTAAGACCGTGTTTTGTATTATTTCTTATCTGTTTTGTGTTATTTCTTATCTTAAATCTCAATGTTATTGGTTCCAGAATTCATTAAATAGAGGTCAGTTTATTTTCCTTTTCATTTTCTTTACTTGGTATTATTTTTATCTTATGTTCTCTTGTGATGTTTGTTTTCATTAGATCTTGGTTAAAATGGTGGTAGCGCATCCAATATAGAGCCTACGATGCTCTCGATTCGAAACCTATCTGACTCCGGTTTTCACACATTGTTTGAGAGCTAAGTAATTCTATCGTTAGTACTGTTGTTAGATCTACTTTTATGCACCTTATTTGTTGCTTAAAATTTGATTTTCTTTATACACTTTTGTGAATTTTGTAACTTGAATTAGGTAATTTTCTGATTCATGTATGACTTTGAGAAACAAAATGTATCTTTTGATCTCTATTAGAAGCAACAATGATGTTATAAAAGGATTATTTTTCTGTGAGTGGTGAAAGTATTTCGTGTTTTTACGTTTATTTTTCTCGTACGCGATTGCAAAGCTGGATCAAAAGAGTTCATTATGGTCCGCTATCAAGATTAAGCGCTTACAATTCTACTAAAACCAATTGGTGGTATTAAATGTGTAATTTTATTTCCTTATCATTTAAAAGTGTGAGCAATCTGTCCCAACACCCTCCTCAAGTGTTGGCAATCTGTCTAACACTTGCATAATTTTTTTTCAAGAGTGTGGGCAATCTCTCCCAACACCCCCCCTCTCAAGTGTGGGCAATATGTCCCAACACTTGCAATTTTTTATAAATAATGTTCCAACCAGGGTTCGATTCCATGACCCCTGGCTCCGATACCATGTCAAAGATCAAGCACTTACCATTGTACTAAAACAAATTGATGTTAATAAATGCGCTACTTTATTTCTTTAGGCATTCAAGAGTGTGGGCAATCTGTCCCAACATCCCCCTCAAGTGTTGGCAATCTGTCCAACACTTGAACAATTTTCATTCAAGAGTGTGGGCAATCAAGCACTTACCGTTGTACTAAAACCAATTGGTGGTAGTAAATGTGCAACTTTATTTCCCTATCATTTAAGATTGTGGGCAATCTATTCCAACATATGCTTATACATGTTTTGATCCAGAAAATGTCGTATTGGTGGAATAATATTAATGACGAGTTAATAGATATGGATATGTATAATTCAATGTATTCTTTTCCAGGGTCCGGACGAGTTTGGGTACTAATTTTTTTAATATGGTAGCTCTTTCTTTAATTGTCGATGATTATCTATAAGATAATTGCAAAGGATTTGGATTAAGATCCCAAGGTTGACACAACTATTAATGTTATTGATGTTGACGAAATATGATCCTCCATATCTATTTATCTTATTATATAATCTTTTTCGCATTCAAATGTTCCTTTTTTTTACAATATCAATGTCAGTTATGTGTTTTTCTATCCTGATTTTATAATGTGATTAATACTTCAAACAAGATTGAAATCTAGCTTATGAATGTTCATTTTTTGTTCTTTTGTTAATGATCAGTATAGTTGCCCCTCACCTTTTATGGATGAAAAGTTTGCGATAGACACTGAAGATCTTCCTGATTTACGTGATTTTAGTTTCAAAAATTATGGCACAACCATGGCAGGACTTTAGGTAAGGTTTTTTTTTTTGTCAATTCAAGGCTCAAGAACTAATTTTGGTACTCCACTTAGCAGGATGTACGAATCATTTTACTAAGAATTTATTGCAATTTCTTGTGTTGCAGAGAATCAGCTATGCTTTTGACTATCATGGATACCATTAGTGAGCACCGTGGCATTACATTCCATGTTTTTTTATCTTTATTATTTGTACTAGCAATTCCTATGAATTATGATATGAGTTCATCAAGATTTTGTTATTTCAATCTTTGTACATGGGAGATGACCTTATGACAGACATAGCTAGATTCACTTAACAACCCATACTATTACAATTTCAGAAATGTTGTATTCTGTTATACCAAATTACACGTACATTTTGGAAAATCTTCTACTTGCCTAACTAAGTCACGAATCGGTCCCTCGGTACACTTACATACATAAATGAAAGATACAAAATGGTTATGACCATTTTTACCTTTGATTATTGTGGCTCACTTACCTTGTTGTGCAGATTTGATGGAATTCCTTCATTGATTTTCGTGGCCTTTGGGGGTTGGAAGCATACAAGAGCTATATATATTCTTTTCATTTGTTTTCGTATTTAGCTTTTTATGGACTATTAACTATTTGCAGGTATGTTATTTTAATTTACTAATTGTGTTGGTTGCAAGCAGGGTATTGAGGGATTTATATTGCTTATAGTCTAATCAAAGATGCTATTTGATATTGCTGATTGCGTTGGTTGCCTCTTACTCGGTCTTATTTTCTTAAGTTCAACTTATCTTTTCCTTTTTAAGCACTTCATTTTCTCTTTTATTGGAGTAGCCATACTTAAATGCCAGTAATTTTATCACTCTATGATGCATACATTTTTTAATAGCATTGTCAATCTACGTACTCAACTTGCCACATACATTAAGAAAAGTTGTTTGTATTTTGAATTCCAGATATTTTGTTTCGGCTCTTAGGTTTAGGCCACACTAACAGTCTTTGGTGCATGATTCATATTTTGGAGTCCGAGATAAACGCAGGAGATGTGCGAAGAAGGAGGTAGGTTTACCTGCTGGTAAGCAACTTTTTTGCTTTATCAAACTAAGAGCATGTATGTGTTCTGTTCTATGTTTCTTTAAGAAAAAGTCGGTGTCGATAGTGTTTCTTTTTTATAATAGTGTTTTTGTGATTTAATTTTTGAGGTACTACCACGTGCTTTTAGCTTAAGGACATTATTTTGAGGACTTGTAATACCACAAGCAATGATTGTGCTTGTGATTGGCCTTCCCTTCGTAGGAAAATTGCCGTAAAATCTTTGTTCTTCCTTTCTATAGTGTCTACTATGATGAATTTGATTTGATTTCTCAAGAGAAATCAAATAAAGGAACTACTTGCACACATAATTGATATCCTAGAAACTGAGATAAATGGGTGTGTGGTACTGTGATGCCATTCTACGGGAATATATCTGTAATTTATTTTTTAGGTCTTCAAACTAAGTCTTTTACTGATTTGGAAAATTATTAGGGATAGTCTTTACAATTTTATTTATATGGAACACCTGTAACATCCGAATGAAATATGAGAATGGCTATGTTATGCATTTGATGGTAGAGGATGTAAAACCACTTGATAAATGGTTAGTGTATTCGATTGAGTTTTGTTACACAATTTCCTTTGTTGGTGTGTATTACATGGTTAATTTAGATCACATTCTCAACATATAAGATGCTTTTAATCTACAATTCCATCCTCTTCCAATTTTTGTAATTTAAGTCGATGAGTTAGCGAAATGGTATGTCGCAAAACAAGAGCAGTGCAATGCGATGAATGATAGTTGTTTAACTGGCTTGCTGACATGTGATATATATATATATATATGTGTGTGTGTGTGTGTGTGTGTGTGTGTGTGCGTGTATATATATGTATGTACATTTGTAACTTTAGTGAATTGCTAGGCCTTTGAAAAGGTATGCAGATGAATATGGTGTAGAGATAGGTGCATTGAAACAATGAAGTCTGATTTCCAAGTCTGATCTGCAAACAGAGTTGCATCAGGAACTCCCCCGGAAAAAACAAGAGGAAAATGAAACAACAAATACACCCGTGAAAATTCATCACCTAATCACGAGCATTGTTTTATGAAAAATGTTTATGTAACTAGCAACTTTTACTTTTGTTACTGATGATCTAATAACAATAGATGCATGCTTAGTAGGTCATTATACAAAGTTATGTGCTCTTTGTTCTATTTTCTTTCGACCGTTATTCTTTCCTGATTAAGTCATATCCAAAATGTATTACCCAAACCAAATTTTATATATTGTCTTTTAATGTTTAGTTTCAATAATTATTTATATACCGAAGGCCTCATCAAGGCCTTGCGGCGCAAGGCCCAAATCACACTAGTATATCTTATATAATCACCATAATGATTTATAAAAAGAAAGACATGAAATGTTAACCACTTGCACACGTTTTGCGTACATTTAGGACAACATGCGGCAACATTTTCAGTGATAAGCAAATTTTAAATCGCTGACAACTTTTTAGTTTTTTCAATATAAAATTAAGTGTTACTTAATTAATTAAGATGTATAAAAAATGTTAACAAACACCACTAAATATAACTACCACTTAATATATTTAGAATAAGTACTTAAATTGTTTACCAAACGGCCCTTAGTCTGATTGGCATTTTCCCTGCTAAATTCCCTGGTAGAGAAGCTGGATAGTATGGATAATGAATTATTGGCCAAGAAAATGTAGTTTCCATTACCACAATTCTGGTTGGATAGTGTTTGTTTTTTTAAAAGAGGCATGTTTAGATGATGTCTTGCAATGTGGTCCTTTCTTTAAAAGAGACAGGATTACCTCTTGCTTTTGAGAAGCCATTGCTTTTGAGGAAAACGCCTATGCTTTTTAACTTCTTTAAAGAGGCATATTCTATAGTTCCTTTGTGGATTCAAATCCCTAATCAGCCCCTCAGATTATGGAAAGATGAATGTTTGAGTAAGATCTGCACCTTTGTTGGTAATCCCCCATATACTGATAAAGTTACAGCATCCAAGAAAGTTCTTAGTTTTGCAAGGTGTCTGGTGGAGGTGGATATCATTTTTCCCATTCCAGATAGGATACCTATCAATATGTCAGGGGGTAAAACTCTTATGCAACCTGTTTTATATGAAGATGTGCCTAAGTTGTGTACAAAATGTAAGAAGCTAGGGCACGATGTAGCTGCCTGTGATGATGCTAATAAGGATGTTCCTACTTTGTATGTGAAGAGATCAAGAAAGCCTGATGCTCGAAAAAAGAAAAAGGCAACAATGATAGCAAATTCTGTGATCCCTGAATCTGTCATTCCAACACCTGCACCTATGGTGAATGATAAAGAAAATTCCACTGCTACACGTACCGCCAATGCCTTTTCTGTGTTGGATCCTGATCCTGGTGAAGAGTCTTGGGCAGATCAAGTGGAATATGCCATTGCTAATGAACAAGTGAAGATTGCACCAGCTAATAGTTCCTTTACTTTGAATGAAGTGCCTTTCAAAGAGGGGAAAAGAAGAAAAAGAACAAGAATAACACCCCAAATGAAAGGAATTATGTAGGAAAATCATATGTTTCTGTCACTAGAGGTCCCTCACCTCTAGGTAGACAAAAATGATAGGTTTTTAGAATGTTAGAGGGTTCAATAAGGCACCTAAACAAACTGATGTTGTTAAATATATTAGACAGCATCAGTTGGCCTTGTTTGGAATCCTTGAGACCAAACTGTCTAAAAAATCTTTGGATTTTTTTTGTTAATAACAGGCTTTCTGGTTGGAGGCATGATCGTAATTTTCCCCTTCACAGTTCTCATAGGATTTTGATCATTTGGGATCCTGCTTTTGTGGATATGGAAGTTATTGAGATTGGTGTACAATGGATCCTGTTGGTCCCTTGGAAAGGCTAACACAAGTTTAGGGGGGGTGAATAAACTTGTCACCAAAAACTTTCCCAAAGCGAAAATGCCCCAGAGGCGAGTTTTGCCAAACTCAAAGCGATGCTCATTTCGCTTTTGTTCACAATCCTTTAACTTGTGCGGAGTTCAAACTAACTCAATCGAGTATAAGTCAATCTTGACTTATATTTAGTCTTGTTAATCGGCGCGGATATAACTAGCCTTTAGTGCGATAGATGTGTCAATAAAGATCTGAATCTCCTATGTATCGGTTTTATCTTCGACTCGATTGTCGACGTTTCTTTGAGTGTGAAGATAACAAGAATTAAAACAATCAAAGCAAGAATATAAATGCATAAAGTAAATCAACACAAGATATGTTTATGGAAGTTCGGGTGATGTAATCCCGTGACGTTTCCCCTTCTCTCTGTGGTGTAGGAGGTATCACTAGAATCTTGAGATAACCGTTACAAAATCCTAGCACTATGTGATCCTTCACGACACCCTAGTTTCACTTTGTCTCACACATAATGAAGAAAGGTAGGATTGCTCCTTCATTCTCGCACTCGATCTTTCGGAGGTGGAATTGCTCCTTCACCACCACCACTAACACAAACACAGTCCAGATCGCACTAACAAATTGTGGCAACCAAGTTGCAACCGTATGAAGAAAGGTGGAATTGCTCTCTTCAAACTATGCACATCCATCCCTTTTTCACAAAGGTTAGGTTTAGAATTAATCAAGAGATTAATTCAGTGAGCTGTCTGATTCTTCTGGATCAGGCTTTGTAGCTCCAAGATGCCTTCTTTCCCTTTAATAGCTTACTGGATCTTTCTTTGAAATCTTCAAGGCAATTCTGTTGGCTTCCCCTTTTCTAGATATATATGATCTGATTTTCTGGATCTGGATCTTTGGATATGTGCTTGTAAAGCTCTTTTTCTGATCCCTCTTTTTTTTTTCCCAAGTGATTCTCTTGTGTATTTATAGGGGCGATGTAACGGTCACTAGCTCTTGTAGCCGTTACACTTGTCGTTTAGCCAACGTTCATATGTACGACCTTTGTCGTATTGTTAATTCAGTAATGCCTTAACTCAGTTTTCTACTTTACTTCAAAATGTTAGTAATACCATCCGCAACGGAAGCGATTTAAGGATCTAGATCTATAAATTACACG
The DNA here is from genome assembly GCA_026214975.1 of Gentiana macrophylla. Taxonomy (NCBI): domain Eukaryota; kingdom Viridiplantae; phylum Streptophyta; class Magnoliopsida; order Gentianales; family Gentianaceae; genus Gentiana; species Gentiana macrophylla. Next base: position 35,738,676 of record CM047816.1, on the reverse strand, counting down.
TAATAAAATAACTAGATCTACATCTACAAGGGGGTTGTAGAACATACCTCTTGGATCTCAAAATCCAAGTAGAAGAACCGCAATAGAAAGATTAAAAGATTGTGTGAAGAGCACCACGATCTTCCGTACGTGTGATCTAAGCAACTCCCGGTGGAAGGAAATCCTCGTCTCGAATCCTTCCGATATGCTACCCGGAAAAATCTCCAAGATTTTCCCTTGCTCCCCTTGGCCGAAAATTTTCTTCTCCTCTCTAAGAGGTAGAAGTCGAATTTTGTGTTGTGTGTAAGGCTTGGGAGAACTCTCTTTATATAGGAGAGTAATCCTTGTCCTCCAAGGATTTAATAATTAATACAAAATCAATTATAATAATCCTATTAAATAAAAGATAATCCTAGAAATATTCTAGAACAAATCTAGAATAATCTTTATCTTTATTTCTTACCATAAATATTTATCCAATAAATATTTTGTGCACATGTCTTATTAATACACAAGAAAACAATTTCTTGTTCATTAAAACAATGCTTATGGCCGAAAATTATATTCTTGACCTAGTCAATATCATTTTCGACTATACACATCAAATTGGGCCAAGATTAAGAAAAATGTCTTTTTCACATATTTAATTTTTTAGCCCAACTAATTTAATAGTCCACTAAACAATTAATACACATATCGTTTTAATTAAATTCCAATAATAATTAAATTAATATTATTAGGATTCGACGTCCGAGAATAGCTATGCTATATTTGGAGGCACGTCGGGGACTATGGGCTAATAATCAGCGGCTCCGATAAATCAAATAAATAATTATCTTACGAACAGAATAATTATATTCCATAAATCAATCACAGGAATATGCCACCATAATCCCGTGACTGCACTCCTCCGATTATGAGATTATATTTATCTCCTCACGAGAATGATGATAAGCGTCCATTGATATAATCATTACATATGGATTAATCCTTCATAGACTGTTCATTCTAAATCGGGAAGTTACCGTTAACCCTTTTTAGAACCTCTTATCCTTATTTACCATTAACCCCCTAGTGATCAATTAATTCATACAACTCCTTTGGTAGCTAATCGTGTAATATGAACTTCATGGATCGATCGGTTTCTAGGATTAACAAATAAGTGGAACTGTCTCATCTACTTCTATAAATGGAAGGAATGGATTCCGTATCTGTGATAACACGGACCACTCACTCAATCCAAGACAATGCCAAGATGGGGTAATTCGGATCACTGACTCGGTGTAATCCTTAACCGTCAAGTCAAACCTCATACCGATTCAAGCGGTTGGTGTGATCACCTCAGATTAAGATATATCCATAAATATGATCATCGATTGATTCGGTAAGACTTTCGATTACGGAATTATATCGTGAACTCTAATCAAATCGGTCCAAATACATATGATATATCTATCACATATAAATGCCCACTAGGTTCTCTTAACCGAAAGTCCGGATAAGACAATCACACCTATTGTGTTCGGGCACATTAATAGCACGTTAAAGAGAGACCCGATACTCTCGATTAACTTCACTACGGGCTAATTGTATTTTAAGTACATCTTCACTAACTCAATCCTCCCGTGTATATCCCATACACGAGTTAAGTGATTACATAAACGATATACTTTAGGTTTTTCGTAGTGTAAATACTATTGTCACATCGGTGAATATGAGAATAATAAATATGAATAATGATATCATTTCATTTATTAAATAAAACAATTACAAAATTTTCTTTCGGGCATCACACCTAACAATCTCCCACTTGCACGAAAGCATGTGATTAATTGTTTTAGAGCACACCCTATTATTTAAACTACAACAAACTACATCTCCCACTTGCTCTAAAGCAATGGAGACCCATCCCGTATTCTAGTACCCATTAAGCATATCATAACCATTGCAGATGACAAAATACGCTCCGAGTGTGCCGTCGTAGGATAGGTCAGTGACTCGGGGAATACCTACATCTAAATATCATGGGTCTTAATGATTAGTCAGGTTGTCGGCTCGAGACGATCCGTAGAATCGAAACGTTACCGGTCTATCTAATCATGTGGTACCTTCGCAATATGCTTTTGACCTCTAGTGATTTCGAAAATCCTTATGAGCTACCCCTTCATCGTTTGCACAATGATGTGGTATCGGCTTCCAAATCTAGAATCACTCCCAGTTATAAAAAGGAAATCCTTAAGCTATATCGCCTCTCTAGCTACTTCAAAAGCCGCTAATCACCCAACTAGTTAAAGTCGAGTTGGCATTGGTGGATTCCTCCAGGCAATAGCTTCAACACAAGAGTAAACACTGAGCCCGAGATCGACTTAACGATCATCCTCAATCTGACTTAAAATCAAAATCAGTGTATCACACATATCCAAGTTCACACATGAATATGTCCGCATATTATTCCTCGTTCTCTTCAAGATACTAAAGGACATACTAAACTTGCTTTGTTAACCGCCGAATCTAAGATTCGATCAAAGTTGACGTTCAATAACCTGACCATCTTTTACCAGAAAGAGAATCTATCCGATTTCTCTTGATCCGAAGATTTAGAGAGTCATTCCTGAGGCACATGGTAGAACTTCCTTGTTGAATGTTGCATACAAAGATGCATCATCTTAACCAATAAGATGGATGGGAAACCAGTGACTGATTCTAATGAATTTGACCGAGTCAAACTCTTTAGGATGTTGTCAAATCTCTGTCAGTGAGAGAATTGTGGCATTGTCGGTCGACTTCGGATAACACACCCATGTTGATTCCAACTGGTGCAGTGTTATCCTCCACAAACACTAATGTATATATTCACCACTGTACTAAAATTGATATACAGTCCTTCACAATCCATTATGCACTATAACAGTTAGTTATGACTTCATCATCATGGGTTGTAAGTGATTTGTCTAATTACGTGACGAATCATCATCAAAACATAAATAATATTTCCAACATATCCTTTGTAAAGTGAAGATTTTGGTTTCTGGGTATGAGTTCTTGGCTACTTTTGTGAATGGCTTGCATTCTGTGGAGACAAGAAGACCTTTGGGGGATAAACTGAGGGACTTGAGTGTTTGTTCCTCTCTTTCTCGGTATTACATAATAATGTAAACCATTATTTTGCAACCAATATCTTAATTGATTTAAGAAGTGTAATGTAGCATATCAATAACTATACAAGTCAATACATGGTTTATCCTTTCAGTGAAATCGTTTCACTCGGAGGTAGGCCGGGCATCAGTTCCAAATACTATGATATGGCCTATATCTGGGCATGTAATACTCTCTTTTCTGGTAATATCAGAGATTCCTGCCAATATTCAGATAAGCTAATCGACGTTTTGAGTAGTCATCAAACAAAATGTCTACCACTCAAAAGCTCCCACTAGCTTGTATCCTTCACAAGACCCCAAAGGTCAATATGAACAAGCTGTGATACTTCTTCAGCTCTATTACCTTTTTCTAATTGAAAGGTTACTTAGACATTTTTCCTTTGAGATAGTGTTCTTAGACTGGGAAACATGAATCACCCTTCGCCGATCTTCATATCTTATCTTTAGGATATATGCACTAATTAATAGATGCTGAACAATCATTTATCTAAATACAGAAATCATTTGCCTTAATAGTTTATGATGCGTTACATATACATTTTCAGCATTATTGAGTGGTTTTTACTTTATCAGACAAAAGTCCTAGTCTCAGAATCATATACAAATTTCATATTCACTTTGTTTAAGGCAACTATATCATCGATGTGAAGTGAATCCATTTGTTCCAATGAATCTGAAAACAAAAATTATATTTCTTTGATATTCAAGGATTAAAATCCGAAATTTCATTCCTTTGCCCGTTGTCTACTCTTTAATCATGAATGCCTAACCTTGTTCTTACAAAAAAAACTTAGCTTCCGAGTCAAATTACCCAGTTAAGAAAGTATCTAAGGATTCATAGGCTAGTGATCCGAAATCACTTTCCTTATCCTATACTTTCTTTTATTAATATTTTGGTTTAGCTTTTAACTTATTTAGTTTTGATGACTTGAACTTTGAGACATTTACCTTCCCATTCTTGGCTTTCTATAAAGGAAATGGCCGTGAACTAGCAGTTCATTTGAGTAGACACTACTCGTGAACTGTGGGATGTCTAGTGAGATTGATACCAAAACATTCTCTTCATATTTGAACTAATTTTGTTTGTCTCTTGTTCAACACGAGCGACAATAGTGACATTCTTGTCACTTAAAATTAATTGCTTTCTCGATTAATAAGTTCAATGTTCTTGTTACTTTTCCATTTTTACGAAGTCATAACCAGTCAATCATAAATCATTTTAGCAGTTTAGTTACCATGAGATGATATGTAGTTGAAAAATAAATTATGACAGAAATATAAATCAAATCATACACCACAACAAATAATGATTTTAGGAATTATAAACGTGGTGTCATGCATGCAGTTTATCCTACCATTCCAAGGATTTAACCTCACACCTCAGTGCCGTCGTAGGGTAGGTCAAGAGGTGACGATTAAATTGAGACAATCTCTCTCAACAACAAAACCATTGAGAATCAAACATCTCTGTTTAGTTGTTGATTACCTTTCTTTTTCAGCCAAGATATTTTCAAAAATATCCTTGTGAGTGGGACCTACTGTTTCAGATTTTTAAGTACGCCCCAAGTATGCTGCCGTAGGGTAGGTCAGTGACCCGACGAGTACTCAAAATCCTATCCTTTCGGAGACCAAGCCTTGAATGTTGATAGCGGTGAAGGCCATCCGTAAGGGGCCGAAATCAAAGCGGCACGAGGCGTCACCTCTCATGTGCTTGTGTCAACAGTAGAGGCCGTGGGGTCGGTTGCCACCTTCCCCGCTCCCACTCGTTATTTTGAAAAATAGGTAGTCTTATTAGGATTTTCAGAATTTCTTCACAATCCGGAAAAACAATAAATCATGAATATTTAAATTAATCCTCCCACTAGTTCATCGGTTCCAAATACCGTCTAACTAGTGTCACTATATCCATGGTTTTCCAATTTTGTGTATTTATTAAATTCCATGTGTAGACATACACAATCAAAATTCACCTAGAATTTTATAATCCTAATACATAAGGACTTATGATTCCCCATTAATTCGAAAAACAATAAATCATAAAATTTAAAGCTCCCACTAGTTCATCGGTTCCAAATACCGTCTAACTAGTGACACTTTTCATGATTTTCCAATTTTCCGGTAGAAATCTTTTGTGTAGACACTACACAATGGAAATTCACCAATGAATTTTATAGTCCTAATTTTGTCATCATAAAAATTTAGGATCTCAGAATTTTTTTCATAATCCGAAAACAATAAATCATGGAAACCTATCACTAACTTATCGGTTTCAAATTCCGTCTAGTTAGTGTCCGGCTTTTCATGATTTTCTAAATTCTCGATTATCAAAACTCTTTTTATATAGCCACTACATAACCAAAATTCTCAAAGAATTTTAGATCCAAAATCAATTACTCAGTAAATTTTATTTTAATGTGAATTTTATATGCAGATAAAATTCCGTTTGCTCTATTAATTTAATTAATTACCTAAATTAATCTAATTTAATTACTTGTTCATACATGCCTAATTAATGCCAAAATTAATTATCAACATGTATGCGTATGCTAAGAGTGAAATTAATGAATATGATGCATGGTATGGTAATACACCGTTATATTGTTAGATGTAATATCGTCGGATCAATTATGGATCGACCCGATTACGCAGCGGAAGGCATCAGATCTAGATCTAAACGAAACAAAATACATAAATAAAAGATCTAATCCTACAAGGGGTTTGGGAGCCTACCTTTTATGGTGCTTAACTCCAAGAACGATAGATCTCCAAGAACACGTATTTGAGAAGCCCAGTCTTCCAACGTGTGTCTCCCAAAGCAACACCAGGTGGATGATGTTTCCGCCGCGGACCTCCTTGATATGCTACCGGAAAAATCCGAAGATTTTTCCAACTCAACCCTAAGAATAGAGGCCGAAATTTTCAGCCAATTTCTCTTGTGAATAGTAGCGTGAATAGTGTGTTTTAAAGGCTTGGAAGAACTCTCTTTATATGGAGAGTAAAACTTAACCTCCAAGGATTAAATAATTAAAAGATAATTATTATAATAATCCTTTTCCAAATAAAAGATAAATATAATATTTATCCCAAACAAATTAGGATAAATAAATATATTATCCAATATTCCATGATTTATCATTTAACAAATAAAAGATAAATCACATATTAAATAACTATCTAAGAAAACAAATTCCTTAATAATTAAATAATATAAAATATATACAAAAAAACATGCGCACCTTTTCTTGAAAAATAAGGTCCATGTATATTTTTCCTATATTTGACCAAAAAAGGTCAACACACCAATTCGGATGAAGTAATTTGAAAAATATCTTTTAAAGTGTATTTAATTATTTAGTCCAACTAAACAATTAATCCACATATCAAATTAAATAGCCCAATCCACTATTTAATTATAATTGAGGTGTGACGAGAAACCTATATGCTATATTAGGAGCCACGTCGGGACCATGGACCCATATTCAAGTAATTACAATAAATTAGATAAAATTATTTGTCAGACGAGAATAATTATATCCAAACTATTAATTCGGGATTACACCACCATAAACCCGAAACTGAACTCTATCGAATATAGATAACTTACACTCAAATTATGAGTCGAAAGCGTCCACTGATATAATCATTACATACGGATAAATCCTCCATAGACTGTTCACTTCGATTCGGGATATTTCCGTAAACCCTTCTCGAAACATATTATCCTTATTTACCATTAACCCCCTAGTGATCAATTAGTTCATATTCAATATAATATGAACTCGGCCGATCGATCAGTTTCTAGGGGGTCAACATAAGAGGAACTGCTCTCTCTACTTCAGCGAGGAAGGAATGGATTCCATATTCGTGATAGCACGGACCACTCACTCATTCGAGAATAGAGCCAACGAGAAGTGTTGGAGCACATACTTCAAGTGATCCTTACTAACACGTCAAACTCTACCCTAGTCTAAGCGTAAATGCAGTGATCACCTCAGATTAAGATTAATCCATATATGATCATCTTGTGATTCGATAAGACTTCGACACGGAATTATATCGAGAACTCAAATCAAATCGGTCCAAATACTATATGATTATCATCATATATAAATGCCCCACTAGGTACCTATTACCGCGAGTCCGGATAAGATCACACACCTAAAGTGTTCGGGGCGCATTAATAGCAAATTAATCATGAGACCCGCACTCAGATTAATAAACGCTACGGACTAAGTTAATTTTAAGTACATCTCACTAACTCAATCCTCTTGTGTATAGCCATACACTGAGTTATGTGATTACATAAACGAGGTACTTAGGGTTTTCAGTAGTGTCTTAATTATAAATATAAATGCATATAATAAGATGAATTATTAATTCTGTCTTAAAACAATTAGATAATTGTCTTTCGGGCACTACACCTAACAATCTCCCACTTGCACGAAAGGCAAGTGGATTAATTGTTTTAGAGCACACCCTTTTATATCTATATCTACAACATTCTCCCACTTGCTCAAAACAAGTGAGACGTATCCCTCAAATCTGTACTCTCCAAGCGCATCTTAGTAATTCATCCTTCCAAGCACGACCGGAGTGTGCCGCCGCAGGGTAGGTCAGTGACCCGGCGCGTACTTAGAATCCGAATACCATGTGACCTGGTACACTGATCAGGTAGGTTGGCGGCTTGAGTCAATCTTTGGGATCGAAATGTCGCCTTTCCATCTAATCCGGTGGTACGATTTCAATATGCCTTTGATTCAACACTGAGGACGAAATCGTCTTAACGATCATCCTTAATCTGACTTAAAGTCAGAATTAGTGTCATCACTTATATTCTAGTTTGCACCTGAATATACTAGCATATTATTCCTCATGCTCCCGAAGATACTTGAGGATTCACTAAACATCCCATTTCGTATTCATCCTCAGGTTTAGATAACCATTCCTGAGAGGTAGGGTAGACTACATCGTTGAATGCTGCATAAATGCAAGAATATCTTAACCAGGTGAATGGATGGGATTGCCAATGATCGATTCTTGCGGATTTGAGCGAATCAAATCCTTTAGAATGAATCCCGATGACATGTCAGACTTTGACTTCAGATAACACACCCATGTTGTTTCCAACTGTTTTAGTGTTACCATTCACAAACACTAATCTACATACTACTTTACTAATATTGATGCCCAGTCTACAAAAGACTTATCAACATTCTGGTCAAGTCCACATATTAAAATATATGACTTTGAAATGACCTAGAGGTTTGCTTTAATCCCCGAAGGATATAAGCTATGGCAGGCATCCTGCCAAAGGTTCTTCTGAATAAATTAAGATACCGTTAGTCTTGCAAAAAAGTCTTAGGGAATCACCCCTATTTTCTGCGTTTTAACGAATCCATTATTTGTTCTTAGCTAAAACCCTTCTGTTCTGAATGAATTCAGATTCCGTTGTTCGGCAAGGAAGTCTTCGGGAATCACCCATATTTCTTGCTTTCTGACGAAATCAAGCAAGACTGAGTGATAAGAGAGATCACGGTCTGGTTAACTCTCTACCTTTTAGGGAATCACCCCTAAATTACTCAGCTTTGCGTTGAAAGTTAAACTTTCCTATTCATTCGACTCTTCTCCGTGTAGTTTCAATTACTCCCACTGGGCCTGAGATACTCAGGTGGTTCTACAAGAGTTTCAACAGAATTGGAGTATCATACTCCATTCACAGGGTTATGGCTTTTAAACCAACCTCTATGATCAGGATCCTACACAGCCCACAAAGGACTATAGGTCATCAATCTGCCCTATAGACCATAAGGTCCTGCAATGGGTAATGGACAAACCATACTCCCACTGCGTTCGGGGTGGAGTGATATACTGATCTAGTTTAGTAGTTTTTATTAGTGTTTTCACCAACTGCCGGTGTTGGATGTGGACTGAACAAATCAGTTAGTAACATCTTGAGTACAAATACTTCAAGATCCAAGGTTGTTATTTATAGACTCTATCAGACCGAGTTTGACAGTATAACCGTCATTCTCTGATTTTACGAGTTTAATAACCAACCTTTACTCAATGCATTAAGATATTTCACGACACGAGCGTACGCAAAATTGCCAGTCCTACCTTCAAGCACTCGGTGCTAAATGCCTCTATTTACGGAAGTGGGGTGAACCGAATTCACTTCTTATCCACAAATGCTTAGGCATCTTTTTGGTAGACTTCTCGTTTTTCATAACAACGTAAACCGTTATTTTGCAACCAATATCTTAAATGAGTTCAAGAAACAGATCGTAGCACATCAATAACTATATAAGGCAAATTTATGGTGTATCCTTAGTGAAAACATTTCAGCTGGAGGCGAGCCGAGCATCGATCCCGAAGACTATGCAATAACCTATTTACGAGTATGGAATACTCTATCTCTGGTGAAATCAGAGATTTCCTCCAAATATTTTGGATAAACTTACGGAGGTTCGAGTAGTTATCAGACAACATGTCACTACTCAGAAGCTCCCACTAGCTTGTATCTTTCATATGACCCGAAGGTCGATATGAGCAGGCTATGTAACTTCTTTAAATCTATTACCCTTTCCGATTGAAAGGAAACTTAGGCATTGTTCCTTTGAGACAGGGTTCCTTTGATCGGGAGATAAGAATCACCCTAAGCCGATCTGCAGATCTTATCGTTGGGAATATGCACTAATTAATAGTATATAAAGAAGTGTTTATCTAAATACGGAAACCATTTGCGTTTATATAGTTTTAAGATGCGTTATTAATACCTTTTCAAAGAATGCTTAGTGGTTCCGACTTTATCAAACAAAAGTACGAGTCTTGGATTCACGCTCACGAATGTTATATTCATCATCAATAAGACAAACAAATTACCCTATTGAAAATGAATACGTTCGTTCCAACGAATCCAAAGCAGAAAATGAATTTTCTGTGATACTCAAGAATTGAATCGAGATTCATTTCCTTATATCACTCCCACTAGTCTATCTCGAAATAAGCGCCCGTTGTCTATTTTATTTATCATTTAATGCAAAGCTACCTAGTTCTTCCAAAGAACTTTAGCTTTCAAGAAAATTGCTAGGATACATTGGACAAGTGATCGAAATCACTTTCATTATCCTCTAATTTCCAATTTATTAATTTTCCGGTTTAGCCTTAAAACTACTTAGTCTAGATGACTAACACGTATAAACATTCTTTCCCATTCTCGACTTTCCTTAGATGGAAACAGTCTAGAACTAGCGATTCGTGTGAGTAGACACTACTCTTGAAGCGTAGGACGTTCGATGTTACTTGCTTGGACTATCGATTTTTCTAATCGTTAAATCATAAGACCAAAGCTCCGACTAGTTTATCGGTTCCAAATACCGCCTAACTAGCAACACTTTGTATTTATGATTTTTCAAACATCGAAAATCCCCGAACTAAGCTCCCACTAGTTTATCGGTTCCAAATCTTGTCTAACTAGAAATGCTTTGTTCATGATGTTTCAACGATTATAAAATCTCGAACTAAGCTCCTACTAGTTTATCGATTCCAAATCTTTGTCTAACTAGTAACGCTTTATTCTTGTTTTTCCAATAAATGGAGAAACTTACATGCGATCTATTACACATTTCTAATAATTGGAAAAACAACAAATCATAAGGCTAAGGCTCCCACTAGTTTATCGGTTCCAAATACCGTCTAACTAGCAACGCCTTATGTATATGATTTGCCAATTTTTCAATTTAGAAATTTGTTGTGTAATTACACTTTTAAAATTCACTAAATGAATTTTATCCGATAATCTATGTCATCTTTTGTAAACTAAGTATGGTCGTCTCTCGTTCAACACGAGTGACACCCGTGACACACCTGTACTATGTCACTTAAGTTTTTAAAGGCTCAAGAGAAAAATTTCTTCCGAAAAGTTAACTGCATTTATTGATAATTACAACGTACTTGTTACTTTCCACATTTTTATTGAAGTCCTATTACTAACAGTTTAGTAACCTGAGATCTAGTTGTAAATAAAATGACAGAAAGTTAAATTCAAAAATAAATTTTCACTACTAGATTTATTTTAGGAATAATAAACTATAAAAGAGTTTATCCTACCATTCCAAGGATTTAACCTCGCATAGATCGTCCGAGAGAGGTCGATATCAAGACTATGATGGTCAAAGCTGAGACAATCTCTCTCAATGATTAAGCTTCGAGAATCGAACATCTCACGGGAATCAGACATCCGGACCTTAATCATTGATTACCTTCCTTTTCTAGCCTAGATATTTGAAAATATCCATAAAAAGTGTGACCTACTATATCGGATCTCGTGAGTACGCCCGAGTATGCTACGAGGCGTGTCGCTGACCCGGACGAGTACCGAAAACCTATCCTTCGGAGACCAAGCCTTGAATTTTGATAGCGGTGAACACCATCCGAAGGGGGCGAAATCAAAGCGCACGAGGCGTCACCATTCTCTCACGTGCTTGCATCTATAGTAGAGGCCGTGGGGTTGGTTGTCGCCTTCCCGCTCCCACTCAATATTTTGAAAAAGTGGTGGGTTTACTAATTACGGTTGCGGTCTTGACAATAAGAAACAATAAATCAAAGTACTCCGAATAGGGTCGGTTATGTAGGCAAGCCTACGCCGTCTTATTCGTTGGAACATATGTGATGATTCAGGCCAATCCGGCAAGAGAAGCCCGTTTAGCCCGAAGGCTTATCGGCTATGCTAAGTCTGTCGAAGCTGGTTGTAACGCATACATCACACGCGTGGAGGGAGTCGATTGAGCCAAGCTCGGTTGAACTCGCCCAACCATGGTTAGACCATTTCCAACCCATGTACTAAGATTCTCCGATTTCTAAATTGTAACCCAAAGCGTAATCTTGTTTTCATTTAAGGTGGGTTCAAGAAGCCATCACCGAAAAAGCTCAACGATTTATCCAAGTGGGATTCACCGAGAATCCATCACTAAAATCGTAACGATTGACATAAACCCGGTCCTCGGTTTTTATAATTAGCTACTTATTATTTTAACTACCACATATTAAATTAATAAGCATTCATACTAATTATTCGAGTTATACATGCCTAATTTATTCGAAATAAACTAGCTACATGTATGCATTGGAGTGGAATCATGATATGATGCATGTCATGGTAATTTTCGGTTATATCATACAATTTTCGATCATACGAAAAATAATGGAAAAAATAAACACCGAGATGGATCGATTTGGTACTTCGTATCTAACCTATTAAAAAAAACACAAACCCTAACTAGGGTTTACTATTTTCTAATATGCTGCTGCTGCGTAATATCGAAGATCGGAAATCCAAACGAGCCTTGATCGTCATGAAACTTTATGGATCTGTTCTTCACTCCGCCTACTTCAATCTGAACGGTTGGATCTTCGTTTCAATGGTCCAATTTTCTCCAGCAATCCGCCGATCTAACTGCTGCATCTGTTTATAACTGCGGCGCAACAGTGTCTTCCTGGGGACGATCGGGCATCGAGACAAATCCCGATCGACCTTAAATTTTTAGGGCTTGTTCATAACTCCATGGTAGTCGATCTGAACGGTCGGATCTTCGTTTCAACGGTCCAATCTCTTCAAGAAATTCGACGAACTCACAGCAAGGGTTTTAATGCCTGCTGTGCTTTTCTGTTACAGCAGCAACTTTATAGCAGCGATCGGACATCGATATCGACTCCGATCGTCACGAAATTTTTAGGGCATGTTCTTCTACTTTTATTCTTCATTCTGACCGGAGGGATTGTCGTTTCAACGGCTCAAACTCCGGGAAAAAATAAAAAACGGAACAGCAACAAAACAGATCTACTTCTAGGAAATTAAAATTACAAAATTTCCTATACTCATATAAACGAATTTATATGAGTTTACAATAGATCTAACGAGTAAACAATACCAACCCCAATCCATCTCTTCAACCACAACAATCACAAGCATACAATCATGATTAAATTCGAATTTTACCAAAAAAAACGAAATAAAACATCTAAAACATGATTTTCCACTCTAAGATCTAAAATTCATATACTTTGATCGTTAGATCAAAGGCTCTGATACCACTTGTTAGATGTAATATCGTCGGATCAATTATGGATCGACCCGATTCACGCTAATGGAAGGCATCAGATCTAGATCTAAACGAAACAAAATACATAAATAAAAGATCTAATCCTACAAGGGGGTTTGGGAGCCTACCTTTTTATGGTGCTTAACTCCAAGAACGATAGATCTCCAAGAACACGTATTTGAGAAGCCACAGTCTTCCAACGTGTGTCTCCCAGCAACACCAGGTGGATGATGTTTCCCGCCGCCGGACCTCCTTGATATGCTACCGGAAAAATCCCGAAGATTTTTCCAACTCGAACCCTAAGAATAGAGGCCGAAATTTTCAGCCAATTTCTCTTGTGAATAGTGACGTGAATAGTGTGTTTTAAAAGGCTTGGAAGAACTCTCTTTATATAGGAGAGTAAAACTTAACCTCCAAGGATTAAATAATTAAAAGATAATTATTATAATAATCCTTTTCCAAATAAAAGATAAATATAATATTTATCCCAAACAAATTAGGATAAATAAATATATTATCCAATATTCCATGATTTATCATTTAACAAATAAAAGATAAATCACATATTAAATAACTATCTAAGAAAACAAATTCCTTAATAATTAAATAATATAAAATATATACAAAAAAAACATGCGCACCTTTTCTTGAAAAATAAGGTCCATGTATATTTTTCCTATATTTGACCAAAAAAGGGTCAACACACCAATTCTGATGAAATTCATTTGAAAAATATCTTTTTTAGTGTATTTAATTATTTAGTCAACTAAACAATTAATCCACATATCAAATTAAATAGCCCAATCCACTATTTAATTATAATTGAGTGTGCAACGACGAGAAACCTATATCTTTATATTAGAGCGCGTCGGGCCAATTGGACCCATATTCAAGTAAATTACAATAAATTAGATAAAATTATTTGTCAGATGAATAATTATATCCAAACTATTAATTCCGGGATTACACCACCATAAACCCAAATCGAACTCTATCGAATATAGATAACTTACACTCAAATTATGAAGTCGGCGCGCCCATCGATATAATCATTACATACGGATAAATCATCCATAGATCATTCGCCGATTAGGATATTTCCGTAAACCCTTCTCGAAACATATTATCCTTATTTACCATTAACCCCTAGTGATCAATTAGTTCATATTCAATATAATATGAACTCACCGATCGATCGATTTCTAGGGTCAACAAATAAAGGAAGCTGTCTCTCTACTTCAGCGAGGAAGGAATGGATTCCATATTCGTGATAGCACGGACCACTCACTCATTCCGAATAGAGCCAACGAAGTGTTGGAGCACATACTTGAAGTGATCCTTACTAACACGTCAAACTCTACCCTAGTCTAGCAGTTAAATGCCTGCGTGATCACCTCGAGATTAAGATTAATCCATATATGATCATCTTGTGATTCGATAAGACTTCTCGATTACGGAATTATATCGAGAACTCAAATCAAATCGGTCCAAATTTCTATATGATTATCATCATATATAAATGCCCCACTAGGTACCCTATTACCGATGATCCGGATAAGACCATCACACCTAAAGTGTTCAGGCGCATTAATAGCAAATTAATCATGAGACCCGTACTCAGATTAATAAACGCTACGGACTAAGTTAATTTTAAGTACATCTCACTAACTCAATCCTCTTGTGTATAGCCATACACTTTGAGTTATGTGATTACATAAACGAGGTACTTAGGGTTTTCAATAGTGTCTTAATTATAAATATAAATGCATATAATAAGATGAATTATTAATTCTGTCTTAAAACAATTAGATAATTGTCTTTCGGGCACTACACCTAACATATATCACATAAATAATCATCCAAGAAAATAAATGCGAAAAAGTAAACCACTGAGATGGACCATTGGTAGCCCTGTATCTAATCTATAGTAAAATATTCTAAACCCACTCTGAATGGGCTTACTAATTATTAATAAAAGAAACCAGAATCTGTATTTATATTAATTAGCTTATCGAAATCTTTATGAATCTTGCACGTAGCCCAGCTGGTACACACCTTTTCCTTCATTCTGCAGGTCGCGAGTTCGAATCCCATGAACTCCATAATTTAAAATTGAATAAAAACGCGTCAAGGGTGTATCGAACCCTTGACGTCCGGATCTCTCACATCAAGCTTGAACCACAGCGCCGCCAACGTCTTTGGAATCAACAACAGATTGCATAATTTTCTATACCCGGAAAAACGAGTTTATAACAGATCTAACGGTAAACAGGTACTAACCCCAATCCATCTCGTCAACCACAACATTCAATCATTCATATATATATTTCCAAAAAATATAAAAGATGCAAAAATTCTAATGCAATTCCACCGTTAATTAATTAATCCGTTCATAATTAATTAATCGACCAAATCAGTTTTAACCGTGGCTCCGATACCACATGTTGGAGTTGTCGGAATCTGAATTCGACACGAAAACCAGATTTGAAAGAATCGAGTCGAGTCAGAACCCACACAGATTCATCTAGATCTTGATTAGATCAAGATCTATTGCGGAAGCATGAATTTTACGATCTAATTAACTAATAAACGATTAATTAATACCTTAAAGAGAAGGTTACGAGATTACCCAACCGAATCGAGATGCCGTGATCTTCCAGATTGTATTTCCAAGCGACGACTGGTGGACGTCGATCCCGTATTCGAACCTCTTCGAATATGCCTTCAAGAAAATCTAGTTTTTCTTCTTCCCAATGTCCAAGACAAGAAAATAAAATTTGTCTCTTTTATTCAAAATAGGCTTTGGTTTTTTCCATCAAATTTGGTGTTGGAGAATAAAAAAAATGTGAATTTATTTCATGTCATAAAAGTACTTTAGGAAAATAAAAAAAATAAAACGTACCTGGAATGGCTGCATCCAAAGTGAACACCCTTGTTGGTCGGCTTGCACTTCCTCGTTTGTTACTCCATTGATTTCCATCGGTGTTCCTTGTGGGACAATCTCTCGCAATATGTCCGGTGTCCCCACATTGATAACACCCACTTGAACTGGTTCGGCACTCCCCGGCATGGGTCTTCTTGCACTTCAAACAAACTGATGCACTAACTGTTGACTTTGCCACAAGCGGTGCCATGACCCTCTTCACATCTTGTTGCGGTGCCCCCTGACTATCTCCTTGACTAGTCTCAAAAGATCTCTTTACTCCTACAACCACAGAAGGTTTATTCTTAAATGTCTCAACTTCCAACGCCTTGTTAAGAATGTCCTCCATTAAACATGGTGTAGCTCTGATGTGATCCCGGGCAAGATTAATGGTGGTTTTCAAAGGAAAATAAAGAAAAAGAAGTAGAGTGAAAGAAGCGGGCATTTCATCCCACATTGCAAATTTGTGATTTTTCTTAGAATTTTATTATTATTTATCTCTTTTATTTTTATTTTTATTTCTATTAAATAACTTTGTCATCCACATCGCACAGGAGTAGTTTATTTCTTTTATTCCAAATTATAAAAGGCATCATATGTAACTTTTACTGATTGTTAAATTTTTAGTGAAATACATTTATTTGAGTTCTCTTGGAACTTGTGAGTATTCTTTAGCAGAGTATTCAAACTTGAACTTATCAGTCGTGAGCATCTTTGTCGCGTTCATAAACCGAGGTTCTTAGATACAAGGATATACAGGGTCGAGGTCCTTATCCAAGTTCTTAGATACACGGATATCCCAGGGTCATGGAGCTCGGTTGCATTGTTCCTACAATCCGGGGCGGTCCTACGCTTTTTAAGTGCACGGAGTTAAAAAAATTAGGCTATACACACAAAAAAAAATCGAATTTAAAATACAATTTTTTTCTAATACATTCATATACAAACATCAAATTCCTTTATGATTAAATTTATTTGTTTTTGATATATAAAGCGATTTCTAATTTTTTTGGTCTCTTTTATCTGCTACTTTCTTGTGAAGTAACATTTAATAACATATAAATTGTTTTATTGGGTTGGATATTTTTTTAAAAATCTACTATATATAAATTTTTTTATTGGGGTTGGGTATTTTTTTTTAAAGAATCATTTTATTTGTTATCAAAATCGAGCTTTTTTAATATACGATTTTTTTATAAATCGATCGGATTAACTCTATAATTTTTTTTTGGATAAGCAAAACATGCAGATTGACGGCTATCGGGATTCATTAAGAAGTTCGAGCCTGGCCGCTCGCTTTGGCTTGTGATAGGGCCGCCCTGCTACAATCGATCCTTGGGCAATTCAGAATGAAGCTCTTCTTGGTTCACTTCGGTTAGTATCGAAACAAATTGCAGTATCGAGACAATCATTGTAGGTAACAAATATCTTTTTTGTTTCCTCTTTGCATCGATTTCCAAAAAAAAATAAAAATTCCCAGCATATATATTTTTTTCTTTCGTTCCTTGTTCCTGAGTATTGTTCATTGCCGTACCAATCCCAGCCGGCCCTAGTTATATATAAAAAGAAATATATTTCCGGCTTTACTAGTTGAATTCATGCGTCCTAGTTAATCGATTAATCTTTGTAATTTGATTCATCCTTGTTAGTTTGCTGACCCGGAGTGGTTGTTTTACAAAAAAAAAAAAAGGAAAAATATATCCCAGCAATTTCTTTTTTCTTTTTTTTTTTCCGTTCTTTGTTCTTGTTCTTCGTCCCTTATAATAAAATAAAAAAGAGTTTCCAGTTTTTCTTGATCCCCTTTTTTTTGCACCTTTCGATTCTGATTAAAAAAAAAAAAAAAAACCTCTTTTCTTTTCCAAATCTTTCGCATCTGTTGAATAAAGAATATATATATATATATATATATATAGCCCAGCCTTGATTGCCTTCTTTTTCTGTGGCTACGTATTCATCATTCTTCCAAAAAAAAAAAAATAAAATGATGCGTGATCATCAAATATTGCTAGTGGCTGCCGTATAAAACAAATCTAGTTGACCTAATTGATTTCTTTTGCTTTGTTTTGTATTATTTACCTCAATTTCAGCCCTAGTTTGAAAAAAGAATGAAGAAAATTACGTGGGTTTCACATCTTTGGTGTGAAATTTTTCACACATGTGAAATTCTGTAGTCAAAAAAAAAAACACATTAAGGCCATTAATTACTTAAAATTTTCAGGTGAAATTTTCTTCATCAAAAAAAATTCATCCATTTTTCCCTTTTGCTTCATTCTTTGCTCTTCTTTCTTACACCTTATTCCCACCTAACCTCTCTTGAGCCTTTCCATATCAGTCCTAGATTTCAATTTAGGTTCTTTGGTTGTGATTGCTCGGTTTGCTTATTGTTTTGGTTTGTTCTCGTTTGAGCTCTACATGAAGGAGTGATAAACACGAGAGAATTGTGAGGATATACATATTTTGGTCATGGATTACGACATATTTTACTCATTGTCTTATTCGGGAGAGGAATATGAGTTTTGCATTGATCACTGTGAAGAGGAGAATTTAGTTAGCATTGCGGTGGTTAAAGAGTTGAACTTATGGACGATAAGCATTGTCCTTATTACGTTGTTGATGGGAGGTCGTCGGGCACGTGTTACAAGAACAACAGCGTTCGATTGACATTGGTGGTTATAAAGCTGTCATATTATGTGATGTGTTTCCATTGAGAGGTGAAGATCTCGGTATTGGGACAAGCATGGTTAGATGTGTATGAGGTAAGGTATAATTCTTCCCATACTCGGTATTCTTTTTTGTGGGTTATATGGCAAGAAGTATGTCCTTGAATCGCTACCCCATATACACGAGAGTGCTTTCAAGCATGAAGAATCCAAAATGTGGAAAATGAGATACAAGCAAGAAAGCTTCCAAAGGTGTGTTTTACATTTTTGCGGTCATTGTAAAGGGGATGACCATAACTTTCAAGATTGTCCTAAATTCTTGCAAGAACTACGTAGAATCGATGAGGAAGCTCGTTTGAAACACGAATCCGCAAGGGAAAAAGACTTGGTTGAAGCCACAAACGAAGAGATTGTTGACACTCGAGCGGAAGAGTTGAAAAATGATGAAGATAACTGTGTGGTAGAGATGAATATTGAGAATGAGCCCGAATTTGTGGAAGAGAAAGTAGAGGTGTGCGAGGTGTTTATTATGGAAGAAGAACGCGCGGAGTTGTTTTTTGGTTGAGGCAAAGAAGATGCTCTGGATCTCAATTCTTGTTCCGTTTTTGTCGAATCTTCTTTTGCAGGTACATGATGATCAGCTTCGTGAAGAGGACACCGGGCTGTTGGATACATCCACTCCAGCCCCTATATTTCCTCTGGATGATCTATCCCCGGTTGATAATGGTGGAAAACCGGCGCACACTTTTGTTGATCCTTTTGTGGCGCATGTTCTTTGTTTGTTCCCAATTAAATTGCTATGACTACGTTCTTTGTCGCCACTACGAGCTTCATGCACATCTATATCAAGCCAAGATCTGTCAGTATGTTCCGTTGAGGAAGCATAGATCACCATTTACACCTGCTATTGCTTTGGAATCGTATTTATGCATTGTATTTGATCCCGGTATACCATTGATGATTCTTGAGGGTTGTTCATGCTTTGTATGTGTTGCTAAATTCTACGATATCCTTTTGATTTGAATACGAATCCTTTCCAACCGGGAGAGAAAGATGTGATCCCGGGCAAGATTAATGGTGGTTTTCAAAGGAAAAAAAAGAAGAAAAAGAAGTAGAGTGAAAGAAGCCGACATTTTATCCCACATTGCAAATTTGACAGATTTTCTTAGAATTTTATTATTATTTATCTCTTTTATTTTTATTTTTATTTCTATTAAATAACTTTGTCCCACAACTCTTTGTGAGTAGTTTATTTCTTTTATTCCAGCCTATAAAAGGGCATCATATGTAACTTTTACAGATAGTTAATTTTTTAGTGAAATACATTTATTTGAGTTCTCTTGGAACTTGTGAGTATTCTTTAGCAAAGTATTCAAACCTGAACTTATCAAGGTCGTGAGCATACCTTGTGGCGTTCATAAACCGAGGTTCTTAGATACAGGGATATCTAGGGGTCGAGGTCCTAATCCAAGGTTCTTAGATACACGGATATCTAGGGGTCGCGGAGCTCGCTTGCATTGTTCCTACAATCGATCCTTGGGCAATTCAGAATTGAGCCTCCTCGGTTCACTTCAAGCTCCCAACATACCATCTTGTATTTCCCGAGACAAACCATTCTCATACAAAGCCATCTTTTTCTCTTCTATTTTTATAATATCAGGATAGAACTTGCACAACTCATTGAACCTTTGGGTGTATTGGCTAACCGTCTTGTGTAAGCCTTGTTTAAGATTCAAGAATTGGCTTGCTTAGTCCGCTTGTACTGAGGGTGGGAAGTACTCGGTGTAAAAAAGATCCTTGAACTCTTTCCAAACTATGATTTCCCCTCGGCTACCCTCTAATGCCTCTATCCAAACCTCAGCCGTCCTTAGAAAGAAACCCATGGCTAGCTGTTCCATCTCGGACTCAGGAACGTTCACGTTCCTACAAGATTTCTCAAAGCTCCTTATCTATATATCTGCTTTCGCCGGATCCACGTTCCTAAAGAAATCTTGAACACGATTTCTTTTTAGCCTTGTATACCAATCAATCGGTGGAGCTTGATCGTGAACCGGTGGTGCAACTGGAGGTCTAACTGGTGGAACAAAGGGTGGATAAACAGGTGGGTATCCAAGAGGCATTTGCTGTGCTTGAGGTACTTGAGTTGGGTGTAAAGGCGGATATGGCTTGTGAGGTGGATCTATAGGTGATAATTGATGGTAGGGATAGTATCCTTGATGATAAGGTGAAGCATGGTAAGGTTGCTGAAGTCCAATGGGTGAGTAGCCAAAGCCATGATGTTGTTCAACCCTTGATGACGGTGGTATGGTAGGTTGGGGTGGATAACTTGTAGGTGGAGGATAGAAGATTTGTTGATGTAGAGGTCTCACTGGATAAGTAGGGTAGCTTACCGGTGGAGGTGGGTAGACAACATTAGCTTGAGGTGGATACACCTCAGTCACATGAGGTAAATACACCGGTGGTATATCACCTATAATAGTAAACATGTAAGGGTCCACCATCATGCTTATGTGGACTAGGGTGTGGAGGTAGATCCTGATGAACCTGAGGTTGTTCTTGCTAAAACTGAGGTGGGGGTAACTGATTCTGATGATGCCCTTGGTGTTCAACCCTTTCCACGTAAAGGATGATTGCTGCCTCATCCGGTTTCAACTCATTTGCCTCTTGCTGCGCTCTTGAACTTTCAACACCACAGACACCTCTATTGGTTACTACCATTCTGAAAGATCAAGAAAGATCAGAATGTTACTAAGTGGTCTAAAGAAATCTTATCTTAAAGGAAAGGAATCTTAGAACAGCAAGGACGCTTCGCTCTAATACCAACTGTAACGTCCCATTCCCGGATACCGAGTCCTTATCCAGGAAAGAACGTTCGGCGCGTTTAAGATTAAATAAATCCAATATTATACGCAAGCCTCTATGTTGTCGTATCGAAATAAAGCAAACAGAAGCTAAAAAGACTTAGGTAAAATCAAAAATGCTACTAGAATAGATTACAACCATGCTAAAGATAGAAATGTTATCTTACAACAATGATAAACAAATCTTACGAGGTACGATGTCTCAACGAAAGTACAACAACTTATCTTACAAAAGTCTCAAAGACATAAATTCAACATATGCCTTGAAAAGAAAAGCAACTTGGTTTGATACATCATAGTTAATAAAAGAAAAATAAGTCAACAAAAAAAGCATGGCATCATCAAAGGCCGTCCTCAATCCTCATCGAACTCCCGATGAACTGTTCATCTTCTCACCCCATATAGCATACAACAAACAATGAAATGGAGGTAAATACGTAGGTACTTAGTAAAAGAGGTAGAAGCTATTGAATAATTAAGTTTTACAACGAAAGATTTACAATTATTTGTTAAGTTATCTTTGTGAGACCGACTCAAACTCTAGGGTTCACTTCATGATCATCAACACGTCGTGGGATCCTACTTGTTTCTAGATTAGCTTATCTTTGTTAAATTAGTATTCAAGGGCACTATGCATGGTGATACTCACCACAAAGTATATGGGTGCAACCTATTAATGGATCACACCAATAGCCGCGGGCTAGCCTCGATAGTGTACATGTCCGGTGAAGTCCCTCCGTACTTGGGGTCTTAGTGACCTATGGAGTTACTCATTCATGAAGTCCATCTATACTGGTGCCCCTCAGAGGCCAGCAGAGTTATTCACTTTATCCGACCGCCCACACATCATGATATAATTGTGCCTTACCAAGAATAACACGATGTTTATGCTTTTAACTACTCAAGTATGTATGTTATTTATTGTTAACTGGAAACCTAAGTATTTTCAAAGAAGGGCTCACTTACAACTTCAATTCATTCTATTAGACCACTAGACATTAACAAAGTCTATCATATTACACAGACATTGATGAATACTAATTCATCAAAGCACACTCCAATCATGCTTTTTCAACGGTCCCGAACTTCAACTCTTAGGGAGAATCCATTCAGTGCCGGAACTAAATGCATCAGAAGATTAATAATGGCTTGTTCATGTTCATTTAATGTTATTAAATCAAGAAACAACATTCAAAACTCATACCGGGGCTTAAAACTCTTTAAAACCCAAAAAGGGACCCTTTGGCGGCCACTAGGAGCACTCTGGAGGAAGCCAAAAGCACACTGGCGGACGCCAGTACAAACCAGAGACCAGTATAAATGTTCTGCCTCAAACTGGAGGACACCAGTCCCCTTCTTGTGGATGCCAGAAGAGCCTGCAACCACAAAACAACAGTTTTTCTGCACTTTTATGATTTCTAGACTATTCCATACATATTTAACATAAAAAATACTCAGAAAATAGCAGCAAAACCAACCATAGCGTACCATAACATTCAACACTTCAACAACAAAGTTTAGACATGGTTTCTAGCTTCATAACCACACCAAAACACAACCAAATATTTAGAAAACTTGAATTAAATCAATAGGAAGGCCCTCTTACCTGTGATTCCAAACCAAAGAAACCAAAACCTTTAAGCAACTACAGCACTTCTTAAACCTTCAACCAACACCTATTTTTGATCAACAATCAAACTATAATTAATTGTGATCAAGGTTTCTGAATGATTAAACTACGAAATGATCAACTTTATTCAACCAAACATGATCAAATCTTAAAGATCTCAAAACTTGGGCAAAACTAACCTTTCTCAATACCCCAAATTTTTTGTATCTAAGCGATCCTTTCTCCCTACGATCTTGATTCTCTAGTTTATACGGAATCAATCAACTAACTTGTGAGAATTTGAAATAATTCTCCTTTTCTCTTTATGATTTGAGAGAGGCGAACTTTGAACTTCTGAAACCTTCCTGACAACTCCCTTTCTTATTGGGAGGTTTATTTTGTGGAAAAATAACTCCCAATGAGTTATTTCTTATTAAATCCCTTAATTCTCCATTAATTTCAGGAACCCCTTTTTTCTTCTATTTTATTTTAGTCTTAAATCCATAAATATATTAAATATAATATTCCAAATTTTATAAATGACACGTCTGCCCATTCCCGAATTTGGGATATTACATTCATCCCCCTTAAGAGGAGTTTCCTCTTCGAAACCGGAACATGTTCAACTGGAAGCTTCTTTCCTAGCAACTCTCTAGCACAAACCAAAACCAAATCTTCACTTGAATAACTTCCAACAACTCTAATCTTGCTAACCATAGAGACAAAACACTGCTGATTCCCAACTATTCGAACCCTTTCCCACTCAACTCAATCACTGACCAACCACGTCTTGAACCACAAAAACCGCACTAACCAATCTTCCGCTCAACACTTGATCCCTACAATCACATTACCCGGATGGTAACCAAAGAGTTTTTAACGGTTGAAGGGTAAATTTGAAATTCTTTGCTATCTTCACACAAAAGTATTTGACACTCTCATATTAATTAAAGTGACATAGCTTAGTTATCCATTATTAATGTTCCTAAAATATGGTTCATTTACTTAAATACAATTACAATGTGAATTTAATTCATATGATAAAAATATTTTTGGAAAATAAACAAACTAAAATGTACATGGAATGGCTGCATCCAAATCGAACACCCTTGTTGGCCGGCTTGCACTTCCTCGGTTGTTACACCATTTATATCCATTGGTGTTCCTTGTAGGACAAGCTCTCACAATATGTCCGGTGTCCCAACATTGATAAAACCCACTTGAACTGGTTCAGCACTCCCCGGTGTGGCTCTTCTTGCACTTCGAACAAACTGATGCACTAACTGTTGACTTTGCCGCAAGTGGTGCCGTGACCCTCTTCACATCTTGCTGCAGTGCCCTCTGACTATCCCCTTGACTAGTCTCAAAAGATCTATTTACTCCCACAACCACTGAAGGTTTAATCTTAAACGTGTCAACTTTCAATGCCTTGTTAAGCTTCTCCGCCATTGTCCTTGGTGTAGCTCCCAACATACCGGCTTGTATTTACCGAGACAAACCATTCTGATACAAAGCCATATTCTTCTCTTCTACTTTCATGATCCCAGGATAGAACCTGCCCAACTCATTGAACCTTTGGGTGTATTGGGTAACCGTCATGTGTAAGCCTTCTTTAAGATTCAAGAATTGGCTTGCTTTGTCCGCTTGTACCGAGGGTGGGAAGTACTCTGTGTAAAACAGATCCTTGAACTCTTTCTAAACAATGATTTTCCCTTGGCTACTCTCTAATGCCTCTATCCAACTATCATCCGTCCTTAAAGAGGTAGAAGCTATTGAATAATTATGTTTTACAACGAAAGATTTACAATTATTAATTAAGTTATCTTTGTGAGACTGACTTAAACTCTAGGGTTCACTTCATGTCCATCAACATGTCATGGGATCCTACTGTTTCTAGCTTAGCTTATCTTTGATACATCAGTATTTATAGGCACTATGTGTGGTACTACTCACCACGAATTATCTGGGTGCAACCTATTAATGGATCACACCAATAACCACGGGCTACCCCCGATAGTGTACATGTTCGGTAATGTCCCTCCGTACTTGGTGTCTTAGTGACCTATAGAGCTATTCATTCACGAAGTCCCTCTACTCCTGGTGCCCCTCAAAGGACATCAGAGTTATTCACTTTATCTGTCCGCCCACACATCGCAATATAGACTTGTGACATACCAATAATAACATGATGTTTATATTGGTCCCTTGGAAGGCTTTGGTTAATTTTTGAGGGGGTGTGTGAATAAACTAACACTTAAAACTTTTTCAAGTTTAACAGATCAGCTGATCTTATAGTCAGCTGACTATAGGGTCTGTTGAATCTGAAGCAGTGGAATATTAATTAAGCCATTTTACTTGTTAAAATATGATGCCAAGTATTAGATACCCAGCAGTGTACTGTGTGTGAATTCAATAGCTAGTTCAGCAGATTGATGTTGATATACTTGCAATAAATTTTAATGCAAAAATAAAGTAACGAAAGAATTATAGTGATTCTAGGTGGTGTAATCTTGTCAGTCCACTCTTCTTCTGTGATGTTGGAGGAAATTCACTAGAGTCTTTTGAGTTTGCAGTTGCAAAAGGCCTAAACCGATTGTCCTTGACCAATAACTATGACTTCTGTCCGAACACTAAGAAACATGTAGGATTGCTTTGCTCCTAAGTATTCCTTTGGTCCTTGATGGGTAGGATTGCCTCTTCACCACCTCCACCACAAAACAATAGTCCTTGACTCTCGTGATTGCTTCTCTGTCTTCAGGTTTCTTTGATAAACAAATATTTGAATCAAGAAAGTGATTCTGCTTTGACAAGCTTTTGATCATGATAGTAAGATCATAAGCTTAGATTCTCCGAGTGTGTATACTAAATGATACTTGAATGTAGGAACACTTTAAGAAATTCTGGATCAACAGTGTATGCTCAGTATGATGCAGGTTACAATTCAACAGGGTATAATGCTCTTGATTACTTGTAAACTCATATTGCTTGTATGTTTTCTGGTTCCAGTGGTCCTCTATTTATAGGTGTAAATCCAATATTTGAATTTGAAATTTGAATCTCACCGTTATTGGATTTTTCTGAATATTCCCCTGAAATTCCCTCTGTTGTACATCCTGATAGTATGTCAGTGTCCTTCTAACAGACAGTCTGTCAACCAATGATTTTTCTCCGTTTGATTTGGATCTGAAAACATTGTAACATTCTTTTAATCTCCATCATTGATTGACTGGTTAATGTAATGCTTGATATCCATTCTTATCCATTTAATCCTCTAGAACAATCCTTGGAATGGATTAAATTAAACTTATGTATACTCAGCTGATAGTCCGTTCATGAGTCTGCTGGGTAATACAAAAGGTCAGCTGAACTAGGTTTGTTGTGTTCTTGTCTGAACACTTCAACTGACTGTTTCTCATCTAAATTTTAATTGTGAAGTTATAGTACACCATTTTAAACATAACTAAGTCCCATTCATCACATTTCCTTTTTGGGAACTTAGACCTTCAATACAAAGTGTACAAGATCAGTTTAAGTCATCACAGACTTACCTAAATTCCGATCCTATACCCTTGGCTTTTAAGTCTTCATTACTCAGTTTGAAACCTCAGCCTTCAATCTTCAATACTGAGTTTGAACCCCCAACCTTGAGTCTTCGTGAGGTACTAGACACTCTCTTTGAGACCTAATCTAGATAGGCCTCCGAGCTAGTCACTAACGCTTTCTGGTGCTTGTTTGATCATACCTAGACAAAGATCAAACTCTAGTAAACCTATACATTAAATCTAGAAATATTTTTGCGTTGCCCTATAATTGTGAGTCTAGCACTCATCAGTAAAACTAAATTATGTCTAACAATTTCCCCTTAGTGATGATACAAATACCCTTCTTACAGCAAGGCAAAAAGATAAAGACAATAGAAATATAACAAATTTCTTGTATATTTCATTTAGATTCAAATTTGTTCAAATTATTACAACTACATTCAGCAGAAAGATAAATAAATATGAGTATGCTGAACTAGTGTCTTTCTTGATCTTTTTTTTGCTGATATTCTCTGATTTCTCTTCTCATGTCAATTATCCACTGGTTTTCAATTATAGAGAAATTTATCCATATGTGTATCAGCTTCCATTGTTCCCAAGCTTCAGCAATTGTCATTTGAATTCTTTGAAATGTAAAGTCTCATTTCATATATACTTCTTTGAATTCATCTAGGGAGTCTTTTGCAGACAAACTCCTTAACCTTTGCTCAGCAGTCATGCCTCTACCACATCTTGATCCACATCTTCCACTACCTCTTGTGGCTCTCATTGATCTGACCCTGATTTCCCATAGTTTTAGCCCTAAGAAAGACTTCAAACCTTCTACAAAACTCATGTCTCTGTAAGGTGTCTTTCTTGCATTGTATAGACTTGTAAACTCATTCAGCAGGTCATCAGTTCAATCAACTCTTCCAGGTGCAGGGGTCTGTTGAAATAGTGTCCTAAACCCAATCGGGTTGGACCGGATCCGACCGGGTCGGGTTGTTTACAGTCTATTTAGTTCATGTAATAACTTTATCATGATTAATAAAAGCACTTTTGTTATTATATATTTTGTTTATCTTTATGAACCAATTATGTTATTGAATATATAGTAACGTCCTTAGTATTAAATTGTGATAGAGAAACAATGATGATGATTATGGTTGATGAGATCTCTGATACTCAAAAGGTCTCTAGTCGTATGTGCTGTCAAACGGGACATTGATAGTATGATTAGACTGGCACGTATCGGATGTCTTCTATCTTATTGAAGAAAGGGATAGATCTCGTCTATTGAAGTGTAGAGACGCTTGGACTATACGTGGACGTGTATTGGAGAATGCGTACGTCAGACTGACCTACTTACATTAAGTGTCGCAGTATGTGGCAGTTGTGTAATTATCTTGAGACCGGAGTCTCATGGCATCACGGTGTGGATTGTCATGCTTTGACACTGTTGAGGCTCCCCTAGCCACAGGGCGATCATACGATAGTGCTCCGGTGTGATATTGAAGCATGCGTAGGATACATGTTAGTTCGTCCGGAAATCGTGTATCCTATGATTAGGAGTAAATATCCGAAATGGCCTTCTTATAAGGAATGTCTAGCTCTCGTGAATTTTTGCAATGTGGGAGTAATTTAGTTATTCTGAGAGAGCATGATATCCAGATTATAAGATACGATCGTTGATGTACTGACACTAGAGATACAATTGTATGAATATTATTACAGGGATAGGATCCTATTTACACGGTAACTGTTTCATATGAAAGGTAGTAGTAATCGCTTTTGAATCTTCCGATGATTGGGGGTCACGGTGTGTTGCTAGACGCTATTCCGTGATCGTTATGTATGAAGGGCATTTTTGTAATTTGTACTTTATGTCTGCAACCAACATAATCGGGAGCCTATCGGGTCACACACATGAAAACATCTAGCCGTATTAAAATGTGGTTATAGTGATAACCATATAATGAAAGTTTATATCGATTATAAAGTGTTATGGTGATTAAATTAATATGGTGGTATTTATTTATTATGAATAAATTAAATACAAGATATTAATTATATTGATTAATTAAAGAATATTCCGGTTACCAATTTATGGCTATGGGGCAAGAACACAAGTGTATTAAGATACACTTGGATTGTGCAATTTAATTAATAGTATTATCATATATTAGTATTAGATATTAATAGATTTGCACAAATTGATTTATAGTAATAAGATAAAGATAGTCAATATTAGATATCGACAATATCTTGGATTTATTTAATATGAGATATTAAATTAAATGTGATAAATCTAAAATATCTATTTTTCTTATTTTACTAGTAAAATATTTTCTTTCTCCCCAATCTACTAGGAAGCTTCTCCCAATTAGATTGGATTAACAAGGGGCGCACCACCATCTATATAAGAGAGGGGTTGGCTAGCTCTTTTGTATCATCACACCCGGACACCGAGTCCTTATCCGGAAACGAAACGCTCGGCACGTATAATATTAAATAAATCTAATATTACACGTAAGTCTTTACTACGTCGTATTGAGTTTAGCAAAACGGAAGCTCAAAAGACTCGGCGAAACATCATAAATGCTACTAAGAATAGAAATCGACATACTAAAGATAGAAATGTAACATTTATTACATTGGAAAACCAAACGAAACGTAACAACGTACGAAATCCTATGAAAGCAAGTACTAAAGAAAATTACAAGAAATTCCCCAACGACAACAAGTCTAGTGAATATAAATATAAATAAATAAAGCCTTCAACTTCGGCGTCCTTAAACGTCGTCATCAAAGTCCTCCTCGAACTGCGGGATTACCTGTTCGCCTTCTCTCCCCCAAACACATAAATAAACATGCATTTGAGGTAAGTACATTGTACATAGTAAGAAGTAGAAGCTACAATTTAATTAAGGCTTTTTAACAAGTTTATTATTCTAATTATCTTTATGAGACCGACTCAATCTAGGGTTCACTTCATGTCCATCAACATGTCATGACTAACTGTTTCTAACTTAGCTTATCTTTGTTACATCCGCATTCAAGGGCACTACGCATGGTGCTGCCCACCACGAGACATCTGGGTGCAACCTACTGGTGGATCACACCAATATCCACGGGCTAGTCCCGATAGTATACGCGTTCGGTGAAGTCCCTCCGTACTTGGGGTCTTATGAACCTACGGAGTTATTCAATTGTAAAGTCCTTCTGCTCCTGGTGCCCTCTAATGGCCGGTCTAGCAACCGGATTTTTCTAGTAGCTATCCTAGGAGGATTCCAGCGAAGTGCTCGTGTGGATATTGAGAGAGGCCGGACACGTGGACGGCTTGCGCGCACTACTACTCTCCCTAGACTGTCAAAACGTCGATCTTTTAGATCAAGAAAGGTAATCACCGTCTAATATCTTAATGTGTTTATTGTGTTAAACGAAGTCGATCTTGGGATCGGAAATCAAATTTTAAATTCTGCTGCGTTAAACTAGTTGATTTCCTAACAGTGGTATCAGAGCGAGCTTCGAACTTAAACAATAAGCACTAATTAAATTGCGTAGTAATTAATTAATAGATGCAAGATCTAAAATCGCGAGACGAGAAACAAAATAATAATAATAATAATCGATGTAGGGGGCTCGGCCAAAGCGGCGGCCACAACCGTGGCTTCGCCGGCGGCGTCGTCGCCCCTAAGGCTGCCGGCGTTGGATGGTTATTTCATGGGGACATCGTTTTTCGTTTTTCTATTTTGCGATATTTTTATTGTGCATTTATATCTCTTTTGTCTAGTTATATCCTTGTGGCTAACCAATAGTTCAAATAGTTTGGACCATTAGGAAGCCACGGTTAACCTAGGTCTTTCTAAATTTTGTTTAGAATTGGCCTAGGCCCTTTCCAAAATATTTGATTTTGGAAAGGGCCCAGGTGGGTGCCTTTTGATTTTTGGAAACCAAATGCACCCCTTTTGACTAGGAATCAAAAGGAAAGAAACCAACGAGACCTAATTTTAATTTTGATTTAAATTTTAATAGTTCTAATTAATTAAAATTAAAATTAAAATTGAAATCGTTTAAAATTAATATTTGATTTTATTATGATTGAAATCATTTAATTAATTAAATGTTAATTGATTATTTGATTTGATAAAATAAGACGCAAGTAGTTAAATTTTAAATTTATCTTTTTCATAAGATATTATTGTGTGGATTAGATTATGTGTAGATATAATATGATTATATGGACCCCGATTGATCATAGACTCGACCAATATGATAGATGTGTGTGATTTATTTTATGTTGGTTTTCAAAATTGTCCTAGGCCGTTATGAAGAATGTGACCTAGTTTACTTTCTGCATTTATCACATTCCCGTTAGCTCCCCCCGTGTGCGGCGGGTGTATTAATTTATTAGATAGATTATGATGTAACAAGAATGAAGCAGAAGATAGAGACCAAAGAAAGATGAATAAAGATCCCATTCGAGATGGCGCATCAAATATCCTATTGGCGGTTGTATCTACCCTTAGATTTTGACCCGCGGTTTCATCAGTTTGTCTTCGAAACTGCATCTAGGAAAAATCTAGGAAAAATCCATGATCATACCAGTTATATTGTGCGCAGATTGGTGTATGTTTTACTTTATGTTGATAACGTAGAAATATGCACGTTTAGATGAGACCGTAAATAATTAAAAGAATTAATTAAGTGAATTAATTTAAAAATTATTCCCACAACAAAAATCGAGTTAAATTTGTCTCCCGATATTATAATGACTGTGAGGAGCCCTTGTTCTGATCCAATTGATCGGCCCATGTCGAGAGTTGACCTACCTCGGGTATATCGTTATTATCGAGATATGAGATCTTGGCCTGATCATGGTTCGGTTTGGGTGGTTTCAGTTCGGGTTTCGCATATAGTTATTCGGTTTGGTTGAGATATTTTAACCCTCAAACCAAACCCAAACAATGTTGAACCCAACGGTTTGGTTTGGGTTGGCTTCAGTTTGGATCCGTTTTGGTTTTGGTTTTACAAGCCCAAGCTACACTACATCAAATTAGCGTTTCATTCTCATTTCTAATCACCAGTCATCAGCCTAAACATAAAATTAAAAAAGATAACATACATTATTAATAAGAGAAAATAAGCTTAAACAAAGGTTCCATTAAAGGCTACCAGGCTACCAGTACGAGGAGGAACGCGCATGAACTCAAGAAAGTAAACAGAGTTGTTTTGAAGTTGAACAGGAACAAATATGGAGGCGGAGAAGAAGCGGCGGAAGAGACGGGAAGGAACGTGCATGAAGGTGCATAACTTCGAGAGATTTTTTGAGCCATGGAATTGGATGCTTAATTATGGTTGACTAATAATGAGTGTTTTTATACTATAGGTATTTCGGTGTTTCGGTTTGGGTGGTTATAATTAGGATTATCCGAATTTCGGTTCGGTTCCAATCCAAGCCGATTTGATTGTTTTCTCTTGGTTTGGTTTATTTTGGTTTGGGACGGATTGGTTTTCGGTTCGGGTCGGTTTTTTGGTTTTTTTTGCTCAGGCTGAGATCTCATGAATATTTGGGTTACAACTCGACTAAGAATCTTGTGGTGATTAGCCCACGTCAGGACCGCCGGATTTTAGAGACAAGAGGTTGGCTATCACATAGAGATGTGAATTATCAAGGAGTTGACTAGTCAACCAATGGAAGTCACAAGAGATGCGACAGGTAAGTGTACCCACCTTTCGAAATTGACCCGGTCCATCGGCCCACATCGGGGATCGAGTCAACTAGATTGGATTCCATCCACTAAAGAATTAATTAAATTCTTGAAAGCCAATTGGGAATAGTTGGCTAGTGGGAGCGAAACATAATTAAAAAAATTTAAGTGCAATTTTATGGTTTTGTATGCATGAACTTTTACTTATATTATCTTTACTTTATTGTTGTAGAAATGTCGAAAAAATTGAATTTTCGTTTTATCATTGCAAACAAGCTTGACGAAACAAACTTTCTCGGCTGGGAAAGAAACCTCAAAATCATTTTGAGACATGAAAACATTGGCTATGTTTTGCAAAAACCCTTAACTAAGGACCCCAAAGAAGCGACGAATGAGGAGTCGGTTAAGAAGCATGCGAAACACTATTCTGACAGTGTGGGGGCTACTTGCATCATGCATGCTTCTATGACACCGGAACTTCAGAAACATCATGAGTCCATGGATGCTCACACCATTATGGTTCACCTGAAGGAGCTCTATGCTTCTCAGTCTCGCACTGAAAGGTACGAGGTCTCAAAGGCACTCTTTGGTTGCAAGATGGCTCCGGGTACTCTAGTTGGGTCATATGTGCTGAAGATGATTGGTTACATAGAGAGGCTTGAGAACCTTGGCCATAAGATGTGGCATGAGTTATGTGTTGACTTGATTCAGAAATCTCTACCGGACTCTTATTCGCTGTTTGTGATGAACTATCACATGAACAAGACTGATTCCTCCCTTGTGGAGTTATTGAACATGCTCAAGACTACTGAAGGCACTGTTGGCAAGGGTAAACAAGTGTTGCTCGTGACTTCGTCCAAGGGCAAGAAAAAGGCTCAAAAGAAGACCAAGAAGGCGAAGGAGGCTACCAAGCTGAAGCATAAGATAGCCAAAAACAAATCCAATGATGCTTTCTTCCATTATGGCCAGCCTGGACATTGGAGGAGAAACTGCAAGGCCTTCATGAGCACCAAGAAGAACAAGCATAGTGATGCTTCGACTTCAGGTATGTTATGATTGAGATCAGTATTGCTTCTTCAAAGTCTAACCATTGGGTATTAGATACTGGATGTGGTTCTCATATTTGTACGGATATGCAGGGACTAAGAAGGACTAGAGATCTGAGGAAAGGAGAAGTAGACCTGCGTGTTGGAAATGGAGCAAATGTTGCTGCCCAAGCCGTAGGAGTTTATTTTCTTTCGTTTCCCAGTGGGCTAGTACTAGAATTAAATAAGCATTGTTATTTTTGTTCGGCTATTACAAAGAGCGTTATTTTTATTTACGCATTGGATGTTGAAGGATTTTCTTTTACGTTTAAGAATAAATGTTGTTCTTTTTCACGTGATGGAATATTTTATGGTACTGGCAAACTTGACAATGGTCTCTACATATTAGATATGTATGTTGATATACTTAATATAAACAAAAAGAAAGCTAAAACAAGTGACTTGAACGAATCCTACTTGTGGAATTGTAGACATGGCCATATAAATAAGAATCGCATTTCCAAACTCCATAAAGATGGAATGTTGGATCACTTCGATTATGAATCGTTTGATACATGCGAGGCTTGTTTACTTGGCAAGATGACAAATTCACCGTTTAGTGGCAAAGGATAAGATCCAACGAATTGCTTGATATCATACATACCGATGTCTCGCGCCTAATGTCAATTCAAGCCAAAGGAGGATACTCTTATTTTATCACCTTCACTGATGACCATTCTCGTTATGGACATGTATACTTAATGAAGTATAAGTCTGATGCCTTCAAAAAGTTCAAGGAGTTCAGAAATGAAGTGGAGAAACAACCAGGTAAGGAAATCAAGACACTTCGATCCGATCGAGGTGAACAATACCTAGATGAAGAGTTTCAAGATTACTTAAAGGAGAATGAGATTCTACCTGAATGGACTCCACCCGGAACGCCTCAGACGAATGGCGTATCTGAGAGGAGAACTCGCACTTTGTTAGACATGGTGCGATCCATGATGAGCTATGCAGTTCTTCCAAAATCATTTTGGGGGTATGCTCTAGAAACAACATCTTATATACTTAACTGAGTTCCATCAAAGACGGTGAATTCCACACCATACGAAGTATGGGCCAAGAAGAAACCGAATCTGGCATATCTTAAACCTTGGGGTTGTCCGACTTATGTGAAACAGATTATGCCTAACAAATCAGAAGCTAGATCACAAATGTCTATTTGTGTGATATCCTAGAGAAACTAGAGGATACCAATTTTACCATCCAGGAGAACAAAAAGTGATTGTCTCTAGGACTGGCCACTTTATAGAGAAGAGTTTATTCTGGAGAGGTTCAGTGGGGGTAAGATTGATCTTGACTAAATGCAAGAACCACTTACGGACAACAGCCAGTTGATGGAAGTAGAGCAAACACCGCATACAGATGTGGTGCAAACACTTACTCTAGAAACACAGGCACCTTGAAGATCCACTAGGGAAAGTTTTGAACCCGAAAGGTATATTGGCGTATATCTCATGAAAGATGAGGACCCTAAAACTTATGAGGAGGTGTTGATGAGGCATGTTAAGGCCATATTTATATGATTATTAAAGGTTTATTTCATTATTATCTTCCCCACATTTGCGTAATTTACATGAGAATTAAGGGTTTAAGTGTAATTATTTAATAAAGATGATTTTAAGATGATTGTATGCAAAATTGATGATTTTAAGTGTTTAATTTAATGGAATTATTATTATTTGGATTTTATTACATTTTTGCGTTGTTTATTTATCATGTAGGAGTTAATTTTCGTGCATATAATGAGGATAAATGAAGCTCAAGTCGAATTATAAGAGATAGAGTTGGAATTGGCTTGAAGAAATTGGATAAAGATGAAGAGATCCGATCCTCGCTAGTTCAAACGAAAGCGCCCGTAGTGAATCGGCGCCCATGCGGCGTCGTAATCGTATTTTACATTGAGAGAGTTCAGACGGAGGATGAACGAGCGTTTACTCGGGCGTCCAGGCATTCTCGGACGGGCGTCGGATATTCGCATTTAGCGTCCGTTAGATTTAGTTTCAGGCACGCCGTCCACTTTAGTGAACGCCGTCCGTCTTTTCTGTTTTCTTATTTTTCGCTTGTTTTTATTCTGTTTTAGTTTCAATTCTTAGGTTTAGGTTTTAGTTAGTTTCAACCTTAGTTTAGATAGATGATTGTGACATAATCGATAGAATAATTGTTCCTTGATCCGGTAAACATTCCACTCCCTTAGGACGACCCGTTAACATCCTATACTACGATCCTTATACTTGGGGTGTTTCGGTTATAAATTGTAAAACTCGTTTTTACCGAACAAGTTTTTGGCGCCGTTGCCGGGGAGTCGGTAACGGTTGTCGGATTCTATTTAGGACAATTTTCTGTGTCAAAAAGGGGTTGTTAGGGCACACGGTAGTATTTTGACCATAACTTTCGGCTCGAGTGTCCGTTTGGAACGCAGGACCACAATTCGGAAAGCTCGTTCCGACGCCGACGACGTGGTGAACGGCCATTGGCCGTTTAGTGCGTTTTCGAGGTCAAAATCCACTGTTTTCCCCTCCATTTTGGCCCTAGAAGATTTCAACACGTTTTTTTTACCGTCTTAGTGTTTTTCTTGTTTTTAAACTTTTCGTAGGTAGGTTTCTTTTCCAGTTTCGGTTTCTATATATTTTCTAAAAATAAGAAAATTAAAAAATACTAAAAGCCTTCTGAACGAGCGTTCACCCATCATCGAACGCACGCCGTCGCTTCATCATCTTACGAACGCCGATTCGGTTGTTCAACGAGCGTTCACTTCTGAATCCTCCAATCTTCTCTAAACTCGTTCTAATCAACCCCAAAGGGTTGATTTCTTCCTTTTCCTTTCTTCTGGTTTATGCAAACGAGAAGTAAGAAGGGACTTCTGATCTTTGATCCTGAGCCTGAACGATCTATCCTGAAGAAGGCTTTTCCACGATTTGGACAAAATGGCGGATCAAGATCCACCAATTCCAAATCGATCCCCAAGCTCAATTAAATTTAATCCTTGGCAGATGCAAGCTCGGCAAGAATAAATGAATCAAAGCAAGTGGCATAAATCAACAACTTCAACAATTCCGCCAAAACCCATTTTAATCAGTTGAACCGGGACCCTACACTCCATATCTTAATCAAGATTTTCTCGAGGACATAGACCTATTCGTCCACCGATATGGGGGAGTAAATTTCGGCCTTAAAAATGGAGTAGTTGCACTAGTCCAAAAATAGCTCTTTCCATGGCATTGCTCAAGAAGACCCGCACGACTTCTTGTCCACATTCGCACAAATCTGTGAAGCGGTGCCATTATCCTGGTGTTGATTCCGAGATCGTAAAGTTGAAGCTATTTCCTTTTGCTTTAAAAGGTGAAGCAAGCGAGATGGTTTAAGTCGTTAGCACATCATTCCCTCCATACATGGAATGATGTCAAAAGAGCCTTCGCTCTTAAGTGGGTTTCACGAGGCAAGGTTATGGAGATGAAACGGGAAATAGCTACGTTTGAGCGAGATGGAGGATGAGACTATTGGCAAGGCTTGGGAGAGATTAAATCATTGATGAGGAAGTGCCCCAATCACGGATATGATAGACATGAGTTGTTGGAACTATTCTACTGAGGAGTCTCTCAACCTAATAGAGACTATCTTGACTCCATGACTCATGGATCCTTCTTAGGGGAGGTGATGAGATCGCCACTGAGTGGTGAGACCATCGCCAAGAACAATATGTGGTCGACTCCTAAGAAGACCAATATTGTTAAGAAAGAAGGCACGCAAGCAATCTCGATACAAAGTCGTTGGTTGCTCGGATGGAATTGATAAGCAAGCGGTGTCCAATCTGAGACGCGACGCCTCCGATCTTGGAACGCGGTAGGAACGGAGATAACGGAAGAAGTAAATTTAATGGATAATCAAAACCAACCCTTCCGAAACTTCAATCAAAGCCAGAACTACTCAGGATTTCAACGACAAAACTTCAATCAAGCCAAGTTACCACCTGGCCCTTCAAATTCGAATTCTTTCAACTCGAACTATCAAAGGCCAGTTCAGAACTCCCAAAGGCCTCAAGGTGGCTGGAATCAGACTCAGAACAACAATCATACCACCTCATGTGTCCTCAACACAAATTCGATGGTGGTAGACATGGTGAAGACTCTGTCCACTAGTGTTAAAGCAATTGAGAGACAAGTTGGTCAAATGGCAGACCAGCAAGCAAGCAGACCTCACGGTAAACTCCCGAGTTATACCGAGAGAAACCCAAAAGCTGATGTGAATGTTTGCACTGCCATTACACCACAATGGGAGTATGGACAAGAAGATGAGTTGAATGAAGTAACATTGAGAAGTGGTAAACAGGCCGGACCCGGCAAGATGTCGGGAAACGAGTAGCCCCTCCTGACGCCATGAGTTCAGGAGGGGGAAATCAGAAACCACATGCCGAAGAAAGCAACGATGAGGAGCTTAGTGACAATTCTTCGGAGGACGAAAATAATTCTGATGATGAGGAAAGGAAGGAAAGTCAGAAAGCTGTATCCCTGGCTAAGAAAAAGGAAGAAAAGTTCGTAAGATGGAAGGATAAGGAGGATGAGGCGATCAAGAATCAAGCTACTGGGAATGCTAAAGCCCTTCCTTATCCACCAAAAAGGAAGGAGAAAGCCCTCATTAATGACAAGCAGTATGCTGGAGTGAGGAGGATGCTTAGAGACACTCAAGTTAGTATGCCCTTAGCCGAGGTATTAACTGAAATGCCTAAATGCTCTAAGTATCTTAAAGAGTTTTGTGGGAGTAAGAGAAAGCTTCAGGGGATGGCTGAAGAAGTGCTACGCTGTGAGGATTGCGCGATGGTTTCACTGAAAATTTGTCATTAAGCGAGGTGACTGGCGGCACCTTCAATCTCTGTGAGATCGAAGGCCATTTATTCGAAAACGTCTTATGCGACTCAGGGGCCTCTATTAATGTGATGCCATTAAACGTATGCAAAAAGCTCGGGTTAGATAAAAGGATGCGGGAACGCCCGATTTCTCTTCATATGGTAGATAAATCTAGCCGGATTGCGGCCGGTTGTGTAGCTAATGTTCTCCTTCAAATTGAACATTTAGTCTTCCCTACCGATTGGGTTATTCTAGACTATCCACCGATAAGGAGATGCCTCTAATTCTAGGCCGAACCTTTTAGACACTTCTAACGCGCCTCATCGACACACGCAAAGGATGATTACTCTTAGAGTCGGTGACACATCCGTCACCTTCACACGAGGACACATCCCGAAAGAGCCGTGAATCGATGAAATATCGTTTGTCGGAAGCTTATCTATGAGGACGAAAAGA
The DNA here is from genome assembly GCA_026214975.1 of Gentiana macrophylla. NCBI lineage: Eukaryota > Viridiplantae > Streptophyta > Magnoliopsida > Gentianales > Gentianaceae > Gentiana > Gentiana macrophylla. The sequence goes on along the minus strand of CM047816.1, from coordinate 35,699,769 downwards.
TGCCTACTCAAGAAAGCAGAGAGAGTTGACAGAGATAGGTGTTTTTGAAGTCATGGACGCCGAGGATCCGGCCGATCGCGGACCATCTTCTAATTCATTTCAAGCCGTAGGCATTGACGAGTCATCTTCACTCGCCACACCTGGGCTGTTATTGAGTTAGAGGCATGGAGCCGCCAAATGACAAACGATAATTTCAAAGAACTAAGTCGGGAAGACTTCATCCCTGGTGAAGAAGAAGCTCGATGGGTAGTTGGGACGAGGTAGAGTTTTGGAGAGAAGCTACTCATTGGGAAGTAGATGATTGGGAAGAGCGCGTAAGAGCTTAAAGACGAAGAGTTAGAAAAATGATCGATCACAAGAAAAAGGAAGCAAGTGTTGACCGGAGGATTCCGATGGATGATTTGATCCAGCACCTCTCAGGGTTGAGCCTCGGGAAGATGAGTTATTCTTTAGTCAACCACTCCAAGCTCATAAAGAGAAAGGTGGCCCGTTAAAGTCTAGTATTGAGCAACCACCTCATCGATTTAGAGCTCAAACCGCTTCAAACACCTTAAGTATATCTTTCTTAAGGATGGAGATAAATTGCCTTTGATCATTTCTTGAAACTCGACCACTGAGCAAGAAGCACATCGATAGAAGTGCTTAAAAGAATATCCTCGCTCGGATGGCAAGTGGGTGATATCCGAGGAATCGGCCCGGATGTATGCATGCATAAAATCCGAACGGAGGAGGAGCTAAAAGGTTAGACAACCCGAGAGAAGGCTGAATCCGCATATGCAGGAGGTTGTCAAGAAAGAAGTGATAAAGTGGCTTGACATGGGCATCATCTATGCTATCGCCGATAGCGAGTGGGTCAGCCCTACTCAAGTTGTGCCAAAGAAGGGTGGAATCACAGTCGAAAAGAATGAAAGAGGGGAGGAAGTTGCCTTACGTCTCGCGGATTGGATCAGAGTCTCAGATCGACTATCGAGACTCGAATGAAGTCACCGCAAAAGATCACTTCCCTTACCCTTCATTGACCAACTAATTGAAAGACCGAGTGGTCACAAGTATTATTGTTTTTCGATGGATACTCTGGTTACTTCCGGATAGCCATCGACCCTAATGACCAAGAGAAGACCACGTTTACGTGTCCATCCGGTACTTTTGCTTTTCGTAGAATGCCATTCGGTCTATGCAATGCACCCGCAACTTTTCAACGGTGTATGTTGGCCATTTTGATGGACTTGTTGAGAAATGCATGGAAGTCTTCATGGACGACTTCTACCACTGGCGATAGTTTTGATGAAATTTTAGAGAACTCAGATATGGTACTCCAACGTTGCGTTGAGAAGAATCGTGCTTAACCGGGAGAAATGCCATTTTCTAGTTGATGAAGGAATAGTTTTGGGACACAAGGTGTCCAATGTCGGCATTCAAGTTGATAAGGCTAAGGTCGAGGCCATTGAAAGGATGACGTACCTAAGGCAGGTGAAAGAGGTACGAGGTTTTCTAGGTCATGTTGGCTTCTACAGCGGTTTATTCGAGACTTTTCTACGATTGCCAAGCCTTTATCAAATCTCTTGAAAGAAGATGTCGATTTCTTGTTCGCGAAGTGCAAGGAAGCTTTCAATTGTTTGAAAGATAAGCTTATCAGTGCCCCTATTTTAGTAGCTTTTTGTTGGACCAAGCCTTCGAATTGATGTGTGATGCCTCTAATTATGCCGTGGCGCAGTTTAAGGACAAAGAGTTGATAAAAGGTTCAGCCCATCTATTATGCGAGCCGTACCTTGAACCCGGCTCAATGCAATTATACTACGATCGAGAAGGAATTCTTAGCCGCTGCGTCTTTGCCATTGACAAGTTTAAGCTATCTTCAGGGTCTCAAGTGATTGTATGGACAGATCATGCAACTTTACGCTACCTTATGGACAAAGCGGATGCAAAACCAAGGTTACTTGATGGATTTTAATTCTACAAGAGTTTGACCTTGTGATTAAAGATAAGAAAGGTAGTGAGAATATTGTGGGTGATCATTTATCTCGCTTAGTAAATGAGGGTGCGAAAATCACAATGATATAGGCATTGATTTTCCGGATCGAGCAATTGATGAAGCTTGAAACGGTTAGGCGTGGTATGTCGACTACGCCAACTATTTAGCGAGTGGTCATTTAGAGGATATGACGTATCGGAGAAGAAAAAGTTCTTTTCTGATCTTAAATATCTCGTATGGGAAGATCCTTATTTGTTCAGAGTCTGTAAAGACGGGTTGCTTCGACGGTGTGTTCCTGAGCATGATCAGTGGGATATCTTAGAACAATGCCATAGCGGTCCTACCGGAGGTCACTATGGAACACCAAAGACGGTTGCAAAGATCCTTCAAGCTGGATTCTACTGGCCGACTCTGTTTAAGGATGCGAAGCCTTTTGTAAAGGTTGTGATAGGTGCCGAGAGTCGATGGGACGGCAGAGTAGTCGGATGGAAATGCCACTTAAGCCCATTCTTGAATGCGAAGTTTTCGATGTATGGGGCATAGATTTTATGGGACCCTTTCCATCCTCATGTGGTAATAAGTATATCCTCGCCTCGTGTGTGGATTATGTTTCAAAGTGGGTCGAGGCCATAGCTACTCAAACTAATGATCACAAGGTTGTAAAGAAATTCTTGCAAAAGAATATCTTTACTAGATTCGGGTCGTCCGAGAGCACTCATTAGTGATGAAGGTACTCACTTTTGCAATGCGCCGCTTGACAAGATCCTTGAGAAGTATGGTGTCAAACATAAGATTGGTACACCATATCATCCTCAAACTAGTGGCCAAGTCGAGGTAAGCAACCGGAGCCTGAAAAGAATTTTGGAGAAGACCGTGAACAATAATAGATCTAATTGGAGTCTTAAGTTGGATGACGCATTGTGGGCCTATCGTACTGCATTCAAGACCCCGATGGGCACGTCACCCTTCCAAATGGTCTATGGCAAAGCTTGTCATTTACCTGTCGAACTTGAACACAGAGCTTTCTGGGCAATTAAATTCTTAAATTTTGATAGCCAACTCTGTGGGGAGAAAAGGTTGTTACAGTTGAACGAGCTCGATGAATTCAGACTCAGAGCATACGAGAATGCTAAACTCAGCAAGGAGAGAACTAAGATACTCCATGACGCTAAGATCAAGGACCGAGAATTCAAAGTTGGTGAAATGGCTTTACTCTATAATACTAGACTTCATTTGTTTCCTGGTAAGCTAAAGTCTAGATGGTCTGGTCCATTTGAGATTCTCGAGGTTAATCCAAGTGGAGTAATTACTTTGAACGGGTATGGTAATCAAGCTTTTAAAGTGAATGGCCATCGGCTTAAGAAATATTTTGGGCAACCAAAGGAAAAGCCTGAGACTCTTTATTTCCAAAGAAGAGATGAGAGTACAGATGTCCTGATTTGTGAAGAGATTCCATCTTATTTATTTGAGTCGATGATGACATTCCTACCTCTACTGTGAGGAACCTTCTCCCGAGACCCCTGAGCAGGTTAGCACACCTATGCCTATCATCCGCAAGAACAAGAAGAAGAGAGTCAGTGTAGTTTGGAGAGAAAAGTTTAATGATCTTATAGCACACTTGACTTGTTGTTGTGGTGAAAATCATTTCCGCCCCAATCCTCCTGATTCTGATACTGAGGTGGCGGTAGTCAAACCAAAGTGGCCCGATCCGGGTTGATTCTTGAACTTTGTGTCAAGCTATTGACATTAAAAGAGCGCTCCTAGGAGGCAACCTAGTTTTCTTTGTTCGTTTCCTTTTCTTAGGTTGTTTTGTTTTATTGTTTTAGAAATAATACTTTAGTTGATTTTGTGTTGATGGTTATTCCTCTTACGTTCATTGTGAGTGTTTTGTGTTATGTGTTGCTCATATACCCCGTGTACCCGAGATTATATGGTATGTCGAGTGTTGCGAGATACTTTTGAGCGAGTTTTGAGTTATTATCTTGTCGGTGTTGTCTATTCGAGTTGCAATGGTACATCCATGCTCGGCTCGACCTTCCGCTAACTTTCATCCGACAACCACCGTTGAAACCAGTGAGTTTTCTTTTCTTTTATATTTGCACATTACGAGGACATAATGTGATTTAAGTGTGGGGGGTGTTTGGGTATGTTTTTATGCTATATCCTTTGAAATATGAGTGAATGTTAAATTCTCATGAATTTAAAATTTTTGTGAGTCTCGAGCATATAATTGGAACTAGATGCTTGCTAGTTGTAGTTTTCTAACGATGATAGTATGTGACTTAGTGAGATAATTATAGCATGTCTTTACTTTCATAGAGCTAGTATTCATTCTTCACGTTCACGAGAGCCTTTGATTTTGAAGCAAGATTTTTGAACTATATCCTTTCATTGTTTTAGTGATTTACCTTAGGAAGGTCAGTATAGTAACACCGTAGTTAGACCGTGTACTGTGAATATCATAAAGTTTGAATGTGATAGGTGAGATGTAACTTATGACTTTGAAAAGTGAATAAATAAAGTGAGTGAGCAATTATTAATAAATACGTTTGTCGGAAGTGGTTAATGATTTGAGTGCGGTAGGGTAATACCTCGTATGTCCTATACCACTATGATGACCAATAGCTCACGATAGTCGGTTTATAGCTACCTTATGATTTGAGTAGGTAGGGATTATCACGAAATGTCCTATTCTACTATGATGGGTAAGAGCTCATTCGACGATATCGTCAAATTTGAAAATTTTGGAAATGATGAATAAGAATAAAGTAAAGTCTTTGTTATCATGGATCTTATACCCAGTAGAACCGCATGATATGTTGTAGGGATTATCCTACTTGAGTGCGTGGGAAGGCTTTGAGTGGAGCTATTCTTTATCTGTACTAGGATAGTCATTGGAATTTTTGAGAGGATATTTCTTTGAAAGGCTTGTTAGATTGAGAACGGCTTGTCACACTTACACCGAATCTATCTCTGTGTTGGTATCATTTGCTATAGTTGTTGTATCTTTTGTTACGTGAGTTAGAGATCTATGTGGATTATTTATAAAGTTGAGCTATAGTTTTGATTGTTTTGTCCGAGGACGTACAAAAAGCTAAGTGTGGGGGTGTTGTTAAGGCCATATTTATATGATTATTAAAGGTTTATTTCATTATTATCTTCCCCACATTTGCGTAATTTACATGAGAATTAAGGGTTTAAGTGTAATTATTTAATAAAGATGATTTTAAGATGATTGTAAGCAAAATTGATGATTTTAAGTGTTTAATTTAATGGAATTATTATTATTTGGAATTTATTACATTTTTGCGTTGTTTATTTATCATGTAGGAGTTAATTTTCGTGCATATAATGAGGATAAATGAAGCTCAAGTCGAATTATAAGAGATAGAGTTGGAATTGGCTTGAAGAAATTGGATAAAGATGAAGAGATCCGATCCTCAGCAGTTCAAACGAGCGTCCAGAAGTGAACTGGCGTCCATGCAGCGTCCAGAATCGTATTTTACATTCAGAGAGTTCAGACGGAGGATGAGCGGCGTTTACTCGGCGTCGGGCATTACGGGCGGGCGTCGGATATTCGAGACGGCGTCCGTTGCCGACTTAGTCATAACCGACTCAAAACTCTATATATAGCAAGCTGACCTCTTAACCCTAATTCATACCACATAATTGAGATCGCAATTTTACACCAAAAAGCTGCGGCCACAAGCCTTTTTTACAGAGATGAATTCCTCCAATCCAAAGCAATCTTGTACACCATGATTGTTGGCTAGAAACCTTGCGGTGAGTCGACGGAGGAAGCTTATCAACAACAAAACCAACTAGAGAGTTCGATGCTTATGTGTAGTGAGTTTATTTCGTAGTTTTTCATTACTTTGGATCTGTTTTGTATTGTTTAAGTTTTATTGAATTAAGATTTGATGAAACGATCTATGTTTAATTTATGCTTGAATAAATTTATGAAAGTATGTTTATTTAAGTTCTCTTTTATTCAAAGTAATGCATCTAATTGTGTTTTAAGAGATTATGCATGATTAGTTGAGTAAGAGCTTGGAAACAGTCTCGTGATCCTGTTTTGATTGCATGTTTAGTTTATTTGAAAAGATAAACGAAACCCTAGAATTTGGTTAAAGATATTTGATTGAATTCGTGATGAATCACTACTAAAAACTTTGTCTTTTTAATCACCGTCTAGTTGGATTGTTGGTTGATAAGTGGAGTCCAGTCGCCTTGCTGTGTTTTCCTTTAATTGTTTTAATCAAACCGTTTAGATTAAGTTTAGTGTAAGTTCTAGTTTTATAAACCCTAGTTTCCTGCTGTTTTCCTGCACTTTTCTGCTTCAGTTCGTAGTTAGACGCTCGTCCGCAATAGTAGACGCTCGTCCATTAGATTTAGTTTCCAGACGCTCGTCCACTTTAGTGAACGCTCGTCCGTCTTTCTGTTTTCTTATTTTCTGCTTGTTTTTATTCCTATTTTAGTTTCAATTCTTAGGTTTAGGTTTTAGTTAGTTTCAACCTTAGTTTAGATAGATGATTGTGACATAATCGATAGAATAATTGTTCCTTGATCCGGTAAACATTCCACTCCCTTAGGACGACCCGTTAACATCCTATACTACGATCCTTATACTTGGGGTGTTTCGGTTATAAATTGTAAAACTCGTTTTTACCGAACAAGGCATGACAAAGATAAATGGCTAGAAGCCATGAATTCTGAAATGGAGTCCATGAAAGACAACCAAGTTTGGAACTTAGTTGATCCACCTAAAAGAATAGTTCCAATATGATGTAATTGGGTCTTTAAGACTACAAGGCAAGGTTGGTGGCAAAAGGTTATAAGCAAAGACAATGAGTTGACTATGATGAAACCTTTAAGCGAGAGCTATGCTCAAGTCCATTAGAATTCTACTTGTTATTGCAGCATACCATAATTACGAGATCTGGTAGATGGATGTGAAAATAGCTTTCCTTAACGGGAATCTGTCTGAGGAAGTGTAAATGACACAACATGAGGGTTTCACAACCGATGATCTTTGGGATGATGTGCAAGCGCAAGGTCCATTTATGGACTAAATGAAGCTTCTCGAAGTTGGAATATTCGTTTTGATGAGACTATCAACAAGTTTGATTTCATTAAGAACGAAGATGAGCCATGTGTTTACAAGAAGGTTAGTAGGAGTGTTGTAGTTTTCTTAGTACTTTATGAGGATGACATATTGCTCATAGGGAATGGTATCCTATGTTCTGATCGGTTAAAGTTTGGTTATCCAAGAACTTTCTATGAAGGACTTGGGAGAAGCGCCAACATTCTCTGGGGAATTAAGATCTATAGAGATAGATCTAAGAGGTTGCTTGGTCTGTCACAGTCCACCTATATAGACAAGATGCTGAAGAGATTCGGCATGGAGCAGTCCAAAAGAGGATTGTTGCCCATGTCACATGGGGTCTATCTGTCAAAGGAAATGTGCCCTAAGACTGAGGAGGAAAGGCATATGAGTAGGATCCCTTATGCCTCGGCTATTGGGTCCATCATGTATGCTATGTTGTGCACAAGACCGGATGTCTCGTACCCTCTGAGTATGACTAGTAGGTACCGGGTAAATCCAGGTGATGGTCACTGGATTGCAGTCAAGAATATTCTCAAGTACATGAGACGTACTAGAGATATGTTCCTGGTTTTCGGGAACTCTGATTTGGTATTATGAGGTTACACGGATGCCAGTATTCAAACTGACAAGGATGACTTGAAGTCACAACTGGATTTGTTTTCACACTTAACGGCGGAGCGATTAATGGAAGAGTTCTAATTTGGAGACTCATCGTAGACTTTACAATGGAAGCCGAGTATATAGCGACCTCGAGAGATGGCAAATGAAGTGGTTTGGATGAGGAAGTTCATCATTAAACTTGGTGTGGTTCTCTCTATTGAAGGTCCAGTCCCACTGTATAGTGATAACAATGGGGCAATTGCTTAGGTAAAGGAACCGAGGTCTCATCAGAAGTCCAAACATGTGCTACGGTGCTATCACTTGATTAGAGAGATAGTTGATAGAGGAGATGTAGAGATAGAGAAAGTCCACAAGCATTATAGCATAGCTGATCCGTTAACCAAGGCATTGTCGCAAGCAAACCATGAGAAACATGTTCACGTGCATGGGCTTAGGCATGTGGGTGACGGGCTTTAGGCCAAGTGGGAGATTTTTGAAATAGTGTCCAAAACCCAATCAGGTTGGACCGGATCCGACCGGGTCGGGTCGTTTACAGTCTATTTAGTTCATGTAATAACTTTATTATGATTAATAAAACAACTTTTGTTATTATATATTTTGCTAATCTTTATGAACCAATTATGTTATTGAATATATAGTAACGTCCTTAGTATTAAACTGTGATAGAGAAACCATGATGATGATTATGGTTGATGAGATCTCTAATCACTTTGATAAGATTGATACTCAAAAGGTCTCTAGTCGTATGTGCTGTCAAACGGGACATTGATAGTATGATTAGACTCGCACGTATTGGATGTCATCTATATTATTGAAGATAGGGATAGATCTCGTCTATCAAAGTGTAGAGATGCTTGGACTGTACGTGGACGTGTATTGGAGAATGTGCACGTTAGACTGACCCACTTACATTAAGTGTCGCAGTATGTGGCAGTTGTGTAATTATCCTAAGACCGGAGTCTTCATGGCATCACGGTGTGGATTGTCATGCTTTGACACTGTTAAGGTTTCCCCTAGCCCTGGGGCGATCATACGATAATGCTCGGGCGTGATATTCAAGCATGCGTAGGATACATGTTTGTTCGTCCGGAAATCACGTATCCTATGATTAGGAGTAAATATCCGAAATGGCCTTCTTATAAGGAATGTCTAGCTCTCGTATCTTTGCAAAGTTGGAGTAATTGAGTTATTCCGAGAGAGCATGATATCCAGATTATAAGATACAATCGTTGATGTACTGACACTCGAGATACGATTGTATGGATATTATTACAAATGATGAGGATTCTATTTACACGGTAACTGTTTAACATGAAAGGTAGTAGTCATTGCTTTTGAATCTTTCAATGATTGGGGGTCATGATGTGTTGCTAAACGCTATTCCGTGATCGTTAGGTATGAAGGGAATTTTCGTAATTTGCACTTTATGTCTACGACCAACATATTCGGGAGCCTATCGGGTCACACACATAAGAACATCTAGCCGGATTAAAATGCGGTTATAGTGATAACCAAATAAGGAAAGTTTATCTCGACTATAAAGTGTTATAGTGATTAAATTAATATGGTGATATTTATTTATTATGAATAAATTAAATACAAGATATTAATTATATTGATTAATTAAAGAATATTCCGGATACCAATTTATGGCTATGGGGCAAAGACACTAGTGTATTAAGATACACTTGGATTGTGCAATTTAATTAATAGTATTATCATATCATATATTAACATTAGATATTAATGGATTTACATATATTGATTTATGGTAATAAGATAAAGATAGTCAATATTAGATATTGACAATATCTTGGATTTATTTGATATGAAATATTAATTAAATAAGATAAATCTTAAATATCTATTTTACTTATTTTACTAGTAAAATGTTTTCTTTCTCCCCAATCTACTAGGAAGCTTCTCCCAATCAGATTGGAACAACAAGGGGCGCACCACCCTCTATATAAGAGAGGGGTTGGCTAGCTCTTTTGTATCATCACAATTAGAAGAGTTCTAATTTACAAAATAAAATGAGAGCTTCTTAGAGAGAGATTAAGAGAGAGAGAGAGAGAAAATGCCGGTTTAGCAATCGGATTTTTCGAGTAGCTTTCCAAGGAGGATTCCGGCGAGGTGCTAGTGTGGATATTGATAGAGGCTGGACGCGTGGATGGCTTGCGCGCACTACTACTCTCCCTAGATGGTCAAAGCGTCGATCTTTTAGATCAAGCAAGGTAATCACCATATACTATCTTAACGTGTTTATTGTATTATACGAAGTCGATATTGGGATCGGAAATCAAATTTTAAATTCCGCTGTGTTAAACTAGTTGATTTCCTAACAGGGTCCTTAAAGCAGCAATTTCAGCTTCACATTTCTTTTTATGATAAACCCTTGCAGTTTATTTCGCTTTTGTTGTATGGCCTTCTTTCCCTTTTATTGACATCATCAATAAAGCGGTGCAGCAGTGTAACAAATCCTTCTTGAGTGGAAACAAGATTATTTAGTTGTTGTTCCATTATCTCAGTCCTTGTATCCAATGAGGTAACCCTTGACTGAATGGTCTGATGCAGCAAATTGAGTCTTTCTTCAAACTTGGGGTCAACTGGTGCAATATTCGCAGCAGGTGCCGGGGTTGGCAGAGTTTGATGTGTATTCCTTAGCTGATCAACTTTTGTGTTTAAAGTAATGTACTGCTTATTTGCATACTTATCACTAATCTTTGCATTGTTGGAAACTTTGGTGAGTTCATCATAAATATCCTGGACAGTGAATTGTATTCTGACAGTGATATTTTTGGGGTCAGATCATGCAAATTCCTAAGGTACATGATATCGAAGAGGGAAACAAAGCCAAACCAGACAAGATAGATGCACTTAGAACCATGCCTCCACCAAAGAGCATTAAGGAGGTCCAGATGTTGACAGGGCGGATGACCGCTCTCAACAGATTCCTATCCAGGTCGGCACAGCGTGCCCTCCAATTATTTAAAATTTTAAGGAAAGCTAGCTCATTCCAGTGGGACGAAGAGTGTCAAAAGGCCTTTGAGGACTTGAAGTCTTATTTGTCCAAGATTCCAACGCTAAGATCTCCTCAAGAAGGAGAAACTATTTCATGTATTTATCAATCTGCGAAGCAGTGCTGAGCACAGTTCTGGTCAAATATCAGGATAATCAGATACTCAAATGCAGAGCGCTGATGCCCTTTTTTGTGAGTAAAGCACTCAACGGACCAGAAATCAGATAATCAAATGCAGAGAAATTGGCGCTATCACTAGTGCATGCTCCTAGGAAGCTCAGGCCATACTTCCAAACCCATCCTATAGTTGTGGTAACAGATCAGACGCTCCAAAAAATACTGGCACGACCTGACACGACACGAAGATTGGCCAAATGGGTGGTCGAGCTGGCGGAATAGTATTTGGACTCCGCCCCAGAAGTTTCCATCAAGGCTCAGTCCTTAGCAGATTTACTAGTTGAAGGAGCATCCATTACCATCAACCAAGATCAGCCGAACTGCAAGTCCAAAAAGTGGACGTTGTATGTCGATGGAGCGTCAAGAAAAGAAGAAGGGGCAGGTCTCCTACTCGTCAGTCCAAAAAGGGAAGAGATCTCATACGCTCTCCATTTCAACTTTCAGACCACCAACAATGAGGCCGAATACGAAGCCCTAATCACCGGGCTCAACTTAGCAGCGAAACTTAGGGCAAAAAATTTGCAAGTTTACAACGACTCCCAGCTGGTCGTCAACCACGTCAGGGGAGAATATGAGGCGAATGAGGAGCCAATGAAGAAGTATTTGGCTATTGCTCAGTCCCGGGTAAAGGATTTTCAAAATGTTCAGATCGAGCAGGATTCCCGATCTCAGAATAGAAGAGCAGATGCCCTTTCACAGTTAGCATCTAACTTCGTGTCCAACAAGAAGGTACTGGTCGAATTGCTAAAAGAGCAGAGTTACGATGGCAGTCAGTTCAGCCCAACTCGTAGATGGACACTTTGATGGATCCTATTGTGTCTTACCTAAAGGACGGAATCCTTCCATCAGATAAAAATCAGGCAATAAAAATGAAATTCTTCACAACCAGGTATTCTCTTTTCAATGACATACTTTACAGAAAGTCCTTTATAGCACCATGGCTTAGAAGTGCATCTGATGATGAAGGAAACTATCTCCTTCATGAGATTTATCTAGGGATCTATGGAAATCATTTCGAGCTCGGATCCTGGCCAGAAAATGCCGCATGTTCGGCTATTATTGTCCTACGATGCAACGTGACGCTCAAGAGTGTTAGGTGTAGTGCCCGAATGACAATTTCTGTAATTGTTTTTGACAGGATTTATATTTCATCTTAATATTTGCATTTATGCTTATATTAATACACTGCTGAAAACCCTAAGTATATCGGTATGTAATCACATAACTCAGTGTATGGCATACACATGAGGATTGAGTTAGTGATGATATGCTTAAAACTATTTAGTCCGTGGTGATTTTAATCAGAGTATATGTCTCATGATTAATATACCAATAATGCGCCCAGAACACTTAACGGTGTGACTGTCTTATCCGGACCGTCGGTATAGGGTACCTAGTGAGGCATTTATATATGATGTCTATCATATAGGACTAGACCGATTTGATTTGAGTTCTCGATATAATTCCGTGATCGAGAAATCTTATCGAATCACAAGATGATCATATATGGATTAATCTCAATCCTGAGGTGATCACCATCTTACTGCTTGGTTCAAAGTAGGGTTTGATGTGTTAGTTAAGGATCACTTGGATACATGTGATCTGAACACTTCTCGTTGGCTCTATCTCGGAATGAGTGAGTAGTTCGTGACTTCACGATACGGAATCCATTCCTTCCTGTGCGAAGTAGACAGACAATCCCCTTATTTGTTAATCCTAGAAACTGATCAATTGGCCGAGTTCATATTATATTAGTTATGAACTAATTGATCACTAGGGGGTTAATGGTAAATAAGGATAAGATGTTTTGAGAAGGGTTTACGGAAATATCCCGAATCAAAACGAACAGTCTATGGAGGATTAGTTTATATGTAATGATTATATCAGTGGACGCTTATTTACTCGATGATTGGAGTGTAAATATATATATCTATAATCGATAGAGTTCAGTTCCGAGTTTATGGTGGCGTAATCCCGGAATTAATGGATTGAATAAGAAATATTCTGTCCGATGAATATTTTTATTTAATTTATTGTAGCTAATGGTTATAGGTCAATGGTCCCCGATGTGGCTCCTAACATGCATATGTTTTCTTGACGTTGGGCCTCAATAATAATTAAGTAGTTGGACTATTTAATTGATGTGCGAAATAATTATTTAGTGGGCTAAATAATTAAATACATGGAAAAGACATTTTTCATGGACTCGAATACTTTTGTGTATCATACGTGTGCTAAACCTAATTGAATTGGGGAGGCGATTTTGTAAGTATATATTTATCAAGAAATTAGTTTTCTTGGATAATTATATGACATGTGATTAATTGTTTATTTGTTAAATAATTAAGTGGAAAAATATTAGATTGATCCTTAAATATTCTAGATTTGTTCTAGATTATTCTAGGAGTATCTTTTATTTAATAAGGATTATTATAATTGATTTTGTATTAATTATTAAATCTTTGGAGGACAATGATTTCTCTCCTATATAAAGAGATCTCTCCTAAATCCTACTGAGAACATGTAAAACACGGCATATACACAATTATAATGGGAGATGTCGACTTCTATTAGGGTTTCAAGTTGGGAAAATCTTGGGATTTTCCGGGTAGCAAGTCAAGGAGGTCAAGCATCAAGGATCGATATCCACGGTCGTTGCTTGGAGATACACATCAGAAGACTGTGGCATCTCAACTATTTGGATCTCGGCTTCTCAATCTTTGGATCTAATCTTTTGATTGGTAAGTAAATCTAACATTCTTGTAGTTTAGATCTATTTATTTATATGTTTTAATTTATATTGATCGTGATCCTTGTTATTCATTGCAGTAATCGGGCGGATCTAGATCCGTCCGGCGATATTACATCCAACAAAAAGCTCGTTCAGAAATGCAGGTCATGCCAGGTGCATAATAAAATAATGCACCAAGCATCTCAGGTCATGGTTATGAAAGTGTCGCCATGGCCTTTTGATCAGTGGGGAGTTGACCTAGTTGTACCACTCCTCCGAGCTCCAAGTAACTTCAAGTCTTTAGTTGTCGTAGTGGACTACTTCACCAAATGGGTGGAGGCAGAAGCACTCACTACTATCACTGCCAAAGCAATCCATAAATTCCTCTAGAAAAACATAGTATATAGATACGGCATCCCAAAAACATTAATCTCTGACAATGGGACATAGTTTGAAGACAGAACTGCTCAAGTATGGTGTTCCGAACTAGGGATCACTCGACACTTCATGTCAGTTGGACATCCTCAAGCCAATAGTCAAGTTGAACAGACCAACAAGTAGATCAAAACCGGTCTCAAAAAGACTGGAAGAAGAAGGAGAAAATTGGGTTGAGCACCTACCCAACATATTATGGGCATACCGGACTATGCCTAATGCAGCGACAGGGGAAACTCCCTTCTCTTTAGCTTGTGGAAGTGAGTCTGTTATCCCTGTGGAAATCGGACTTCCTTCACCTCGATCCAAACTTCATATCGAAACGGATCCAGAGACAGAGCTTCGACATTCAAAATATGACTTAGATGAAGCTCGAGAAATCGCCTTTATAAGAATGGCGAAGTATAAACAGAGGATTTCTCCGTACTACAACTCTAGGGTAAAAGACTCATACTTCAAAGAAGGGGATCTGGGGCTGAGAAAGAATGAAGGTTGGTAACAACAGCTCAAAAAGGTTGTTTGTTGTATCAGTTAGATGTCAACAATGCCTTTTTGCATGGAGACCTTGATGAAGAAGTTTACATGAGGCCACCACCTGGTCTAAAGCCAGATGGCGTAGTATGCAAGCTCAACAGATCCCTCTATGGCCTTAAACAAGCCAGTAGGCAATTGAATGCCAAACTAACTCAGAAGTTACTAGAGGATGGCTATATACAATCAAAGAATGACCACGGCCTTTTCAATAAAGGACATGGTGATAATTTCATAGCTCTTCTAGTTTATGTTGATTATATCATAGTGGGAAGCTTTGTTATCGTAAATTCAACACTTGAAAGATCTTCTACATTTTGCATTCACAATCATGGATCAAGGAACACTTAAGTACTTTCTTGGCTTTGAAGTGGCAAGATCTCAACAAGGTATAGTCATCAACAAAAGAAAGTCTTGTCTTTATTTGCTCAAGAATTTTGATTTCTTGGATTGCAAACTGAGTCTCAACACCAATGGATACATCTCGTAATTTTACATCCATCAAGCACTGCATTGGAATCTAATAGCTACTATAAAAGCCTGGTAGGCAAACTTATACTTATCAAGCAGTAGACTGTCATAGCATTTCTTGTACAACAACTAAGTCAATATCTTGATTTGCCCTAATGAAAGCACATCTAAAAGTAGCACATGACTTCTCAGATTTACAAATCACACCAGAAAAGGGCTCTTATTCCTAGCAAAGGTACTTGTCAAACTTAAAGCCTTTTGTGATCCAGATCAAGGCGGGATGTACTAAAACAAGAAGACCAGTGACTGGTTACTTGGTTTATCTAGGAGATGCTTTGATTTCTTGGAAATCCAAAAAGCAACCTACAGTTTGAAGGAGTCCAAAGATTGAAATGGCATTCACTGCTTGTGAGATCCAATATGTGATATATTTGTTTAATTCAGATCTCTTACACAGATGTTGTCCCATTATATTATGCAGCAAAAGTGCTCTTGGCATTGTTGAAAACTTGACTTCCATGAGAGGACTAAACATATTGAAATAGATTGTCATTTTGTCAAGGAGAAATATCTTGCAAAGGTCCACATTCCATTATTAATTAACACTAAAGATCAGCCAGCTGATGTCCTAACTAAACCAGTTGATACAACAACCTTTAACAGACTCATGCAAGCCTTTCCCCTAAAAGACTTGTATGCTATATCATCATCAAACCCAAGATCTGTAGAGCACAAGTGAAAAAAAATGTTTTTTTGGCAAGCTTCAATATGGTTCCTTGGTTGCCCTTCAAACCATATTCAAGCTTGAGGGGGTGTTGAAGTACACAAGTGAAAAGAAGTTTTTTGGCCATTGAGGCATTACGTCGAGCATGTGGACCAAAATTCTGTTGGAGTTAGTTATAACAAATTGATGACTGTAGCTTTGTATATATAGCAATTATGATCATTAGGAAGTAGTTAGTAGTTCCAATTTTAGTTTTGCAAGTCCAATTTCTCATAATCTCTCCTCTCGTTTTCCGCTTCTTTTGTAATTCGAATTTATGAAGAACTTGAGTTCATCAATAGAGGTTCTGCAAATTTGATTGATTCAAAAGGCGTTTTCGATCAATTTCAACAGTATGCCTAATAGAAAAAGCATAAAGCTTTAGGTGGGTCTTTGATTAAACGGAGAGTACGAAGAACGGTGGTTTGAGAAAGTGATGATGGAAGCGGGATTAAGCTGAAAAGTGAAGATTCGTGCTCAGGTAAGGTGACCATGATTTTGAGTATATTAATCCGCCATCGCTCTTTCTCTCTGTGTTCGTCGACAGTGGTGTTTTGGAAGTAGTAGCATCCTGCAAATGGTTGGTGATGCAGTCTAATTATCATTACTTGGCTATTATTCTGTTTTTCATTTTATTTACCGTAGGGGTATTTTTAGTCTTTACATGTGTTTGAGGGTCGGAGTATTTAAACCCTTTTTGCTTCTTTGTAAGATTATTGAATGTTTTGCTGCTAAATTATCGAACCTGAAGAACCAGGGCCGTTCAGCTGGGTTGTTCTCTATCTTCTTATCCGAAGTGTTCCACCATCTGGTATTAGAGATCGGAGCTTAGGGTTTCTCTTTTTTGTTGATTGATGGCTGTCGCTGATGGAACTAACCAAGTTCGCGACGGAGATCGGGACTTGAAGGCCCTTTGGGGTGCAGTTTCAAAGCTCAACCATAAGCTCGATCGTACCTTGCTTGAGGTGCGTGAAGCCGTGGAAGACATGAAGCTAGAAGCTGATCGTGATCGCCGACAAGTAGAACGAGTCTTCCCTCGTACTCAAAATCGGTGAAATCAATGATAGTTTTGAACGAAGATACAGCAGGAGCAACAAATTAGTATATGTTCGATGAAATAGAAGTTTATTTGTAGAGCAAATTCACAAAAGCTACACACCCACTGGAACGCACAAGATCAGATTCGTAAAAGATTTACCGGTTTTTGATGGGTTCTCTTTTACGTTGAATTTTAGTGACTGGGTCGACACCATTGATGACTATTTTGAAGAAATGAATACACCTGAAGGCTTGAAATATGAATTAGCAGATTCCAGATTAAAAGGAACAACTCTTTCATGGTGGGAGAGAGTGCAAGATGAGAGGATCATTGAAGGAAGAAGCTCATTTCTTTCTGGGCCCGAATGAGAAAATTGTTGTTTAACAGATTCTCACCCACCAATTGTTCGACAAAATGCCTTAATCAACTGAACAATATGCTAGAGAAGGAAGAAGAAATGAAGCATTTGATGGCTGATGATTTTGCACATGGCAAGTGTTCGATGAAAGTCTCCTTCCAACTCCACATCAGTGAACAGAAGCAGGTAGAAGAATGTGATAACACTGATGAATTACACTACCCAGGATCGATCAGCGATGCTAGTTATAAGACTCCTCCAAGCAAAGATATGTCATCCAGTACTTGCAATCATGAAATGGTTGTGGATAGTAAGGAGACACAAGTTGGTAAGACTATTCAAGAGACTGACGAAGTTGTGGAGCATGGAACCAATATGAAAGGAAGTTTTCACCCATCAAATGCGATTGACATACCCATGGCTTCTGAATTTGATAAGGTAATTCTTGATCAATACAAGACAATTTTAACTGAAGACCAGGAGGTTAACTGGATGGAATTGGCTAGGCCGCTAAGAGTGGTTCGACTAAATGATTTGTACCCAATCATCTATCCAATTTTTGGAGGAAATGATTCCTAAGTTGTTGGTTAATGAATTAACTGGGGAATGTAGCTCAAAAGCCTCTAGAATGAGTTACGATATCGGTGTTTTTATTGGTGAGATAATGATCGCCAATTTTGATCCCGGAGGTGCTATGAGTAACAATCCCCTTAGAGAACGTTGGAAAGCTTATTTTACCACAAAGGATGCTTTTGTGGAGAAATATGTTGCAGATCTTGTGTCCAGACGTAACTCAACGACTGGTGAGACTTTGTCATTTATGTTTGATCCTGGGGAGTTAAGAAGAACGATCTCGTTACTGCCCCTGAGAAAGCTTTACTTGTCAACAAAGAGGGATGTATGCAAATATACAATATTGGTATTTTGTTTGGACTAGAACTCGTAAATGGTGAGATTCTATCACTCATATTTGACCCGAGTGGAGACATTTATTTATCAGGCGATTGGGGCCTCGTGAACTATCGTTTCTCTCGCCACAACAGATTAGCTGGGAGTCTAATTGGCACATTGGTCATCTGTTCACATTCAAATGTTGTTGTTAATTCAGTGAAAAAAGAGACTATGGTAGCATTTTTTGGTAAAGTAGAGAACACCTGTTATGTCGTGTTCGCCGTGTTGCTTCAAGATTTGGATAGTGGGAGAATGACTGATCATGGTGTAAAACCTATGAGTAGATGGTTAGAGCAAAGGTTGGTGACTGAGTTATCTGAACATGTTGTGGGGAGAGGCAATTTGGATTCTGACTATTTAGTCTCCAAATATTCTAGTCAAGTTTGGTGGAGTCTGCAACATTTGAGATTAATATATAAGGAAGTCCATCAAGTTACTGATAGACAAGCATGGAATATATGGTTTAACAGAGCTAAAGATAGCAGAACCCTTTGGACTCGAATTGATCAAGAGTATCGCTTGACAGAGAGCTTTGAAGATCACACTATTGACGAACTATATTGGCCACCGACTCAATAATATCTCAGCTCTAACTTGACTGAGTACAGAAAGGGAAAATCAGAGTTCGTGTTATACCACTTTGTTGCATACATTCGAGCCCATACGTGGAAAACAGTCATGGGATGTGTGCTAGTATTTGATCCAGAAGAAGCTGGTAGGAATTGTTGGTTAGCATTACTGTGCCTATTGTCTATAGCCATTGCCCAACTTCTCCGCACATATTTCACTCGAGATAATGCCGGAACTTTCACTAGAAACGGAAGCAAAGGGGTTGATTATCAGGGAGGGCGAATTGGGATAGTTCAGCTCCTTAATTCTCCCTGGAGTGTTTGCTTTGTGCCCATGCACTACATTGGATACGTTACAACGGCGAACCAACATCAAATCTGGAAAAAGAACACTTACAGTGAAGTTGGTTTACGGAGTCGCCAAACAATGCTTATTGTCTTTTATAGGTTGGGGCTAATTATTGTGGAATTGTTGAGTTGCTTCTCACATTCACCTTTCGTTCTTGACCTACTTTTTATGCATGGAATGAGGAACATATATATCAGGTGGCTCAAAGTTAAACAAGGAGGTAGGTAAGTTCATCAGGTGATGAATACCTTGTCATCATTTTTGAAATGAGGGTGGGAAACAATGAAGGTCGTATTAAATCTTTATTACATGTGCGTATAATTTTTGTGATATCTGCTTTCTGTGAGTTAGAACTATTGTTCAGTAGGGAACCTTGGGGTAATCTTCAAACATTCAGAAATCTTGATAAGCAAGGGGTTGTGGAAGAAGTTACAGGTAATATTATTCTGTTTGATGGGTTAATTGCCAATGAACTTGGTGGGTTAATTGCCAGGTTAGTAGACTTGGCACCAATTCCTCATCATAAAAGCAAGGTAACATGGAATTTGTCTCAATCTATTGCTCAACTTCATAATGATGTGAAGACCAAACTCAAACCAGCGAAGGCTTCCTACAAGCAGCAGGCTGATACGCACAAGAGAGTGCAGCGTTTTGATGTTGGTAACTTTGGTAATGGTTTTCATGCGGAAAGAACGTTTCCCCGTACGTTTAACGAGCTAAAGCCTAATTAGCGAACGTTTCTTCTCCTCTGCTTTTTTGGTAGGTATCGGATATGATTGTGTTAGTTATTCAATGTTAAAATTGATCTTACTTAGTTTCATAGATGTTTGATTTCTGTAGTACGTAGCTTCGGTGTAGTGCAGCAAAACATCGCGATGGTCATCGCATCATGCGTCGCGGTGGTCAATGCATCATGATGGTCATCGCATCGGGCTTCCCGACGGTCGATGCGTCGGGGCGGTCAATGCATCCCAACGGTGAATGCGTCGGGGCAGTTAATGCATCCCGATGGCGAATGCGTCGCAGTGGTCAACCATTGGGTTAGTAAATCTTGGGATGGCAATCGCGTCGCGCCGGTCAACGCGTGGTCGTGGTCAATGCATCGACGTACGCTAACGCGTCGCGCGGTCAACGATCGCGGTAGTCGTTCGCGTTGCGGAGGTCAATGCATCAAGACGGTCAATGCGTCGAAACGATCAATGAAATTTTTTTTATAAATATTTTTGCATCAATTAAATAAAAAAAATTAAAAAAAAAAAAAAAAACTTTTTAGTATTAAAAGACAGAAGCTTCCAGAAAAAAAATTAAAAATCAAACAAGTAAAAGAAAATAAGGAACATACGTCCAGTAAGTCCGGCGCTGCTATTTGACTATGACAAGGAACACACTCTATGACTATCCGGCGCTGCTATTTGTTAGTATTTTGTTTAATTAAGGGTATTTTAGTCTGTGTAATAATATTGTGTCCTTATAAGTCCAACAGATTCTTTTTGTCTTATGTTCAATGTTCGTTTTACAGATCTTTTGCGCTTTGACCCAAAAACTGCCTCTTCTAAGCAATGTGAGACAAAAGTTGCTCAATTATAATTGGTTAGCTTAAAATAAAATAAAAAATACATATAAGGTATCCGACTTTAAAAAAAAAGGTGGTACACATTGTAATTTTTTTTTTTTCTTTTCTTTCCTTTCTTTGTTCACGTTAAAAATAATAAATTAATGGAAAGAAGTTTGCCGCCGAAATCAGTTGGGGCATGTTTGCCATGTCCACCGCCTTGGGCCTGGCCCATCGAGCAGGATATATCCTACTATATATAATACTCCATCCGTCCCATTTTATTTGTCTATGTTTTCTTTTTGGTTTGTCCTAAAATAAGTGTCCACTTTGTGTATTAATTAATAAATTTCTTCAAATACCCTTTTCTCTTTACAATATTTACAATAAAAAATGTGTAGCATTAAATGCTTCAACAACAACTTAAAGGGCATAAGTGTAAAAATATTAGATCATTTAATATGATTCAAAACATTAACTACACTTTTCATAATCTGTGTGAAAAGTCAAACATGACAAATAAAATGGGACGGAGGAAGTATATAATAAGAAGAGAATTTTGATGAATTGATGACACTTGTTTTTTTTCTATTGGTTAGTTTTTTTTTATTACTATTCATGGCCTAGCCCAAAATAAATTTTTTTTTAATTTTATATTTTTTACTGTTCATGGCCCGGCCCAGAATATTATTATTATTATTATTATTATTTTTTAGAAGAAAGGGTTGAGTTAAATTGTTCCATTTTGGAGGACTCAATTGTATCTCCTTTTAATGTGCGAATATATGTAGCAAATGTATGACTATTTTCAAAAAAATAAAGCCACAACTTGTTGCCGACGCGATCTTTGTATCATACCAAAAAAAATTGTGTTGACGTTTACATGAAATCTTATAAATTTCTTAAAATAAATTCATTTCAAAAAAAACATATCGCTTCACAAGACGGCGATATGACTTATTTCAAGATATAAGCGCCATTATACGTCAGCTTACACGATCTTTATATCATGCCTAAAAATATTTGTTTTGATGATTACATGAAATATTAAAATTTTGGAAATGAATTTTTTTTTCGTAAAAAAACATATCGTTTATATAAAAAATTAAATATCCTGAAAAAAAAATATTTCGGCCACAAATATTGTTAAACTGGCTATAGTGTATTGTTGATTTAATTTCTATGGAAATTCGAATTGTGTAGTTACCATGGCCGTTAAAATTAGCCTAGATCTGCGAATACAAAAAAAGGGTTCGGTAGTGTAGTGTTAAATGTGTCGATTTTGTGTCGTGGAGTGTTGATAATGTGTTAGATTTTAATTAAAATTTTAATTAATATTCATTTCATCAACCGACACCTGTCCGATATCGCGTCGGGGTGTATCGAAGCGTGTCGTGTCGTGTTTTTGGTAGAACACATGTTGTTGCAAATAATGTCGAAGATAGCTTCATTTTTTCGGTTAGAATAGATTTAAGTATTTATTGAAAAAAATTGTTCAGTAGTGTCGAAAAGTATCCATACGATGTCGGGAGGTGTCGAATGTGTCGGATATTCATTTCATCAACCGACACGTGCCGGACATGCCATCGTAATGTATCAGAGCGTATCATGTCGTGTTGGTTGTCGGACACGTATCGTATACCTTTTTATAGTTTACTCGGGCTTATCATTTCAGTCCTCTATGATTATTACATGTATTGATTCACTTTTGATTTTCGCATTTCAATAATTATAAAAATAAACCGAGGCATCGCTCGTGCGGAGCACGAATGTTTACTTTCCTAGTATATATATATAGGAAGGGATTTAACCTGGTTACTCAATAAAATAAAAATTAATAATAATAAAAAAACGGTTATAAAGTCAAGGAGTATATCGAGACTCGTCGCTGCGGTAAGATTTTTTCGGAACAACAACAAGTCTCGAGGGGACATTTGATTATTTATGTAACACGTCAATTATGTTACGTAATACGCTTGCCTAAGATGAAATTTATTTTATATTATTTCCTATAAAATACACTACTTAGGAATAATGTAAAATAAAGGATTAATTAAAATCTCTTATAAGAAATTTAAGGATTTAATTCATTTATGATAAATGGCTATATGGATGTGAAAAATATATGTGACACATTATATTGTCACATACTACATATGTCATAAGTTTAAATTCTTTTTACATTATTCCTATGGAAAATATATTAGGATGTAATATAAAATTAATTAAATCATAAAAATCTCTTAAAATGAATTAATTAGGAGATTTTATTGATTTATAATAAACGCGGAATCTTCTAGAAATTATGAGAATCAATCAGACGCATTAATGCAAATCAATCAAATGCTCTCATCTGCAACTATAAATATGAGACCTTGGTCATTTGCCAAACACACAAAAACACAGAGAAGCATAAGAGTTCTTGAGAAATCATAGAGAAAAAAGCTTCAAGCATTCAACAACAACACCGAAGCGTCGAAGATCTTCCGAGAAATGCTTGAAGTTCCTCAAGAAAGCCAAGAAACACTTGAAATCTTCAAAGAAACCCTCGAGGTCCTTCAAGAACGCAAGAAGACCGGAAAGCGACTTCAACACTCGAAGATCCTCACAAAGGCAAAGTTCTTCAACTAAGAGATTGAAGGTAACACGAAGTTTCCTTCAAATCTTCATCAACACTAGAGTCTTCCGCAATATCCGGAGTCTTCAATTCCCAAGCTCTTCCGCCATAACCGGAAGATCACAAATTCAAAACCCTTCCGCCATATCTGGAAGACCACAAACTTAAAGCTCTTCCGCCGTATCCGGAAGATCACAAATTCAAAGCTCTTCCCCCATATCCGAGAGATCAAAAACCAAAACCAGATTCAAAGTTCTTCCGCTATATTCGGGGAACCATTTATCATGAAATAGGGAGAATAAGAGGATTCAAAAGATTGTAACCGCTTTTATTTTATAAATTAATAAAAATTTCATTTGTTATAATTTTATGTTTTTTTGTTTTATTTTCAGGGATTAACACAAAATTTGCGTTACATACCTTTTTACCACCAGCCTTGCCTTACACATCTCAATTAAAGTATCTGACTTTCTTTTTATCCTATAAACCCATTTACAACCATTTGGTTTAACATCTTTTAGTTACTAGACCAAGGTCCAAGTATTTGTCTTCTTCAAGGCTGCTAGTTTCAAATCCATTGCCTCCTGCGACTATAGATCCAGTACTGCCTTATTGAAAGAATTTGGCTCCTTATCTCCATTGATATTGTCTATAATAACACCCTGATAGCTTGAAGAAAGATCAGCACTGAAATGATAGTATCAATAGTGTGTGGTGAAGTCCATTTGACATTGTTAGTACAAACATAGTCATTTAAATAAGAAGGAGAAGACTTATTCTTGGTAGATCTCCTTTGATTTGGCACGGGGAAACTTCATTAACCATGGAAACAGGATCATGGGAGATGATTGATAATTTAAATGCTGTTAAATAATTGAATCATCAAACTCCACAATTTGCATCATAGGCAAATGAAGGCACGGATCTTCTTGGAAAGCCAAATTAGAAACATTATAAAAGGGAAAAGTATTTACATTAAAAACCACATCTCTTGATATAGAAATTTTCGTATTTTGAACATCCATTACCCTATAACCATTAATGTAAGGCTCATAGCCTAGAAACACCGATTTTATGCTTCTATTGTCAAATTTGCCTCTACCTTGTGAAGTTGTAGAAACAAAATACAAACAACCAAAAACCTTTAGGGTTTCATAGTTAGGTTCCTTTCCATATAATATATGATGTGGAGTCTTATTGACAAGTAAGGGATTAAGAATTATATTAATCAAATGAACAACATGCGTCAGGCAATATCCCCAGTATTCTAGGGGCACATTAGACTATATCCTTAAAGCCCTAGCAACATTCAATATATGTTGGTGTTTTATTTCAATTAGACCATTTTCTTGTGGTGTTCTAACACAAGATTTGTGATGGACAATGTCTTTCTATCTATAAAAGGCTTTCATATGGAATTCACCACCATGGTCTGGCCTAATGGTCTTAACACATCTGTCAAACTGAGTCTGGACAAAATTACAAAAAGTGGTGCAGTAACACAGTCGCTTCCCCTTTTGTTTTCACGAGGAAAAGCCAAGTGTACCTTATATGATCATCTACAACAGATAAATGTAATATTCCACATTTATTATTGGAACTCTCTTTTATCCCCAAATATCAACATGAATAAGATAATAAAATTAGCAGTAGAGGAAGTACTAATAGGAAACTTGAGTTTCCTCTGTCTGGCCAAAAGGATACGCCACAATCTTGACGAGGTAGTTTTATTCTAGAATCCGAAACTTTCAGAGACTTCATTCTTTCTGATGAAGGATGCCTTAGTCTAAAGTGTCATAACAAGGAATCAGAAAACATACAAGCATTACAAGTAGATGAACACATGCTCATGATGTATAGACCATGCTATAGATCAACTGAACCTATCTTCCTCATAGTTTGAAGTTCCTGCACAACACAATGATTAGCCCCAAAAAGCAAAGACAAATGGTTATCAAATGCTAATTGCTGACAGAAATTAAGTTGTAAGTGAATGAAGGGGCGCATAGAAAAAATTATGCAATGTTAGACAATCATTTATCTTATTTTTGCCTATATGCGTGACAATCACAGATGAACCATCGTGCAATCTCGACATTTAAATTCTTGACAGATTGAACATCAAACATATGTTCCAAAGTAAAAGTGATATGGTCAGTCGCCCCTGAATCTACAATCTAGTGGACAGAGCTGCGCTTGATACCTCATCCCTGGGATGAAGTGTCTGCAACCATGACTACTAAGTTACAATGACCAGTGAAGGGCTGCAATATCTGAATCAAAGACAACAAGTGTTTAACTATAATTGGTTGATGGAAGAATCTAGAGGCTTCTAATTTTGTTGCTCGTTGTGGGAGTGACAAGAACTTGGCTCATCTGAGTCTTGATGAAATGTATTGTTAGCCAATGCTTCTATTCCTTTACCATAGTCTCGTATGGTATTATCATTACTTAATCAATGTCTTGTATATGTCACACTAAAGATTTATTCTATTTTTATATGACATAAATTACTGTATAAGTATTTTACTGAATATGTGTATGTCACATTCATATCTTAATAAGTGTGTCATGGCATCATTTTATTGTAATAGTAACAATATGACATATAGCATTATAATATTTTTATTTTATGGCACTATATATGTAAGTTTTTTTTAGTAAAGATATATTATTATGGACTCTCAAATACTTGATCTTATTTTTGGCCTACTACTGATTATATAATAGAGGGTTCTATCGGCACCCCAGATTTTACTTCCGGCACCCTTTTTTTGATTTTTTTTTACTTTTACATACCACAAATTTACTCCACGCACCACATTAAAAAACCAAATATGACATAACTCTATTTTAGCACCTATATTTTTTCTTGATATTTTACTTCATATTTATTGTAAATAAATTTTTTTCCCCCTTATCTCCCCAATCAAAACCCTAATTATTCCAACTTTTAGCCACCCCCTCCTTTTGAAAAACAACCACCACCGTCCACCCCCTTCCTCCTCCCCCAGCCACCCCAACTTTACCTATCCCATTCTCTCACCGACCCTTCCCTCCTCCCCCAGCTGCAAAATCGGCTCCACCTTCAAGCATTCATCTCCTTACCTGCTCAAAAATCAGCTCTGCCTCCATAAACCGCGAAAGCCACCCCTATTTCGCCTGAAAATGGTTCAGATTTCTGCTGCAAAATCAATCCCGTTTCCTTCAGCCATGATTTTCAAAATGCTTAAAAAAAAAAGAAAAAAAGACATGCCGGCCACATCCCCCAGGCAAAAAAAAAAAAAAGCTGCGCTTTTTGACACTTGGGAAAGGCAACTACGTTTTTTGCAACTGGGTGAGGGGGCGGCGAGGGAAGAGGGTGTGTGGGGGAGGCTGAGGGAAAGGGTGGTAGCTATGGGTGGTTTGGGAGGGACGTCGGAAAAATGGGGGTCTCCGGAAAAATAGGGGCCGCCGGAAAAATGTAATAAAAAACAGGTATTCGAGTGGAATTGATTTGAGGAATATGATACTTTGCTCAGGAATATGTACTAAGGGATCAATGACGAGCTTAAAACCTAGTCTTTGAAAATCCAGTCTAAGACCTATGCCAAGAATATACAACGCTTCACTCGAAAACGCTGATTCGTTCTTGAAGGATAGTTCTCTACGACAAAGAGAACGCTCACTGGCAAGTGATATACGAAAAGCCAAAATTTGACTTTCAAGAATATATTTCACTCAATAATGAAAGTTGTATCTCAATAATGTATGTAGGATACCCTGAAAAAAATGTATGTTGGATGCATTTATATAGACTACAAGGTGAAAGACAAGAATTCTCCTAAGCAATGTGGGAGAATAAAACATAATAAAATCCTAAATAAACTAGGAAATACTTGAGGCGCCCCTATGTGGGCTTTCTTGTGTCTCTTATGACATCTAAGCCCACCAGACAATTATTAAATAAGTCCATTACAAAATAAAATATAAAACATGTCCAAAAAGCTAACTAATGGCCCCACAACTAGATGGGCTGGCCTTATTGACACTAAAATCAAATGCAAGACTTCTAATTAATTCTTCCAAGCCCATCTGTGTTCTCTTCAAGCCCAATAGCATAAATTGTGCATTTAATAGGCTGATCTTCAACTTTCTTGGGCTGTATCACATCAGTACAGGATGAAGAACTTGTCCCAAAACCACTATTCAATGCATTAATCAACCAATACACAAGAAGGAACAAACCGTACCTTCGAATATGTGCCCATTGGTGTGTTTCTACATTAGGTTCTTTAGGAATAGTAACCTTTTAGAACAAGAAATTAGTGTAAGAAACCGTCATTGCTCTCTATAAAAATAAACAAGAACTTCGTAAATTGGTTAAGTAACTATTCTAAAACAAAGTGATTGCTCAAAGTAGTGAAATTGTAAACTAACCAAAACAACAGAAAAAATAAAGTACTATACCTCTTTGTAGAACTTATGGAGTAGTGAATTCTTTTGATGCTTCAAATACTGCTATGTATAAGTCCATATATTATGAAACCTGATTATATGTATCATCATCATCATGGTCTGTCACCTTTACCCATGTTCCAGTGGTAGTCCTCTTAAATACTCACAGTCGTTTTCCAGGAAAGGTTTCTTTCCAATCAGGATGCTGAATCAGATAATCCCATTTTCTGGACAAAAATAACATTTCAAAAAATGATAACTCAAATGGTATTGAACTAATTATCATCAACAATAACATGCTGACAAGTGGAAATGAATACCTTTTCACATTTTCAGCAGAAGCCAGATGGTGAAGTTGAACATGTAAGCAAGATTTCAGTATATATGATCTATTTCGCAGCATCATCGTTATGCATACTTGGTGTATTGTCCTACAGTCACAATTCGTTAATGTTGAAACTATTTGAAAATGACACAGAATTCAAGACAACAAGATGAAACGCTCACCATGGACAAGGAGCAATGATAAATTCATCAGACTTTGCGTCATATGTATATAGCAATCTGCCATTCCAACTCGGGTCATCGTATGATAAATATGGACTCCACAAGGATTATATTTATGTGGTACGAACAAAAATATAGATGTCAAATAAGGGGATCATCACATGAAACCAAATCTATCATTAAAGTGTAGTAAATCAAAAATAGAAACTTTGTGAACCACTGTAGAAATAAAGAGGAAACATTGTGGGGGAAGTAAACACCTTTCAGTTATTTCATCAGACACTTGGTGTGCGGTAAAGACTAAAAGCATGGAAATAAAAATAAGGATCAAACACCAAGAATAATCAATCCAATAAATAAAAACAAATGAACAATGAGAGGAATTGAAACTTTTCTAGCCTAACCAGTAACCACCCACAATTTCTTTTAGAAACAGGGTAAAAAAAACACAAGGAATGTCAAATACACGAAATAAGCTGGAAGTATAATGCAGAGCAACATAAGAACGCATATACGTCTAGGGATTGAGAAATTCCAAACGATCATCATCAATTAAAAAGAAGTAAAGTAAATTATAATTTTTTGAAAATATAGACAATTAGGAGGTACTTGTTCGTTGCAGAAGGAGGAACAAATTCAGGAGATAAAACCCTGGGGTGGCTCGTTCAGTTTGTGCTCCACCTGCGCTATGATGTGGTTAAGCCTGCACATCAAGATAGCGAATCCGACAACTTCAACTGCGATAACCATCAGTGCCCCCGCAAGTATCCCAACCTTGAAAAACCCTAATCGTCATCTCCATTTATAGATCCACACCCAAAGAATAGCTAATAGTGAAAAAATTGGATGTATATCACATCGAAAGAATCCAAGTCGTCAATAATTAAGATAGTTGTAGCGGCCAGAACAGATGTGACGGTATGAAGGTCAAGGAAAACAGCGGCGGCCTGAATCTTAAGAGTAGCGGTGGCGGTGTGGTGGGGAAGTCCATTTTTAAATCTCAGGGGGGAGGGGGAGGGGGAGGGGGAGGGATTTTGGGTTCTGTAAGTCGGTAGGAAAATATATTTGGGCGAAAAACTTTGTCGCTTAAAATATGACAAAATTTGTTTGTCCAATTTTTTTTTATACAGAATTTACGACGTCAATAACTTTGATCGGTAACATTTTCGACGTGCTATAAAATGCACGTAGTAAAAGATTGACAATACCAAATTTACTACTTGCATTTAACAATATCTACGACGTGCATATAAAGAACGTTGTAAAAACTACAATTTATGACATGCTTTTGATACACATCGTAATTTCATGTCGTGATTGGTCAGTTCTTTAGTAGTAGAAGTGTTCCAGTCAGCCAGACACCTATACATGTTTAGCCGAGAAGACCAGCAAGCACAAGAAAGACACCAAATTTCTATCAAGGAGGTGCTCACACAGTACAACAGACCTCATACCGCTGAGTGAAGTAATGAATCGGAAAAGCTCTCAATTTGAGTATGCCGAGATATATCAATGCAATTGATGTAAAAGAACCAAAGACATACAACCAAGCAATTAAGCATGATGTGTGGAATGAAGCTATGAAAAAGGAGATCGAAACTTTGCAGACCACCCATACTTGGGAAGTTGTATATTTACCAATTGGAAAAAGCCAATTAGATGCAAATGGATGTATGAATCAAGTATGATCCTGATGGCTTTGTAGAAAAACACAAAGCCGGATTGGTTGCAAAAGGCTATACTCAGACATATTGTATTGATTTTTAAGAGACCTTTTCTTCTATTGTCAAGATTACCACAGTAAGAACTTTACCGGCAGCAACAGCTCATAATTGGCATCTTCATCAAATGGATGTAAATACAGCCTTCTTACATGGAGATCTGCATGAGGAAGTGTACACAGCTTTTTCCAGGATTCAAAACAGACAAAACAAATCAAGTCTGTAGATTAACCAAGTCACTGTATGGTTTAAAGCAAGCAAGTAGACAATGGAATTGTAAGCTGGCTGAATCTTTAGAAGGACATAGGTTTGTGCAATCCAAGAATGATCATAGTTTGTTCACCAAAGGGTCATGACAATCCTTTATTGCTCTATTAGTCTATATAGATGATATAATAACGGCCACTCATGATATCCAGCTAATCCAGCAAGTCAATGATGCACTCCATCGGCACTTTACAATTAAGGAATTTGGCAAATTGAGATATTTTTGGGCATTGAAGGTTATAGAACTCCTGAAGGCATTTCTATTTCTCAAAGGAAGTATACTTTTAATCTTCTATAAGAATATGAGTTTTGGGGGGCTAAACCTTCCAAAACACCTATGGAACCCAAGAAGACTCTACAAAATGGAGATTCACCGCTCTAAGATGATAGCATTGTCTATAGATCACTGGTGTGTAAAATTATCTATCTTACTATCACCAGACTAGACATAGCCTTTGCAATTCAGTAGTTGAGTCAGTTTCCAGACACTCCTACTGAGAACCACATGAAAGCTGCTCATAGACTGTTGAGATATTTGAAATCCAATCTAGGACAAGGCATCTTGTTCCTATCTGAGAACAACTTTGTTTTGACATGCTTCACTGATAGTGATTGAGCTGGTTTCTGTGAAGCCAAAAAGTCAGTTACATGCTACATGATGCATGAAACTATAGCAAGAAGCTCTTCAGAGGCTGAGTACAGGGCTACGGACAATGCAGTATGTGAACTTTAGTGGCTAGCTTACATCCTATAAGATTTAAAGATCCTTGTTTAATTGCATGCTCTGTTGTTCTGTGAAAAGGCCAGTGCTATGCATATTGCTCATAATCATGTTTTCCATGAAAGGACCAAGCACATTGAGATTGACTGTCATGTTGAAAGAGACAAAGTCAAATCTAGCCTTGTCAAATTGCTTCATGTCACCACTAAAGAACAAGTTGCTGATATTCTCACCAAGGCCTTATATGCACCAATCTGCTCTTATCTACTAGACAAGTTAGGGATTTCCAAGATATTTCAACAAAGTTCAAGTAGCTGAAGGAAGTGTTGAGTGCAAGCTGATCATGAATCACTCTCATCTTGGGGGGTGTTACAATTAATATATGAGCTGAAGGAAGTGCTGAGTGCAGTCAACATGCAACTGAATATGTTTAGCTGACTACGAAAGACTCAACAAACTGCTGACTTAGTCAATAGAGTAGTTTATAGTCAGAAATGGTTATCATGTTAGATTCTGTTATAACCACTTTGTAACTTCTCTTAACTGATTCATGAGGTGTATGAAGCTGTAAATACCGCATAATCAGTAGCATTGTAACTTAACTCTTGAATTATTCTTTGAATAATAATTCTTCTGCTTTATTTCTTTTGTTTTTGTTGTGTTTACAACTTCAGCATATTCATCTCAAACTCGTAAGCCTTCAGATCTGAGAATAGCTGTACAATATCCTTAGTTCTTAGATTTATGGATTCAGACATCAAGGTTGTCTTGATGTCCCACCTCTGAAAAAGCTCTTTAATCCTCATGCAGATCCCCTTTGAGATTATATTCTTTTAACAGATTAAAGCTCGTTGAAAATTTCTCGAATCGCTTCCATCATTTCAAATGTTACTCTGTGTTTCATTTGGAACATTTCAAACTTTTGAACAACTACGAGCTTGTTGTCTTGAAGCGACCATTGTGTCCTCACAAAGAGTTTATCGGTGTATCCCAAATCTCTTTATCAGTCTTGCAACCCTTAATCTTCAGAAATATGTTGTTGTCTAAGGTTATATAATACTATCCTTAGCAACCTTATCCAGTTTGTTGATCTTTTTGTCCTTTGACGTCCACTAATGCTTTTGCTTCTTTACGAAAGGTATAATAGATAATGTTTCAGCATCAGTGTTTGTCTTCAAGATTGTAATTGGACTATCCTCGATCATTGTTATCATATGCTCATGAGTTGCAGCTAAATGTGCTTGCATACTCATTTCCACTCATCAAAATTCAAGATATAAAACATATGTACTCTAACAACAACATTACTAGATACCATCTTTTCAAATGAATGATTTAAAAAAACCATTTTAAAACTACAAGAAATAGATCTCTTTAAGACATAGATTCGAGAACATGTCTATTTTTAAGAGACAAAATTTGATACCACTTGTTGGTCCACAAAATGAGGCTTGTAAGAGTTTTTTTGGGGGGGGGGGGTGAATGAACTCTTCTGATTATTGAAAAACTTCTATGTAAGATCATATTAGACGTTAAATCAGATGAGTCAGGTACTCGTCTGATATCTTGTCTAAATCTAGTCACAGACTTATGCAGCCAAACATATGTTTTACAAGCCTTAGCTTGGTTTTCAGATGATCAATAGAATGTAGCAGGTTATATAGTATGAATAAACAATTTCTCAAAGTAATGTGTGAAAAGTAAAGAGAGCAATGATCAATTTGTAATCGATCTTCAGAGTGGTGTAATTGTTGGTCCGCAATACAAGGCTTGCTAGAGTTCAGGGGGGTGAATGAACTCTCTTTGATTTTGGAGTTTCTCACCTAAAGATCAGGACTGATCAATAAAACAGACTGGTAAAATACTTGTCTGTTTTACTAGTCTGGTCTAGATCAAGAAGTGAGTGTAGCGGATTAATGATATGTTTCAAAATAAGCCTTGAGCTTGGTTTTCAGTGCTGAGTAGTGTGATGTAGAGTATGCAAATATTGAATGTAAAGTGCTGAAAGTAAATGAGACAAGAAGTGTTATCGATATTTGGAGTCACGTAATCTCCTACGTGGATCGCTTCTCCGTGACTTAGGAAGTATCACTATTGTACTCTCAGACTAATACAATAGGTAAGTGTCCTTGACACCCTGCAGATGCTTCACACTCTAAGTAGCCAATCCTTGACACCCCGCAGATGCCTCACACCCTGCATATGCTTCAGTGGTCTACTTGCACGTAGCTCATCTGAAGAACTTCCTTTCTCCAACAGCTCATCTGTCTTCTTCGTTGTTCCTTCACACCCCGCAGATGCTTCAACAGGTTCGCCGTTTTCTTAAGAACTTGATTGTTGAGTAGAGTTGGTGATGTATCAAATTAATAATACAAAGGTGAGAGCTTTTGCTGAATTTAACTTTGAGGTTTAAGTTGAAGCTCTCTTGACCAATTAGATCTCTAGATATTTCTTTAAAGCTTCGTTGACGATCTGCTTGATTTCTTGATCTGGATTGGTAAGCTTTAAGATGAAGATCTTGTTCTTGTTTAGATTGAATCTCCATAACTCATTTTTCTTGTTGTTGATCTTCATCCTTATATATCTTCGTAGGGTAGGTGTACCGTTGAAGAATGAGTGGATCTGATTGATTGCTGAGTTGTCACTTGATCTTTTTGAAATTAGCCCGTTCAACTTTTTAACCGTTGGAGCCTTGTACTTGAGGTCTTCTAGAAGATAACTTATGGCATCAAATTTTATTTCTCCACTTGTATGATTTCGTAGCCATTAAATCAAATGTTAATCATATGGTTGGCTCCACACCCTTTAATTTATCACTTCATTTGTCTTTTAGTCACTTGAGAGCATTAGTAGTCTTTGGTCTGATTATTTACTTGTCCGGATTGTTGATAGTTCACTAGTCTGGTCTTCATTACTTTACTCGTCTGCTTTGCCTCTGCTGATTCTATCTTTAGTAGTCTTGCTTGATGGATGGACAAGAGTCTGGTCTTTTGGTCGTTTGGTCTTCTTGTCTTCAAGTCTATACTACAAGCAAAGGCTGTCTAATCCTATACAATTCACGTGTCAGATTTACTAAGCAAACTTATGCTTGGTTACTAAACCAACTATTTTGGTATCATCAAAACTTCTAGCCTATGGGGACCTAACAAATTCCCCATTTTTTATGATGCCAAAACTAACAAGTAAAAGATAGATAAATTAAATTTCAAGCTTAAGTAAAGAAGTCAAGAAGAATTTGACTTGTGGAGAAAAGGATAGATATTTTATAAATAGAGAGGAGTCTGTTACCGATTGTTCACAAAATGAATATGGTACGGATGGAAATAAATCAAAATAACGCAAAACACTAGTCTGGTGTTCTCTTAAGCTTCCTCCAGTCTCTTGTCCATCTGTCCCTTATAAAACTTCTTTCATCCTAGATTTCTAACCAAGTTTCAGCAGCAAAACTTTTCATTATTCAAAACTCAGATATTCTTTGCATATGCAGATCCAGATCCACCAGCAGTATCATCAACTTGACCAGTATCATCAACTTGATTAGAATCATCAACTTGATCTTTCTTCTCTTCCCCTTTTTTGGCATCATCCAAATGGGAGTTCACTAGAATCTGATTTAATGCAGTTTGAGTGGCCATAAATTCATTGAGCGTTGCAGATAATGAAGTGACAAGTTTGTTTAAGTTTCTGATCTGTGCATCTGTCCCTAATGCACTTAAATCGACATGTGCCCCCAGTTGGCCCGCCAGTTGATCGAGCTTTTGTGTGGTGACGTCATGTCGACTTCCAGATAATTCATTGCTCAGTTGAATTCAATCCAACACGTTCTGATGCTGAGTGACCATGCATTGGTCAATCATGTATTCCATAGAGGATTTAGTGTTGGTGGCCAGATTTGCTACCTCATTCCTTAGCCCTGAGCCTTATACATTCCGATCTTGAAGTTGTTTTGATACATAACTGATGGCTCTTCCTTCAAAATCATGTCTGAACTCGAGATGATTGTGAATTTCATCTATACTTTGTTGAATATCTTGTGCTACATCCAGTAGGCTAGGTCTTGTAAATTCTTCGGGCTGTGAGAAAGACTATTCTTCCCCCTGAATTTCATGTATCTTCTTCTGATTCAGTTCTTCTCTCTGAGCATTTCCCTCATCCTCTTCTGTATTTTCCATCTGTTCCGTGTCCTCATCATTTTATGAACCTTTTGCAATAGCGTTTCCTCCCATATTGCCATCATTATCATCATCATTACTATCATTGCTCCCATTTTCTGAATTATCTGGATCAGCACCATCATCAGCAGTATTATCATCATCATTGTTTTCATCGTCATTTTCGTCATCTGGATTTTCCTCATGTGGTTGTGAGAAAACAAGAGATGTGATGTATAGTAGTCTCCATGGATCAAACATATCTGCAAAGCTGTCTTCTGGATGCATCTCTTCTGGATCTCTCTTGATCACACTTCTTATCCATTCTTCTTCCCTAGTCATTTCTTCTTGATTTGCCTGATTGTGGTTAGCAATAGAACTCACTTTTCCATTTCATCTACCTGACCATTCTCATTTTTTGTTCATAGGCTGGGTCAGTGGGATCAACAGTGTATGGATCATGATGGGGAATCTACTGAATGTCAGTTGATAACGGAGCACTAGTCTGCTCTCTCATCGGACTAGTCTATTCTGCATGTGGCTCAGTGGTTGGTGGATTTTTGAGATGGATAGGTCCTCCTCAGGTTCCAAAGCTTATTCCTTATCCATTTGCCTTTCTTCAACAATAGGAAAGTCCTCAATTGACCCTGGTACATTTCTAGTTTTACCAACATTTTCCGATCAGGCAAATAGCCTTGACAAGGTGGTGATGAATAAGCAGTGATTTGCTTTATCATCTCAGATAGTGACCTGTTATCTTCATCATTTGATGAAGATATATCAATGATTTGTCGAGGATTAGCAGTTTGAATTGATACCTGAGGAATTTGTGGTTCGGTAG
Source organism: Gentiana macrophylla (assembly GCA_026214975.1). Taxonomy (NCBI): domain Eukaryota; kingdom Viridiplantae; phylum Streptophyta; class Magnoliopsida; order Gentianales; family Gentianaceae; genus Gentiana; species Gentiana macrophylla. The sequence continues at coordinate 35,663,862 of CM047816.1, read as the reverse complement.
AAACGGTATAAACTGGAGTGGCTGCCATTTCTTCTCTCCTACACTCAGCCATTGTCTTGTTTCTTTTCATCGGTCTTGTGGAGGTTGATGCTTCTATCTGGATATCGAAGCCTGTCCCAAAGCATTATCTGGAGTTGGTGAACCAGGCACTAAGACCGTTGTAATCTTCCTTTTCTTCTGTTGGGCCTTTAATCTTTCTTGTTTCTCTCGATTAGGCAGAAAAGTGATTCTTGCAAGTGGAACTGGAATTGCATTTCTCATACCCAAACACATCGTCCTTTACAATGTTTGAATGGTGAAGCCAAAGGATTTGTAGAAGTGGAAGGATCCATCATCCTTATTCCCATGATTGACTTCATAGTTTCTCTTCTTATCAATTTGATCTACCATTTTCTCAAAGATGAATTCACCCAGGTTGAAGTTGAGTCCATTGTGCACCACTTAACAACAAATTTTGAACAACTCCTCCGAGAGACGATTTTTCCGGAGGTGCCTCCACATAATCCATTTGTGATCATCTCAAAAAAAGAGGTAAGTCATTGCTTAACTTTTGAGTGCTTTCTTTGATTTTGACTTCTATGTTTTCACTAAATGCAATGGTTTTAAGGAATACTGGTCGATTTGCGATAAGAATGTGTCGAATTTGAGCAGCCTCTCCGATTTCCAGACTCAAGACTGTTTGAAAAGTGGTTTTTCCAATTTTGATTTCTCGGCCTTGAACATGTGAGATGGTCTCTCCATTTCTAGTGTTGTAGACTGCACATCTCCAGAAATCAAGAAGATCTTCATGACTGTATTTTGGACTGCGATAGTCAAGAAGTCTGTCGAGATTGGTTCTTCGAAAATACTGTACTACTTATACAGAGAATACAGTATTGGATGTTTCAAGATATCCATTCAAGTGATAAGATTGCCTGTATGAACTTGGTCATTTACCATTTTGATTTTCCGGGGTAGAAATTTCTGGTGTATAAGCGAAGAAGATGAAGTTTTTCTTTGAAAAAGGGTTTCAAATTTTGAACTGGTAAAGTGAAATGGTTTTCATGGAGGGAAGTTATATAGATAATGAATGGTTGTGATATAAATGATCTGAGGATCGTGTGTATCAAAGCTCCGATCGTAGGTCTTCTAGCCGTAATGATGCCTTTTGGCTTCGAAGATCGTGACAAGTCCATAACTACATCACTTTATGGTAGTTTAGAGACGCAAACTGTCTCTTCAATGCTATCAGAATTGAAATCAATAGACTTCTAGCCAATGCGCGTCTTCCCCGTGTCCGTTTCTTTCAAAAACCCCTCAAAGATGTCCTATAACTCCTCGTATTATGTGATTTAATGAGCAAGTGGTCTGTTGTAACAATTCCTTGTTCCACTTGGTTAAATAATAATTTGCTCATTAAAGTTGTAACACTTTTCATCTGAAATGCGATTTGATTTATCATGGTACCTCTTCATCAGAAAATATTCCATTTGTCTAGTTGAATTTCTGTATAGCCCTGAGTAGTCTGCTTTGAGAGTTTATTACTAGTTAGTGCTATTAGTCGTATGGTTTGTCTTCAGACTAGTCTTGATCATCAAAACTAATATGGAGACCTAGCACATGTTTGACAGCCTAGATACTTTGGAATCCAATATTAATTCAAGAAATCTTTAAGCACAGTGATTAATCTATCAAGTGAGCTCACCCGAAATGATAAAGGTCAAGTATACTAGTTAATTTCATATGATCATCCGACTACGATAGAATCATTAAACCAAGAAGACTTCTCAATTTTGTGAATCTGTTCTCCTGAGAGAGGTTTGGTGAAGATGTCTCGCCGCTTGATCATCAATTTTGATGTAGACCAATCTTTACATCAACTTTTTCCACATGATCTCGTATGAAGTGGTGTCTGATATCAATATGCTTTGTCTTTGAATGTTGGACTGGATTTTTTGATATTGATATAGCACTTGTGTTGTCACACATGATTGGAATTCTCTTCTCTTCAATTCCATAATCTTTGAGTTGTTGCAGCTACATACTCGGCTTCTGCTGTGGATGTTGCAATAGATGTGTTGGTCCCAGAGAAGGGTAAAAGTATAGTCAGAGGGGGGCGGGTGAATGACTACAATGGAGTTTCAAAAACTTTTCTTATAATTAAAAGCTTTTAGGCAGCGGATAAGTATCTTCTTAAAAGTTGTTTCAAAGTAGATTATGCACACACGGAGTATGAATAAAATGCAGTAAGTAATTGCTGTAAGTAAATGAACACAAGGGTTTATAGTGGTTGAGGGTGGTGTAATCCCTTAATCCACTCTTCTCCTATGATGACGGAGGAATTCACTACTGTATTTCACCAATACAATACTTAGATTGTCCTTGGCTACACAAGCTTCACAATCTCCAAGACTATCACTCATTGGCTACAAAAGCTTCAGTGACTCAGGCTTCAACACACTGCTCCTTGGGAACAAATCCTTCAGCAGCTATAACAAAGGGTTGCAACTCCTTCTCATATCTCTCTGATTCAATTGCTGCAAATTGGTGTGAATTAGATTCACAGATTTGTTGATCAATCTCAGTGCTTGATGTGGAATTGTAGCTTTGAGTTCTGAGGTGATCTCTATATGTGTTCTTTTAGATTCAGATAGAAGGCTTTTGAAATTGACAGAGTTTCTGCTTGTTCTTGTATATTCCAAAACGTTCTTTGTTGTATATTTTTGCCTGTCTGTCAATGCCTTCTATTTATAGCCTTGATAATCCTTGATTTAAAAATCCGTCCGTTGGCTATTTAATGTGGAGAATAATCCTTGATTTAATTCTTGATTCCTCCTGATTTAATTCTCCTTGATTTCAGTGATCCGGATTTTCTTCAAACGTCCATCATAAAATCCGTCCTTGATTGATTCAACTTGAATGCTTGATCTTCTTATTATTCCATGTTCTGAATAAGTATAATGATATATCTTACTCTTCCGTTCCTTCACTTGACTGCTTGAGTGGTTAAGTGACTCGCTTTTTCATCGCTATTTCTAACTTAGCCGGTTTATCGCTTTCTTTCTTTGATTTTTCAAAAGTATCTATACTTAACTCGATCTTTGATTTGTGTGGGATCATGTACACCATATTTAATCATGAGATTTCATTACTTGTAATGTAACTTAGACTTATCCAAGGTCATCACAGACTTCCCTGGTTATAAGTTAGTCCATATATCTTCATGCTTCTCTGTTGGTACTTGGCTATCTTTACTCGCCGATTTTCTGTTTTACTTAGCCATCCTACCAACTAGTACAAGATTTGTCCTGATTGAACTTATACAACATGTCAGACTCTAAGTAAAGACTTATACAGAGATTTCTAACTTATTTCAGGCTTGCTATAACAGCTAGTATGGCCATCATCAAAACACAATAAAATGTTCCTAACAGTTTCCCCCTTTTTGATGATGCCAAAACCCTTATAAGCCTGAACATAAGTAAACAATGATTCTCATATTATAAAGAATAAAACTCAGAAAATTTATTCATCAATAGAGGGGCAAAAAGATATTGAAAGGCAATAACATATTACAACTGCAACTTACTTAGATACTCCTTGTACTTCTTGAATTTTGTAGTATGTATCCCTTCCATCTCTTTGATCGCGTGCAAAGCACTTACTAGCAATAGGACTAGGTCTATCGTAGTAGAGTACTGGCGAGTCAAGGTCGATCCCACAGAGACTCGTAAGAACGTCTAATTATCAAGATTGAGCTTGTCACGATTATGGTCTACGACCAACTATAATATAGACAGTAGTAAATTTGGTACCTCAAACTATCAAGGTTATGCTAGTTCACACGAAGCAAAATGAGTTTCTAATGTATTAGTTCAATTATTAGCAATTAGTTATTCCCCCACACATGCAACAGTCCTCCCTATTGATGAATTTATTCATTGTTCAGCTACGGGTACAACTCCTAACCCTAGCTACTCCGACAATGGTAGTAGACAATCTATACGCAAGCTACCCTCCTTAATTGGTCCGTAATAGCCCATACGCATAAAGAACTAGAGCTGTCGATATTGAGCGCTAACTGATACCGCAAACCCGGCTAGACAGCTGTCGACATTGATCAACATGTTCCTAGGGTCCATTCAAGATAATGTCGAAACATAGCACTTCACTATTTGTATTTCATGCTAGTTTACGATGACATGCAAATAGTTGATCAAGATACTAACATGTAAATTAAATCTATCGATCAACGTAACTGGCGCCGATTATCATGAACTAGTAATTTACTAGGTATTCAGATCTAGTGATATAGACCGTCGCAGATCTGAATAACGCAACTACTATTTCAGATTTCATCACCAACGAATTAGATCTATAACACATAGGGTAAAATAAACTAACTACTACAGGAATGACAGGCTCTTGTAAACTCGTAAGCAGATTTATGAATTGTTGTCCAATAAAATCCACACTGTAGTACCTTTGCTGTTGTCTTATCTGGCCCATAGTGACCTCCAGCTTCTCTAGAATGACACATGTGCAAAATACTTGGAAACTCATCATCATGGATGCATCTCCTAAGAATGGCATCAGGGCACAATTTTTATAGGTAAGGATCATCCCAATGATAATGCTTCAGATACGTGAAAAACTTCTTCTTATCCCCAATTGTGAATTCTGGTGGTAGGTATCTTTCTGATAGATAATTGACAATGTTAGCAAACCAAGGATATACCTTGCCCACTCTTGATGTATGTTGTCGAGACTGAGATTCCACTCGAGCTACCACTGAGATGGCAAAAAGTTTTTCATCAGGAAAGCTCTCCCTGATCTAAGTCGGTTGCTCTTCTTCCAGCAAAGTTAATCTCGACAGGTGATCAGCCACCTGGTTCTCAAATCCTTTTTTATCTTTAATCTCAACATCAAACTCTTGTAAGAGTAGAATCCATCTCAACAATCTCGGCTTGGAGTCTTTCTTGGTTAGAAGATATTTTGAGTTTGTATGGTCAAGTGAATACAAAGTGACTTTCGATCCTATCGAGATAAGGTCGAAACTTGTCAAATACAAAGATGACAAACTAAGAGTTCCTTCTCTGTAGTCGCATAGTTTCTCCGGGCACTATTAAGGGCAATGACGGGCGTAATAGATAGGCTTAAAGATTTTATCCTCCCTTTGTCCTGTGGCTGCTCCAATCGCCGTCGCTTGCATCACACATTAGCTCAAAGGTTTGTTCCAACTGGGCTACGAGGTGGGGCGGTTATAAGCATTTGCTTCAATGTGTTGAATGCTTGCTTGCACTTTTCTCCAAATATGAAAGGTACATCTTTTGCAAGCAATTCAGTCAAAGGTCTAGAAAATTTAGAGAAGTCCTTAATAAATCTCCTATAAAATCCTGCGTGGCCAAGAAAGGCTCGCAACATCTTTTAGTTCATTGGAGGGGGTAACTTCTTTATCACCTATTTCATTGCCTTGTCAACTTCCATTCCTTTTCTTGAAATCTTATGACCCAAACTATTCCTTCTGTAACCATGAAATGGCATTTCTCCTAGTTAAGTACAAGGTTGGTCTCTTCACATCTCGTTAGCACTTTACTCAAATTTTCCAAGCATTTATCAAAGCTATCTCCAAATGCAGAGAAATCATCCATGAAAATCTCCAGAAAATCCTATACCATATCCACAAATAATGACATCATGCACCTTTGGAATGTTGCTGGTGCATTACATAACCCAAAAGACATGCAATTGTACTTTAAAGTACCATAAGGACATGTTAAAGTTGTTTTCTCTCGGTCCTCGGGTGCAATGTGTATCTGATAATAACCAGAATATTCATCTAAGAAACAATAAAATGCATGACCGCTTAATCTTTCTAACATCTGATCAATGAATGGTATGGGAAAATGATCTTTACGAGTTGCATCATTTAGTTTCCTGAAGTCAATCCAAACTTGATGTCCCGTAATTAGTCTCATAGGGATTAATTCATCAAACTCATTAGGTTGGACAGTGAATCCTCCTTTCTTGGGCACCACATGAATCGGGCTTACCCACTCACTGTCTGCAATTGAGAAAATGATTCTCATCTCCAACAACTTTATGATCTCTTCCTTAACAACATCCTTTAGTTGTGGCGTTAACCTCCTTTGAGGTTGAGCAACTGCTTTCTTTTCAGGGTCCACAGAGATCTTATGCATACATACCGATGGGCTTATTCTCTCATATTTGCAATCGTCCATCCAAATGCTCCCGTGTGCTCTCTCAAGATTTTAAATGTTTCTCCTCCTCCAAAGGTGATAATGACGATGAAATTATAAGGGAGAGTATCACATTGTAAGTACACGCATTTCAAGTGAGAAGGCAAAGGTTTTAACGTTAAGTTCCTTGGTGGCTCCTCTAATGATGATCTTAATACTTACTACCAATTGTAAGTCAAAGAACTTGTGCCATGAAGGTCAATGAATGGTTCCTCCTAAATCCATGTAAGATATAGGCTTTATTTCTCGTGACTTGACCTTTGCTACACCTAGGCCAGTTTCCTTATAACTTTCTTCTTCCTTCAGGAGCAAAGTCTCTGCTACTTCAGGGTTTAGTGCCACTTGCTGATATAATTCTAAAACAAGTTTGTCTATGGCATCTAGCATGTAGCATGCTTCTCCTTCATCTTAAGCATATCTCATTAAATTCATCATATTGAACACTATTTTGTCCTCGTTCACTCTCAGAATCAGCCCACCCTAATGAACATCTATCAGGGTCTTACTCATAGCTAGGAAAGGTCTTCCTAAGATTAATGGAACATCGTGGTTAGCTTCCATGTCTAGCACCACAAAGTCCACAGGAATACAAACTTATCAACTTTCACCCGCACATCCTCCACCACTCCACACGGTTGCTTCATTGACCTATCGACTATGAAGGGTTATAGATGTTTCATTCAACTATTTCATGCCTAACTTATAAAAGATGGAGAGTGGCATCGATTGACACTCGAGTCTAAGATCACACAATGCTTTATTTAGGCATACCTCTAATTGTGCAAGGTATGAGGAAGCTCCTGTGATCTTTACATTTGGGAGGCAAAGTTTTATGCTGCAAAACCGCCTGAGCATTCCTCTCTTTAAGGCATATAGTCTCCGTGTCTAATAATTTCTTTTGGTAGAGATTGCTTCTTTCAAGAATTTTGCATACTCTGGCATTCCGGCCAGAGCTTCTACCAAAGGTATATTCACTTGCAACTTCTTAAACATCTCTATGAACTTTTTATGACGAGCATCATCATTGTTCGGCTTATATTTCCTAGAGGGATAGGGTAGAGTAGCAGGATTAATAGTTACAGATCGTGAAGACTTACCCGCCGATCGCCGCTCTCTCGCTTACTTGTTCTGTTGAATTTTCGGACTCGCCTACTGCAGAGTAGTTTCTGGGTTACTGTGCCTCTCTTTTTCTCCAGATTCTACTGCGTTCTGCTGCTGACTGCTTTCCGATTCTTCTAGGGTAGTTGGTATAACTGGTCCAGGCAGTTCCTTTCCGCTTCTAGTCATGATTGCATTTACGTCCTTCGGATTCTTCTCAGTATTACTTGGAAATCCTCCCGGAGGACGGGCTGACACTTGTTTAGCAATTTGCCCCACTTGGTGTGACAGATTCTGCGCTAAGGCTTCCTGATTGGTTAGTCTTGTATCATTCTTCTGACAATAGGTGGTGAAGTTTGTATTCAGCTCAGTCATGGATTTCGTATGTTGATTGACCGTGTTGGTCACAGTTGAGCTCATTTTATCCATGGCTGCTTCCCAACCACCAGACTTATTGAATTGATGCATGAATCCACCAGTTTGTCTCGGTCTCTCTCCACCATTAGAATCACTTTGTTGAAAACCCCCAGTAGGGTCGCTCAGTCTAAAACCAGGGTGGTTATGAGAACCTGGGCGATATCCGCCCCCATAAGGATTTCCTTGCCTCCCTATATAGTTCACGTCCTCAGTGTTGGTTGATTCAATATCTTGAACTTTCTCAACCTTGGATATGCGCTCTTGCATGCCATCTATCTTCTCATTCATCGCCATTAGCTGGTATAAGATCTTTTGAGAAGTATCTTCTCCAAATACGCCTTCAGATACTTTGGCCGTTTCAATTTGATGTGTTCCCCATTGACTGGTAAGTGTGATTTGCTCCAATTTCTCTTCAGCTTCTTCAGGTGATAGCAACGCAAAACATCCGTTGCTTGATGCATCAACTCTCATTTGTTGACTAGGCCGTAATCCGTGATAAAAACTATGCATTCATATGGGCAAAGTGATATCATGGTGAGGGCATCTCCTTTGTGCTTCCTTAAATCTTTCCCATGCTTCTTCAAAGGTTTCAGTGGGTCTCTGCTTGAAATTCATAATGTCTTGTCTCATCTGTAGTGACTTCCCAGGTGGGCAGTACTTGTTCATAAACTTCTGCAACAAATCGGTCCAAGTTTGGATCGATCCTGGTGATCGAGGCAATAACCATATCTTCGCTTTGTCTTTCAGGGTGAATGGAAACAATTTCAACTTAATGTTGTCTTTAGGTACTCTTGCTGGCTTGACCGTGCGGACTATCTCCAGGAAGTTGGTGACATGTACACTAGGATCTTCGCTCGGTACTTCATGAAAGGTAGTGTAATTAGTCACCATCTCAGATCTCATTCGGTTTCGGGTGAATACTTGATCGATTCTCCAAATTGAACAATTGCTTGCATGAATTGCTCAATCGTCGGTATTGCATAACTCAGAGTTCTTCTATCTCGCTTGTACCACAACTCCCGCTCCATTTTGTCCAATTTGTCCATTCTGTGCCATGTCGATTTATGTATCCTCCAAAGGTGGAATCTCTTCTTCCCTCTCGCTGTGATCTCCTTCGTGTGAAATCACGTGGTCCACTATCCTAACAGATTTCTCTTGAGTTTCCTTTCTCTTTTACCTAGCAAAATTTTCAATCTCAGGTATGAACTTCTCGAGTTTGGCTACTGAACTTCATGTAGCGTACTACAAGACACAAAAAGAAAATAAAAAGGTTTGTGACTTGCCTTAGCGGCTGTTACACGCACCTGGCAGACTCAAAAATACAGACTCTGACTACTGACCTGACGCTGAACTAACAGAAACAATTTTGCCAAAATTTAGACCCTCGGTTTACCGCGGTAAACCCTCGGTAAACCGGCTGTTGTTTTTTTTTTTTTCCAGATTTCAACAGAACTGACTTTGTACGACTCTAGTATAAACAAACTATAAAACAGACTCAATGAAACTGACTCAAATATATACAGAAAACTCAATCTTAAATAAAAAGTATTCTTGACACGAGTCCCCAGCAACGGCGCCAGAAAATCTTGATCGCGTGCAAAACACTTACTAGCAAAAGGACTAGGTCTATCGTAGTAGAGTATTGGCGAGTCAAGGTCGATCCCACAGAGACTCGTAAGAACGTCTAATTATCAAGATTGAGCTTGTCACGATTATGGTCTACGACCAACTATAATATAGACAATAGTAAATTTGGTGCCTCAAACTATCAAGGTTATGCTAGTTCACACGAAGCAAAATGAGTTTCTAATGTATTAGTTCAATTATGAGCAATTAGTTATTCCCCCCACACATGCAACAGTCCTCCCTATTGATGAATTTATTCATTGTTCAGCTATGGGTACAACTCCTAACCCTATCTACTCCGACAATGGTAGTAGACAATCTGTACGCAAGCTACCCTCCTTAATTGGTCCGTAATAGCCCATACACATAAAGAACTAGAGCTGTAGATATTGAGCGCTAACTCATACCGCAAACCCGCCTAGGCAGCTGTCGACATTGATCAGCACGTTCCTAGGATCCATTCAAGATAATGTCCAAACATAGCACTTCACTATTCGTATTTCATGCTAGTTTACGATGACATTCAATTATTTGATCAGGCTACTAACATGTAAATTAAATCTATCGATCAACGTAGTTTGCACCGATTATCATGAACTAGTAATTTACTAGGTATTCAGATCTTGCGATATAGACCGTCGCAGATCTGAAGAACACAACTACTATTTCATGATTTCTTCACCAACGAATTAGATCTATAACACATGGGGCAAAATAAACTAACTACTACATAATTAAACTAAATAGGCAATTAAAACATATTAGTCGAATAGAACAAGGATAGATCTACATATTGGAAAAGACAGAAAATCATACCCTCGAAGACGAGCGTAGATCTCCCTCGGATCTCTCCCTAGGCAGCGACTGCGTCGTCTCTACGACTAGAACTCATAAAATAATAAAATATAGAATAAAGAACTTTTATTGCATAATTTGCCTTGAATAATTTGGGTACATTGAATACTGAGGCGACGCCTCTTATTTATAGCTATCCAAACCGACTTAGAAACACATAGTTCTACCTCTCGTCCTAGAAAACGCATTTTGGAAGGATCTCGAATCTTGGTAAACCGCTAGTACCTCCCGGTAAACCAGGGGTATTTTTGTCCTTTTTCTTCAGCCGACATAACTTGGAAGCTTCTGGAATACCCTAGGCCCATTCCTTTCATTCAGTCCACTCCAGATTCGTCCATGATGCTCAGCCCAATATTTCGTATCCTTAAAATCATCAAATAATACACGAAATAATATCGAAACACGGAAAATAAACGCTAAGTGCAGATTTCTCGACTCACGAACCCGACATATGCTATTCAACTCAAATGGTTCATATTTATAGGTCGAAACAACTATTTTTAGCTCATAATGGATATAATATTGATGTCGTAGGATAGAATATTTTAACCGTCATCACTCTTTCCAGTCAACCTCTGGGAACTTCCACCTTCAATATTCCCGGGCAACTTTTTTAGATATGCCTAAGAATACCCTTTTGTTGAGGAGTCTGTGGTAGTCAGGAAATGTCTCATGTGCCTGTGGTTGTCCAACATGCTTCTCCAACCTTTCCTTTGCTTCAAAGAATATGTGAGTCGATGAAACTTGAGACTTTTAAACAGAACCCATTATTGTGGACGGTCCATTCTTCCCATAGGACTGAAATTTTTTACCATGTTGTTGAAGTCTTCCTGTTGTTCACTGGATAAATCTTCTGGTCCCTTTGCAGTAAGAGGTATAGCTTGACTTGTTCTGCTGGTTGAGCCAGATCATGTATCTCTATTTCTTTGCTTGAGGGATGCATACCCTTTCTTGACATCATTGTAAATTTTAGCCATATCAGCTCCCATCTTGTCATCATAATAGCCAATCTGCCTATGCTTCATCTTGCTGGCTATTTGGATACAAACTGTCTTGAACTCTGAAAAACTCTCTCATATTTCCATAACCTCAGCATCATATTCTTTCCTGTTTCTGTGAGTAGTGAAAGTTCTTTCTCACTGAGTGTATATCCAAAGAAGTGTGTCTTTGTCCACTTTCTTCGCCGCCTCTTGAAGAGCCTCTGCTTGACTAGATATGGACCTCTGCTGACTTCCCGATCTATCTCTGTCATCATCTCTTCTTTGGATTGGATGAGGGAATCCAATGCAAGGTTCATTTTTGCTTCTTTCCCTCTCCTCCAGAGCTTTTCTTTGTTGATCTTCAGCCTCAGCTCTGATTTTTAACTCTCAGTCCCTGGCTCTTAGCTGCTCTTCAGTAAAATTTGGGGGTCTAACTATTGATCCTTCAGGCAGCAATTTCTAGGGGACCATGCGGAGGGGTCAAAGCGGAATATATTTTGGACGGCGGAAATGGGGTCTTTCCCTCTTTTTGGCAGCATCATCTTGTTGTTGCAATAGAATATGTTGGTGGCTTCAGAAGTACTAATCAGAGTATCCAATTTTGATTCAATGGATGTGAATATTTTGTCATGATCAGATAACTTCTTGGTCACACTTCCAAATCTAGAGCCAAAGGTTGAGGCCATAGCTTCATTTTCCAGTGATACATGTTTCTTTAGACCCGCCATGTTGTTGGTGAAGTTGATATTCATTTGCCGCATCAAATCACCTTGCCTCTGTACAACAATATTCTGAGCATCAATATATTCAGCCATAGCTTGGAATCTGCTTTCTATTGAGTGGGTTTCATCTTTGAATGCTGTAGACATTTTTCTGAGATATAAGCATTGTTGTTGTAGTTCATCCACCAATGAGTCCACTGCCCTTTGAAAGGATTCATTGGATATGCCAGTAGGAGAGTGATCTTGTCTTTCCTCAGTTGGTTCTTCCTGCTGGTGCTAGTTCTGTCTAATTTTCCATGTGTTGATCTGTCAAAGTGAGGGGAACCAAGGTAGATTCCTGGTTGTGTACTGCAGGTTGAGTAACATTAGCCTCACCTAGTCCCTCTTCAAGTACCTGAGTAGATGTAATTTCTAGTGCATCAACGTTTTATGTTCCCTCTTGCTCTTTGCATCCTTGCTCTTTGCTGCGGATGGAATTTTTGCTGGAGTAGCAGCAGCTGATCCATGTCCAACACTACTGTTGGATCAGCTGTCGTGTCAACAAATAAATGTTTTTCCATGTGAGTTTGTTGAGGGGTGCATTCAACTGCCTCAGTCTGCTGGTCATTTGTCTTAGCCGGTGGAGTTTGCTTGGTTGTCCTATGTGTCTGTATGAAATCATGCAGAGTGATGTCATCATCAACTGCATCTGCTGCATGCTCATTATCTCTATATTGACCATCATCATCATCATTATGGTCATCATCATCATCAGATTTTCCAGATCTTCCACTTTCTTCATCAGATGTTTGATGCATTTTTGCCTTGGCCTTTTCTATCATTTACCAAAGTGGTGTCTCATCAAGAACACCTACAAGGGTTGTGATTCTAGAAAACCAAAGAACCAATCTTCTTCTGCAAACATATGCTTAGAATTGTGAAGTTGAGGTCTGGAATCTCCCTGCTTTCAGTTGAGATATTCAGCAATTCTATCATCTATATCTCTTTCAGGTATATTTGCTGGTTCTTCAGTGGCCTCATCATTCTGTTCCTCATTATCATCTCCGTTTTCCTCTTCAACCTTGTCATGTTCTGGTTGTTAAGCATCACCACTACCTCCTTCCTCTTGTTGCACTGGTTCTTCTTCTGATTCTCCTTCCTCTTCTTCATCTGTCATTTGTCCAAAGGGTTCCTTTTCCAAATTTCTTGGAACCTTTGGCTTCTTCCATTGACCTGTGGCCTTTGTACTTGGTTGTTTTCTTTAGCCACCACCTTTGACGTTTTGCTGCTTGACCTAAGTGAACATAATTTTTGTATCGTGCAATTTGTGGAGTTTCACAACAGGTATGCTCAAACACTGCAATAGATAGTGAAGTTGAATCCCATATGACTTCTTCCCTAGAAAATTGCCTTCTTTTGATTCTTCTTTTTGATACCTTTCTCAGCTGCAATTTCTTCGGCCTTGATCTGCTCTCTAATCCATCTGAAAATGTAGGTGGCCCAGTCAAACTGCAGGCCGTTGTAGATAATGCCCATAAAACGCATTCTGGCCACTGTCATAGCATCCATGGCTCCTAATTTGCCTTCAATATTTTTCCCAATTAGTAAGCTGAATTCATTGAAAGGATTTTTGAGAGCAGATCACGGACAACTGAACTTTTTGTTTGCTGTAGTGGCATCTTTTCCAATTTCCAACCACAGCGCATCTAAGTCTTGTTAGACTAACCCAACCTTTGCATATCCTTCATTTGAGAGCTTGAGATTCTAGTGAATTGCCTTTGCGATTACCACTACTTCCTGGTTGTTAATTGTGGCAACTATTTTGTCTTCACCAAACTCTACGTCTTCGTCAGCAGACAGTCCAGATACAAATTTGGCGGTTTTCCAAAAAGAAATGAGACTCTCATAACAAATCCCATCGATAGGAGGATTGAGGAAGTTCATCAACCCTAGGTTTTTGCTTCTGTCCGCTAGCCTTTTTGCATGTTCATCATTGTCGCATAATTTTAGGTAGTGTTTTTCTTGGAAGAAAGAGCCGGTGGCAATCGATTTCTCATATTGCTTTCCAGTTTGTGTGTTTGAAGAAGATGAAGCCATTAGGAGATTTGAGAGGAGAAAAGTTTCGATTTTTCAGAGAAATAGGGTTTATAAAATGCAAATTTAGTGTAAAAACTTTCTGAAAATCTCTAAGTGTGGTTTATATTGGAGAATTTTTGGTAGTGTGAATGCGATTGAATATGGTAGGATTTTGTGGAGTAATGGCGTGATTTTGTGTATATAAATCATGGTTTTTGAGTGTAGTGGGAGAGTGGATTGAGGTATGTAATGATAAATCTCGGGAGTCGAGGCGTTGCCGTCATTCCTTTCTATTCAAATAATAACCTCCACGTAATAAAATAAAATCCACGTGGGTAATCTTCCATAAAATAATTTTCCATAAATTCTGTGATTTGCCACATGTATAACACTGATTTTGTTCGCACTTTACTTTGCTGTCATTCTCCAAGTATGTAGCGGTGGAGTAACTTGGCTGGTCACTAAGCCGGTTGAGTGGCTTCTTTACTGAGCTGCTCTATAAAATTGTTCCTAGCAATCAGAGAATTGAACTCCGATGGTTACCAGTGCCTTACCTGCCAAGTGAGCGCACCCAAAATGGCAAAGGTTCAGTCAGCTGGTGGAGTCACTCTTCTGATTACTCCAGTTATCTGCTCCTTATAACTTTAATCAATTTCAATCATCCCTAACTCAGTTCTCAACATACCAAATCTTTCATGACTGAGTGGTTTTGTAAAGATATTAGCCAGTTGATCTTCTGTAGGTATGTAACTCAAGATAACATCTTTTTTCTCCACATGATCTCTGATAAAGTGATGTCTCACATCAATATGCTGTGTTCTTGAGTGAAGTAAAGGATTTTCTGTGATTGATATTGCACTTGTGTTGTCACACATTATTGGAATTGTCTTCTCTTCTATGCCATAGTCTCTTAACTATTGTATAATCCAAAATACTTGTGGACAGCGGCTACCTGCTGCTATATAATCTGCTTCAGCTGTTGAAGTGGATATAGAGTTTTGCTTTTTTGCTAAACCATGATACTAGTCTGCTGCCTAGCATCTAACAAGTTCCTGAAGTGCTTTTTCTATCAATCTTACATCCAGCATAGTATGATTCTGAATAGGTTATCAATTTGAATCCTCTATCTTTAGAATACCAAATTCCTTCATTGATTGTTTGCTTCAAATATTTGATGATCCTGTTTGTTGCTAGTAAATGAGATTCCTTTGGTTGAGCTTGAAATCTTGCACACACTCATACAACAAATGTTATATCAAGTCTGCTTGCAGTTAAATAGAATAGAGATCCAATAATTCCTCTTTATAACTTTTGATCAACATCTTTTCCATTTTCATCCTTCCCAAGAATAACTCTTGCACACATTGGTGTATCTGATGTGCCACTTGTATCCAGACCATATTTATGTATCAAGTCCTTTGTATAGTTGGCTTGATTGATAAAAATGTCATCTTTCATTTGTTTCACTTGTAAACCAAGAAAATAATTGAGCTCTCACATCATACTCATTTGGAATTTGCTTTTCATCTTTGCAAATTTTTCGCACAACTTTTCATCGTCTGATCCAAAAATAATGTCATCAACATAGATCTGAACTAACAAAGTGTTTGTTCCTTCTTCTAGCTTGAAGAGAGTCTTGTCAATGGTTCCTTTGCTGAATCAAATGTTGATTAAGAATTGTGATAGTGTCTCATACCAGGCTCTAGTGCCTGTTTGAGTTTGTAAACTTTGTCTTCCTTCCTTTAGAGTTGGAAATTAGGGGGTTGTTCAACATATTCTTTTTCTTCTAGGAGTCCATTCAAAAATGCACTTTTAACATCCATTTGATATACCTTGAAGTCCTTGTAGGCTTCAAAATCTAGAAAGAGTCTTATTGCTTCTAATCTTGCTACTGGTGCAAATGTTTCATCATAGTCTATGCCTTCAGCTTGAGAGTATCCCTTTGCAACTAGTCTTGCTTTGTTTTTGACAACAGCTCCCTGTTCATCCATCTTGTTTCTGAATACCCATTTTGTTCCAATGATGCTTTCCATGTTTGGTCTGTCAACAAGTTCCCAGACCTCATTTCTCTCAAATTCATTGAGCTCTTCTTGCATGGCTGTAATCCAATCAGCATCTTGAATTGCACTATCTATTGTTATGGGTTACACCTGTGATAGAAAACAAGTTATCATACTTTCCAGTTGTCTTCTGGTTCTAACTCCTGTATGAACATCTCCAATGACTTGTTCTTCAGGGTGATCTCTCAGCCAATTCAAGTCAGGTTGATGCTGCTCTTGATCTGGTTCTTCCATAGCTTCTTCTTTTGCATCAAATTCATGATCTTGTGTTGGTGCCTCTTGTGTTGTATTGACTGGTACATTATCTTGATTACCAAATGTGTGGTCCAGAATTGTAGCTGGTACTGTTGTATTCATATAGACTTGTCCTTGTGCTGCTTCTTCTTCATAGTTATGTAAGCTTTCACCATTTGTGTTTGGTTCATCAAACACTACATGAATTGATTTTTCAATCACCAAGGTTCTTTTGTTGAGTACTCTGAATGCTTTGCTTGTGTCTGAGTATCCCATGAAAATTGCTTCATCAGCTTTTTCATCAAAAGTATGTAGCTGATTCCTGTTCAAAACAAAACATTTAGATCCAAACATATGCAATTGTGAAATGTTAGGTTTTCTTCCATTCCAAATTTCATATGCTGTTTTTCCATGATGTTTGTGGATGATAGATCTGTTTTGAGTATAACATGCTGTATTTGCTGCTTCAGCCCAAAATCTCTTTGGTAAGCTTGCTTCTGCTATCATGGTTCTAAATGCTTTCTTCAGAGTTCTATTTCTTCTTTCTGCTACATCATTTGGTTGTGGAGTCCCTGCTGCTGATGGTTGATGTAGTACTCTATTTTCTTCACAGTAGGTTCTGATCACTTCATTTAAGAATTTTGTGTCTCTGTCTGATCTTATCTTGATGATCTTCAATCCCTTTTCATTTTGTATTCTTCTCAGCAAATCTGGTAGTTTCTTGAGTGTTTCTCTTTTCTTGTTCATGAATATTGTCCATGTGAACTTGGAAAAGTCATCCGCGACCACTAGAGTGTACTTCTTTCCACTTACACTTACTAGTGTGACTGTCCAAAAACATCCATATGTAAAATATGTAAGATCCTTGTTGTTGACTGATGGGGCTTTGACTTGAAGGAGCTTTTAATCTGCTTTCCTTTTTGACATGCATCACAGAGACTTTCTTTCTTGAATGTGATCTCTGGAAGGCCTTCAACTAGCTTGTTCTTTGATAATTTGTTGATGGTCTTGAAGTTGAGATGGTTTAGTCTTCTATGCCAAATCCAGCTGGTTGATTTCTTATTCTTGACAAGCAGACAAGTTTCTGCTTTTGCTGTCTTCTAATCCACCACATACATGTTGTCTTCTCTTTTTCCTGCAAGTACAACTGTGTTGGTTTGATTGTGAATTACTTTACATCCTTCTTTATTGAAGTGCACATTGTAGCCTTTGTCACAGAATTGACTGATGCTTAGAAGATTGAAACTCAATCCTTTAACATAAGACACATTTTGAATGTTCAAATTGTTCTTGAACATTGTGCCTTCCCGTTTAATTTTTCCGAGGTTTTCTTTGCCTCCAAATGTAACTTTGGGTCCATCAAAAGCTTTAAAGTCAATCAACCATCCTTTATTCCCTGTTATATGTCTGGAACATCCACTGTCTATAGACCAGACATCCTTCAAAACAAATTAAGCAAGTTTAGGTACCCAACACTGTTTGGGTCCATACCTGTTAGCAGTCCTGCCTCATACTCCAAGTACAAATCCAAAGGACCTTCATCTTGGATGGTTGAAGTCATCAACCTCATATGTATAAGGCATGGCAGAATACTTCTTGACAGAATTATTCTGATATAGTTCTCTACCTTTTGGTGCATTTGCATCCTTTTTCACTCTTCAATATGCAAGAGAAAACTTATTTTCATATTGCTTCTTGTGTCCAGGAATATGCCTGGGTTGGATTTTCCTAAACACATATTGCATGACATGAAATGGTTTCTTCTTGTATTTTGGGGGTGCAACATTCCAATCATCCTCTGAAGGGTAAATTCTCCCCTTACCTTTCAGTAAGCATTTGCCTTTACTAGGCTGGTAAGATGATTTACTATGTTTTTTTTACTGCACTGGGTTTTGACTTCACTGGTACAGGATGAGAAGTTGAAACTGTGGTCTGTCCTTTTCTGAATTCAGGTCCAGTTTTGGTCCTCATTTCAGATTTGGATTGTCCATTTCTTCTATTCTCATCTTGACTATTGTAGCCAAGACCATATCTGGATCCAAACCTCTTAGGAGGTTTGTAATCTGGTGTATCAAGTGGTGCAATTATGGTCTTCATTGGTATGAAAGTTTTCTCAGCCGGTCTGTCAGCCCCAGATGAGTGATCATCTGTTGCTTTTTGATATACTAAGTGTACTTCCTTACTAGTTGGTTCAACTTGTATCTTATCCAGTTCTTCCTTCAATATTTTATTTTCATGTCTTAGATTCTCACATTCTTGTTCTAGAATTTCATGATTTATTGAATTTCTTCAAATTTACTCATGAGATTTTGAATTAGGTTTGCAGAATCTAATGGGAAAATAGAAGATTGTGCAGTGTCAGATGTGGATGCATTTGATGAGTATGAACTAGATATTACCTCTGTTTCATCAATTTCCTTAGCCATAAGACATAGATATGCCTTGTCATTGTATCGATTTGTTGGATTCACCATCATCCCGAATCATTATTAGATGATTCTTCATCCTTTTCACTACTAGTTTCAGTTTTAAATGCCTTCTTGCTCTTTCTCTTTTCTGCTGTTTTGTATTTCTTCTTTTCCTCATCTTTGTCTTTTTCTTCAGGACAATCTGCCTTGAAGTGTCCTTTCTCCTTGTAATTGAAACATCTGTATTCATCATCTTTTTTCTTCATGTATTTGCTTGAGCTTGACTTCTTGTTTGATGATGAACTCCCTTTGAATTGTCTCTTGCTAAACCGGTCAAAATGTTTGATTAATAAAGCAATTTGTTCTTTTAGCTTTTGTGTCTCTTTGCTGCTTGTGTCAGCCGTTTTTCTTTGCTGGGGTGGCACTGGCCTTGTGTGCCTCTGCTGGTGCACTGTCTTCATTATTCAGTTCAAATTCATGAGCTTTTAATTGAGACATCAATGTCAAAGTGTCAGTCTTCGCAAGATCTATTGTTCCCTTGAGTACTGATGCGATGATTCTCCATCTTTCTGGTAGACTTCTCAAGATCTTCATGCAAACTTCTTTGTGTGGATATTTGTGGCCAGGTTGTTGCAGTTCACTAATGATGCTTGAGAATCTGTTATTCATTTGATCAATGGATTCACCATTCTTCATTTTGAAGTTCTCAAATTTCTGTTTTGCAACAGATAATTTGTTTTCTTTGATTGCTTCTGATCCTTCATTGATGTGTGCCAGTTTATCCCACATCTCATTTGCTGTTTTGCAATCTTTGATTCTCATGAACATGTTATTGTCCAGAGTCTTCAAGATGATATCTTTGGCAACATAATCAAGATTTGCTCTCCTTATGTCATCCTTGGTCCAATCCTTTTTGAGTCTTTCTATTTGAATTGGTCCATCATTGATAACATCCAAAATTTCCTCATGAGTGGCTGCAAGGTGAGACAACATCCTTATTTTATATTCATCAAAATTATTAACATTGAACACATGAACTTTAGACATGAAATTTTGTGGAATCCATAATCACAAATAAAAGGTATATTTATAGAAAGCACATATTTGAAAACTACTTTGAAAATATGTAATCTCCTTGTTGCCAGAAATCGGATCTGAACAGGTTCTTATACTAGGAACACACTGTTCTGCTACCAATTGTTGGTCCCAGAGAAGGGTAAAAGTATAGTCAGGGGGTGAATGACTATACTAGAGTTTCAAAAACTTTTATTATAATAAAAAGCTTTTGGGCAGCGGATAAGTCCTTTCTTAAAAGTTGTTTCAAAGTAGATTGTGCACACACAGAGTATGAATAAAATGCAGTAAGTAAATAATGTAAAGTAAAGTGCTGTAAGTAAATGAACACAAAGGTTTATAGTGGTTCAGGGTTGTGTAATCCCTTAATCCTCTCTTCTCCTGTGATGATTGGAGGAATTCCCTATTGTCTTCCACCAATACAATAGCTAGATTGCCCTTGGCTACAAAAGCTTCACAATCTCCAAGACTTTCACTCATTGGCTACAAAAGCTTCAGTGACTCAGTCTTCCACACACTGCTCCTTGGGAACAAATCCTTCAGCATTTATCACAAAGGGTTGCAACTGATGGATGTAGGAGCTCAGATCTAAACAAATTAGATCAATGCGCAGCGGATGGATCACGATTCATATATTATAACACATAAATAAAGGATTCAACTACTACAAAGGGGTTAGTAGAAACATACCAATAGTAGGAAGAGAAGCTTTGATCTTAGGATGAGAAGCCTTGATCTTCCAATGTGTTCTCCAAACGGTGGTTGGTGGACACCCTTCTTGATATGAGAACCTCCTTGATATGCAACACCAAGAAAAACGTGTAGTTTTTCTTCTTCTAAAAACCCAAGACCAGAAAACTAATTTTTCTCTATCTTTTTAGTGATGTGGCCGAAAATTTCCAAGTCTATTTTACACTTGGAATAACTCTCCTTTTATAGGAGAGTAAATCCTTGGTCTCCAAGCTTTAATTAATTAAATAAATAAATAATTAAATAAAATAAAAAGATATTTTCCTTAATGAATAATTGTGACATGTCATTGACCAATAGGAAACCAAATAACATGTCATACAACCAATCACATAACAAGAATATCTTTTATTTTCCATAACACAAGAAAATCAATTCTTGTGCTAAAGGAGATCATCCATGCGCCACTTACCTAGGGTTTTAGCCCACATAAAATGTCTTTTATGTGTATTATATTATTTAGCCCAACTAAATAATATCCATGCATATCAATTAATTGATTGACTAATTAATTATTTTCGAGGCCCAAATAAACAAGAATATTAGCCCGAATTATAGAAGCCACATTGGGGACCATGGACCTATAACCAGTAGCTCCAATAAATAAATATATTATTCATCGAACATAATAAATATATTAAATTATTGATTCCGGGATTACGCCACCATAAACCCGAAACTGAACTCTACCAATTATAGATATATACTTATACTCAACCTATAGAGTGAATAAGCGTCCATTGATATAATCACTACATACGGATTAACCCTCCATAGACTGTCCACTCTGTGTGGGATGTCTCCGTAAACCCGACACAGAACATCTTATCCTTATTTACCATTAACCCCCTAATGATCAATTAGTGCACATATCTGACTAGTAGGTAATTAGTCAAATGTGAACTCCCAGGATCGATCACTTTCTTGGAGCTAACAAATAAGGGGACTGTCTCTCTACTTCCCGCAGGATGGAATGGATTTCATGTCTGTGAAAATCAGAACTACTCACTCGTCAGGAGATAGTGCCAATGAGAAGTGGCTTGGAACACATATTCAAGTGAACCGTAACTAACACATCAAACACTACCCCGAGACAAGCAGTACCCTGTGATCACCTCAGGATTAAGGTTGATCCATATATGATCATCTAATGATTTAATAAGATTCCTCGACACGGAATTATATCGAGAAATTCAGATTAAATCGGTCCGATCCTATATGAATGCCATCATATATAAATGCGCCACGTAGGTACCCTCTACCGGCAGTCCGGATAAGACTATCACACCCTAAGGTGTTCTAGGCGCATTATTGGTGTTTTAATCAAGAGACCCTAAACTCGATTAATTTCACCACGGACTAACTGATTTAAGCATATCTCCATTGAAGGATGCAGGTTCTTAGATCTAAACGAGTTAGATCTACACGCAAATGGATGGATCACGATTCATACATCACAATACATAATTAAAGGACTTAAACTACTACAAGGGGGTTAAGATCATGTTACCAATAGTAGGAAGAGAAGCCAAGATCTTCCGATGTGTTCTCCAAACGGCGGTTGGTGGACACCCTTCTTGATACACGAACCTCCTTGATATGCAACACCAAGAAAAACTTAAAGTTTTTCTTCTTCTAAAACCCTAGCAAGAAAAACTAATTTTTCCTCTCCTTTTACAAGTGGTGGTCGAAATTATCAATGTAAATTTCCCTTGGAATAACTCTCCTTTTATAGGAGAGTAAATCCTTGGCCTCCAAGTATTAATTAATTAAATAATTAATTAATTAATCAAAATAAAAAGATATTTTCATTAATGACTAATTGTGACATGTATTGACCAATAGGAAATCAAATAACAAGTCATCCAACCAATCACATAACAAGAATATCTTTTATTTTCCATAACACAAGAAAATTAATTCTTGTGCTAAAAGAGAAGACCTTAGGCGCCACTTTTAGGGTTTATTAGCCCACACAAAATGCATTTTATGTGTATTATATTATTTAGCCCAACTAAATAATATCCATGCATATCAATTAATTAGCCCAACCAATTAATTATCACTGAGGCCCAAGTAACAAGATTATTAGTCCGAATTACGAAGCCACATCGGGACCATGGACTATAACCGAGTAGCTCAATAATTAATTATTCATCGAGCGTAATAAGTACATTAATTATTAATTCCGGGATTACGCCACCATAAACCCCGAATCGAACTCTACCGATTATAGATGTATACTTATACTCAACCCATAGAGTGAATAAGCGTCCATTGATATAATCACTACATACGGATTAACCCTCCATAGACTGTCCATTCTGAGTGGGAAGTCTCCGTGAACCCGACTCAGAATATCTTATCCTTATTTACCATCAACCCCCTGATGATCAATTAGTACACATATCTGACTAGTAGCTAATTAGTCAAATGTGAACTCCCGGGATCGATCACTTTCTTAGGGCTAACAAATAAGGGGACTGTCTCTCTACTTCCCGCAGGAAGGAATGGATTCCATGTCTGTGAAAATCAGAACTACTCACTCATCTGGAGATAGTGCCAATGAGAAGTGGCTTGGAACACATATTAAAGTGAACCGTAACTAACACATCAAACACTACCCCGGGACAAGCGGCATCTCCGTGATCACCTCAGATTAAGGTTGATCCATATATGATCATCTAATGATTTAATAAGATTCCTCGATTACGGAATTATACCGAGAAATTCAGATTAAATCGGTCCAGTCCTATATGAATGCCATCATATATAAATGCCCCACGTAGGTACCCTCTACCGACAGTCCGGATAAGACTATCACACCCTAAGGTGTTCCTGGGCGCATTATTGGTGTTTTAATCAAGAGACCCTAAACTCGATTAAGTTCACCACGGACTAAGAGTTTAAGCATATCTCCACTAACTCAATCCTCACGTGTAATCCATACACCGAGTTAAGTGGTTACATCTGAGATATACTTAGGGTTTGCAGCAGTGTATTACTTTACAAGCACAAAGCAAGTAATAAGGTGAGATAAAATCTGTCATCCATTACTAAAAACAATTACACAAATTGTCTTTCGGGCACTACACCTAACAATCTCCCACTTGCACGAAATGACAAGTAACGATTGTTTTTAGAGCACACCCTTTCTCATCTTATTCACAACACTCTCCCACTTGCTCTAAAAGCAGATGAGACATATCCATCAATGCCGTATCCTCCAAGCACTCGACTTGGTACACTGATTAGCTAGGTTGTCGACTCGAGACGATCTTTAGGATTGAAACGTTGTCGGTCCTTCCAATCAGGCGGTACTCTCTCTCAATATGCTTTTGACCTCTTGTGACCGAGAAGATCCTTCTAAGCTATCTCTTCACTGTTTTCACAATGAAGTGATATCGGCTTATCAGACCTGGAATTACTCCCAGACCAAAAAGGAAATTCTAAGCACTATGAGTAAACACTGAGCCCGAGATCAACTTAATGATCATCCTTAATCTGACTACAAGTCAGAATCAGTGTAGTCAACCATATTCAAGTTTGCACCTGAATATACAAGCATATGATTCCTCGTTCTCTAACGATACTTGAGGACGTACTAAAATGCTTTTCAATGCACGAATCCGAGATTCGACTACTATTGACTTGTGATAACCGACTTGCCGTTATCCAAGAGAGACTCTATCCCATTTTCTCTTTATCCGGAGATTTAGAGAATCATTCACGAGATGTAAGGTAGGACTACTCGTTGAATGTTGCATGATCATCTTAACCAATAAGACGGATGGGATAGCCAATGACTCATTCTTGTGAATTTGACCGAATCAAATTCTTAGAATATAGTCCAATTCTCTCATCCGAGAATCTTGGCGTGTCGATTTCCGACTTGAGATAGCACACCCATGTTGTTTCCAACCGTTTTAGTGTTATCATTTATGAACACTAATACTACTACTACATTACCAATATTGATATCCAAATTTACGAAAAACTTATCAATATTTTGGTCAAGTCCACCTATTTTAAAACATGTGACTTTTAAATGACCGAGAGGTTCTCTTAAATCCACAAAGGATATAAGCCATGGCAGGCCTCCTACAAAAGTTCTTTTCGAATGAATTAAGATATCGTTAGTCTCGCAAAAAAGGTCTTGGGAATCACCCCTATCTTACGCTTTGTAACGAATCCGTTATTCATTCTTAGCTAAAACCCTTCGTTTCGAATGAATTTGATTCCGTTGTTCGGCAAGAAAGTCTCGTGGAATCACCCCTATTTTTCTCGCTTTAACGAAATCTAGCAAGATCGAGTGGTGAGAGAGTTCAAGGTCCAGTTAACTCTCTACTTGTCGTCAGGAATCACCCTATACCACTCAACTTTGCGCTGAAAGTTTAAACTTTCCTATTCATTCGACTCTTTTCCGTGTAGATCCAATTGCTCCCCACTGGCCCTGAGACACTCGGGTGGTTCTACAAGAGGTTTGAAAGTAACCTGAGTACCAAAACTCCATTCACAGGTTAAGGTTTTCAAACCAACCTCTATAATCGTAATCCTATACTGACCCACCAAGAGCCATAGGTTATCAATCACCCCAGCAGATCATAAAGTCCACAAAATCACAATGGGTCAACGGTTAAACCATACTCCCACTGCGTCTTGGGTGGATTGACATTCTGATCTAGTAGTATTTATCAGTGTAATCACCAACAACTAATGTTGGACGTGGTCTGATTAAATCAGATAGTAACTACCTTTGGGTAACCGTACTCCAAGGTTTAAGGCTGTTTCTTATAGATTCTATCGAAGGCTTGTGTGATTCAACCGTCACTTTCTGGATCTCAAGAATCTTATAATCAACCTTCACTCGTCTCATTAAGATATTTCACGAACAGTCACAATCTGAACGTATGCACAAAATCCCCAGTCCTACCTTCAAGCATTAAATGCTAAATGCCTACATTTACGGATGTGTTGTGAACCGAATTCACTCCTTATCCATAAACTCACTAGCATCTTCTAGGTAGACTTCTCGATTTACATAATAATGTTAACCGTTATTTTGCAACGAATTATCTTAATCGATTTTAGCAGTGTATTGTAGCATATCAATAACTATATAGGGCAAGTCTATGGTTTCTTCCTCAGTGAGAAACATTCCACTAGGAGGCAGGCCGAGCATCAGTCCCAAGACTATGTGATAGCCTATTTACGAGCATGGAATACTCTATTCTCTCGCTAAAATCGAGACACCTCCTCATATTCTTTCGATAAACCAACCAGGTGTTTTGAGTAGTTATCACAGAATGTCACCACTCAAAATCTCCCACTAGCTTGTATCTCTCACTAGACCCGAAGGTCATGGTGAACAAGCTATGTTACCCTTCAAAACTATTACCCTTCCCGATTGAAAGGAAACTTAGTCATTGTTTCTTTGAGATAGTGTTCTAGACTCGGGAGATAGGAATCACCCTTAGCCAGTCGTCAGGTCTTATCTCTAGGATATATGCACTAATTAATAGATATTGAAAGGTCGCTTATCTTAATACGGAAACCTTTTACCTTTAATAGTTTTAGATGTGTTATACTTATTCAGCTTTTCTTAGTGGTTCTGACTTTATCAAACAAAAGTCCGAGTCTTGGATTCGTACTACAAATGTCATATTCACTTTCTATGAGGCAACAATATATCGAGTTGAAAGTGAATCCATTTGTTTCAACGAATCTGTAAACAGAAAAATAAATTTTTCTGTGATATTCAAGGATAGAATCCGAAATTCATTTCCTTATATCACTCCCACTATTCTAGCTGAAATTACTGCCCGTTGTTACTCTATTAATCGTTAATGCACAACTTCCTTGTTCTTCCAAAGAACTAAGCTACCGAGTCAAGTTACTCGGTTATGAAAGTCGCTAAGGATTCATTGGTTAGTGATCCGAAATCACTTTCCTTATCCTATACTTTCTTTAATTAATGTTTCGGTTTAGCCTCAAAACTTCAGTTAAGATAATTAACACTTATAGACATTCTTTCCCATTCTTAACTTTCCTTAAAAGGAAATAGTCTTGAACTAGCAGTTCGTATGAGTAGACACTACTCGTGAACTGTGGGATGTCTAATGAAAGCGTTACCCAGTGGGACTAATTTTCTAAATTAGAAAAACATAAGACAAAAGCTCCCACTAGTTTATCGGTTCCAAATACCGTCTAACTAGCGACACTTTAATTTATGATTCTCCAATTTTTCTATTAGAAAATTTCTTGTGTAGACACTACACCATTAAAATTCACTAGAAGAATTTTATCGGCCCAATCATCTTTCAAACTGACTACAGTTGTCTCTCGTTCAATACGATTGACAACAGTGACATACTTATTTACATCACTTAAGTCTTGAAGGCTCCAGAGAAATATCTCTTCCAAAAAATTAATCGCATGTAAGATGAATAAGTACAACGTTCTAGTTACTTACCACTTTTAACGAAGTCATTACTAGTCAATTTTACACTAGCAGTCTAGCACCCTAGAGATATATAAATAGTTGTAAATAAAATTGATGGAAGATAAATCCAAATCATACACTACTAATAAATTTTAGGAACATAAACTAAGTACTTATAGTCTATCCTACTGTTCCAAGGATTTAATCTAACGCCTCAGTGCGCGCTTAGGGTAGGTCAAAGAGGTTTCGATTAATATTGAAGATCGATTGAGAATCGAACATCTCATTTGTGATCGTCAATCACCTTTCCTTTTTCAGCCAAGGTACTACCAAAAATACCCTTTATGAGTGTGACCTCTCTGTCTCAGATTTTTAGGTAGACTTTGAGTGTGCCGCTTAGGGTCGGTCGGTGACCCAGCGAGTACCCAAAATCCTATCCTTTCGGAGACCAAGCCTTGAATTTTGATAGCGGTGAAGGCCTTCCAGGAGGCCGGTCCCAGCCGGCACGAGGCGTCACCATTCTCTCACGTTGCTTGTGTCAACAAGAGAGCCGTGGGGTCGGCTGTCGCCTCTCCGCTCCCACTCAATATTTTGAAAAAATGGTGGGTTTCTTGATCACGTTTTTGGACTTGATGTTACATTAAGGAACAATAAATCATAGGCCCGAATGTTGTCGGTTATGTAGGCTAGCCCACCCGACCTATTCGTTAGAACATATGTGGCCGCCGGACGGGTCAAGGCTAGGAGAGGTCCGTTGAGCCGTAGTGGCTCTTCGGATGGCTCAGTATTGCCAGACCCCCGTGCAAACGCCACACGTGGAGGGTGAAGTCGATTGAGCCGTAGCTACTGTTGACCACCCAACCGTGGTTAAACCACTTTCGAACCTGTTTGCCCGTGATTATCCAATCCTTAAACATCAAACTTTCACGTAGACACTACGGAACAAAAACGTAATCTCGTCTTAGGTAAGGTGGAATTCACCGAGAATCCAACACCTTAACCACGAGGTTTCGGGATTTTACTCCTTATGCTTTCGCAGAGTGGGATTCACCGAGAATCCATCACCCAACCTCGACGATTGAAAAACCCGTGTTCCTCGGTTTTTACCCTAATTAGTTTCTAATTAATATCAAACAATTAATTAAAACTAATCGTGTGTTTTATACATGCCTAACTAATTCCTCGAATTAATTTCTACATGTATGCATATGGAGTGGAATTCATGATATGATGCATGTCATGGCAATTTTCGATTCTACTCATACAATCTATACATGTATACTAGTGCGGAAAATAAACACCGAGATGGACCGTTAAGCACCCCGTAACTAATCTATTCGAAAATAAATTAAAACCCTAATCTGCAGCTGTTAAGAATCTTCGACGATCAGCATATCAAACGAACTTGGATCGGGATGAAACTTTCCAGATCTGATCTTCATTCTTCGGACTTCAATATGGACGGTCGGATCGGAGCTTTGACTTGTCAATATTCCTCAGTGAGCTGCCCAACTTGCTGCTAAAACAGACTCTTACAGCAGCGCATCATTTACTTCCCGAGACCGATCGGGGATCAAGATGAATCCCGATCGCCCTGATAATTTTATCTCACGTCCAAAACCCCATGATTACCGATCTGACCGGTCAGATTTTCGTTTCAACGGTCTAATCCTTTCCAGAAAATCGAGGAAGTCACAGTTAGGGTTTCTGTGAATCCTGCGTTTTTCTGTTACAGCTGCCTCTTCTCATCAACGAACGGACATCCAAACGGACTCTGATCGACGCCAAATTTTGTGGGATTGTTCATCAACTTCCAATATCGATTCTGATCGGAGGGATCTTCGTTTTAACGGCTCAAACAACGGAAAAAACGAAAACACTATACAGATACTAAACAGATCTATTTACAAGAAATTAAACTTGCAATAATAAATAAATTACATAATTTCCTATACTCATATGAACGAATTTTCATCGTTTATATGAGTTTACAATAGATCTAACGGGAAAACGGTGCCAACCCCAATCCATCTCTTCAACCATAGCAATTTAAAAATTATTAATGCATAATAATAAGTAAAATATCACCTACATGCAATTCCACTCCTTTAAGTCGTTTAATTACGATTATGACTATATAAATCGTGGAACCTGGCTCTGCTACCACATGAAGGATGCAGGTTCTTAGATCTAAACGAGTTAGATCTACGCGCAGCGGATGGATCACGATTCATACATCACAATACATAATTAAAGGACTTAAACTACTACAAGGGGGTTAAGATCATGTTACCAATAGTAGGAAGAGAAGCCAAGATCTTCCGATGTGTTCTCCAAACGGCGGTTGGTGGACACCCTTCTTGATACACGAACCTCCTTGATATGCAACACCAAGAAAAACTTAAAGTTTTTCTTCTTCTAAAAACCCTAGGCAAGAAAAACTAATTTTTCCTCTCCTTTTACAAGTGGTGGTCGAAATTATCAATGTAAATTTCCCTTGGAATAACTCTCCTTTTATAGGAGAGTAAATCCTTGGCCTCCAAGTATTAATTAATTAAATAATTAATTAATTAATCAAAATAAAAAGATATTTTCATTAATGACTAATTGTGACATGTATTGACCAATAGGAAATCAAATAACAAGTCATCCAACCAATCACATAACAAGAATATCTTTTATTTTCCATAACACAAGAAAATTAATTCTTGTGCTAAAAGAGAAGACCTTAGGCGCCACTTTTAGGGTTTATTAGCCCACACAAAATGCCTTTTATGTGTATTATATTATTTAGCCCAACTAAATAATATCCATGCATATCAATTAATTAGCCCAACCAATTAATTATCAATGAGGCCCAAAGTAAAAGATTATTAGTCCGAATTACGAAGCCACATCGGGGACCATGGACCTATAACCAGAAAGCTCCAATAATTAATTATTCATCGAATGAATAAGTACATTAATTATTAATTCGGGATTACGCCACCATAAACCCAAATCGAACTCTACCGATTATAGATGTATACTTATACTCAACCCATAGAGTGAATAAGCGTCCATTGATATAATCACTACATACGGATTAACCCTCCATAGACTGTCCATTCTGAGTGGGAAGTCTCCGTGAACCCGACTCAGAATATCTTATCCTTATTTACCATCAACCCCCTGATGATCAATTAGTACACATATCTGACTAGTAGCTAATTAGTCAAATGTGAACTCCCGGGATCGATCACTTTCTTAGGGCTAACAAATAAGGGGACTGCCTCTCTACTTCCCGCAGGAAGGAATGGATTCCATGTCTGTGAAAATCAGAACTACTCACTCATCTGGAGATAGTGCCAATGAGAAGTGGCTTGGAACAC
Source organism: Gentiana macrophylla (assembly GCA_026214975.1). NCBI lineage: Eukaryota > Viridiplantae > Streptophyta > Magnoliopsida > Gentianales > Gentianaceae > Gentiana > Gentiana macrophylla. Next base: position 35,633,531 of record CM047816.1, on the reverse strand, counting down.
ATATTAAAGTGAACCGTAACTAACACATCAAACACTACCCCGGGACAAGCAGCATCCTGTGATCACCTCAGGATTAAGGTTGATCCATATATGATCATCTAATGATTTAATAAGATTCCTCGATTACGGAATTATACCGAGAAATTCAGATTAAATCGGTCCGATCTCTATATGAATGCCATCATATATAAATGCCCCACGTAGTACCCTCTACCGACAATCCGGATAAGACTATCACACCCTAAGGTGTTCTGGGGCGCATTATTGGTGTTTTAATCAAGAGACCCTAAACTCGATTAAGTTCACCACGGACTAAGAGTTTAAGCATATCTCCACTAACTCAATCCTCACGTGTAATCCATACACCGAGTTAAGTGGTTACATCTGAGATATACTTAGGGTTTGCAAAGAGTTGTATTACTTTACAAGCACAAAGCAAGTAATAAGGTGAGATAAAATATGTCATCCATTACTAAAAACAATTACACAAATTGTCTTTCGGGCACTACACCTAACATCCTCTAACTCAATCCTCATGTGCATGCCATACACCGAGTTAAGCTGTTACATACTGATATACTTAGGGTTTGCAGCAGTGTATTACTTACAAGCACAAAGCAAGTAATAAGGTGAGATAAATTCTGTTATCAAAAACAATTACACAAATTGTATTTCGGGCACTACACCTAACAATCTCCCACTTGCACGAAATGACAAGCAACGATTGTTTTTAGCGCAAACCCTTTCTCGTCTTATTCACAACACTATCCCACTTGCTCTAAAAGCAGATGAGACATATCCATCAATGCCGTACCCTCCAAGCACTCGACTTGGTACACTGATTAGTTAGGTTGTCGACTCGAGACGATCTTTAGGATTGAAACGTTGCCGGTCCTTCCAATCAAGCGGTACTCTATCTCAATATGCTTTTGACTTCTTATGACTGAGAAGATCCTTCTAAGCTATCTCTTCACTGTTTTCACGATGAAGTGATATCGGCTTATCAGACCTGGAATTACTCCCAGACCAAAAGGGAAATTCTAAGCACTATGAGTAAACACTGAGCCCGAGATCAACTTAATGATCATCCTTAATCTGACTACAAGTCAGAATCAGTGTAGTCAACCATATTCAAGTTTGCACTTGAATATACAAGCATATGATTCCTCGTTCTCTAAAGATACTTGAGGACGTACTAAACCGCTACTTATTGCTCAAATCCAAGATTCGATTGCAATTGACTCGTGTTAAGCTGTCTTGCCCTTATCCCAGAGAGACTCTATCTCATTTTCTCTTTATCCGAAGATTTGGAGAATCATTCCTGAGAGGTAGGGTAGGACTACTATCGTTGAATGTTGCATCCGTATATGCAAGATCATCTTAACCAATAAGACGGATGTGATAGTCAATGACTCACTCTTGTGAATTTGACCAAATCAAATTCTTAGAATATAGTCCAATTCTCTCATCCAGAGAATCTTGGCGTGTCAGTTTCTGACTTCAGATAACACACTCATGCTGTTTCCAACAGTTTCAGTGTTACTTTTCGTGAACACTAATACTACTATTTTACCAATACTGATACCCAGTCTACAAAAGACTTATCAATATTCTGGTCAAGTCCACATATTTTAAAACATGTGACTTTTAATGACCGAGAGGTTCTCTTAAATCCATAAAGGATATAAGTCCCGGTAGTCATCCTGCCATTTGTTCTAACCAAGACCCTTCTGTTCCGAATGAATCCAGACTCCGTTTTTCGGCAAGAAAGTCTTAGGGAATCACCCCTATTTTATGGTTTCTAACGAAATCTAGCAAGACTGAGTGGTGAGAGAGTTCAAGGTCTGGTTAACTCTCTACTTGTAAGGGAATCACCCCTATACCACTCGGCTTTGCGCTGAAAGTTTAAACTTTCCTATTAATTCGACTCTTTTAGGTGTAAATCCAATTGCTCATCGGGCCTGAGACACTCGGTGGTTGTACAAGAGGTGAACAGTACTGGAGTACCAAAAACTCCATTCACAGGGTTAAGGGTTTCAAACCAACCTCATGATCGTAATCCTATACACCCACCAAGAGCCATAGGTTATCAATCACCCCAAAGAGATCAAATTCCACAAAACCACAATGGGTCAACAGTTAAACCATACTCCCACTGCGTTTTAGGTGGATTGACATTCTGATCTAGTAGTATTTATCAGTTTAGTCACCAACATCCGATGTTGGACGTGGCCTGACTAAATCAGATAGTAACTTCCTAGAGTAACCGTACTCCAAGGTCTAAGGTTGTTATCTATGTATTCTTTCAGAAAGGGTGTGACAGTCCAACCGTCACTTTCTAATCTCAAGAATCTTATAACCAACATTCACTCGTCATATTAAGATATTTCACGAATAGTTATATTCTGTGCGTGTGTGCAAAATCTCAGTCCTACCTTCAAGCACTAAGTGCTAAATGCCTACATTTACGGAAGTGGTGTGAACCGAATTCACTCATTATCCATAAATTCACGAGCATCTTCTAGGTAGACTTCTCGGTTTACATAATAATGATAACCGTTATTTTGAAACAATATCTTAACTGAGTTAAGCAGTGTATTGTAGCACATAACTAACTATGCAAGGCGAGGCTACGGTTTCTTCCTCAGTGAAAAACACTCCACTTGAAGGCAGGCCAAGCATCAGTCCAAAGACTATGCGATAGCCTTTTTCTAAGCATGGAATACTCTATTCTTTGCTAAAATCAAAGACTCATCCTCGTATTCTTTCGATAAACTAACCAGCGTTTTGAGTAGATATCAGACAAAATGTCACCATTCAAAATCTCCCACTAGCTTGTATCTCTCACTAGACCCCGAAGGTCAATATGAACAAGCTACGTTATTTCTTCAGATCTATTACCATTTCCCAATTGAAAGGAAGCTTAGTCATTATTCCTTTAACACAGTGTTCCGAGACTGGGAGCTAGGAATCACCCTTAGCCAGTCATTAGGTCTTATCTCCAGGATATATGGACTAATTAATAGATTTTGAAGAATCGTTTTTCTTAATACGGAAACCGTTTGCCTATAATAGTTTAACACGTGTTATATACACCTTTACAGCATTTCTTAGTGGTTCTGACTTTATCAAACAAAAGTCCGAGTCTCGGATTCGTACAAATGTCTTATTCACTTTCTATTTGGCAATAGAGTTATCGAGATGAAAGTGAATCCATTTGTTTCAACGAATCTGTAAACAGAAAAAAAAAATTTGTGATATTCAAGGATAGAATCCGAAATTCATTTCCTTATACCACTCCCACTATTTTAGCTGAAATTATTGTCCGTTGTTACTCTATTAATCGTTAATGCAAAGCTTCCTTGTTCTTCCAAAGAACTTAGCTCCCGAGTCGAGTTACTCGGTTAAAAAAGTCGCTAAGGATTCATTGGTTAGTGATCCGAAATCACTTTCCTTATCCTATATATTTTCTTTAATTAATACTTCGGTTTAGCCTCAAACTTAGTTTAGATGATTAACACTTGTAGACATTCTTTCCCATTCTTGACTTTCCTTAAAAGTAAATAGTCTTGAACTAGCAGTTCGTTTGAGTAGACACTACTCGTGAACTGTGGGATGTCTAATGAAAGCGTTACCCAGTGGGACTAATTTTCTAATAAATCAGAAAAACATAAGATAAAAGCTCCCACTAGTTTATCGGTTCCAAATATCATCTAACTAGCGACACTTTAATTTATGATTCTCCAATTTTTCTATTAGAAAATTTCTCGTGTAGTCACTACACTATTAAAAATTCACTAAAAGAATTTTACCGGCCCAATCATCTTTCAAAGTAACTATGGTTGTCTCTCGTTCAACACGAGTGACAGCAGTGACATACTTATTTACGTCACTTAAGTCTTGAAGGCTCAAGAGAAATATCTCTTCCAAAAGATTAATCGCATGTAAGATTAATGAGTAAACGTTCTAGTTACTTACCACCTTTTAACGAAGTCGTTACTAGTCAATTTAATACATACACTAGCAGTCTAGTACCCTAGAGAGATATATAAATAGTTATGAATAAAATTGACAGAAAATAAATCCAAATCATACACTACTAATAAATTTTAGGAACTATAAACTAAGTACTTATAGTCTATCCTACCGTTCCAAAGACTTAATCTCTTGCCTCAGTGCCGCCTTAGGGTAGGTCAAAGAGCTTTCGATTAATATTGAAGATCAAATTGAGAATCGAACATCTCATTTGTGATCGTCAATCATCTTTTCTTTTTCAGCCAAGGTATTACCAAATACCCTTTATGAGTGTGACCGTGATCGTCAATCACCTTTCCTTTTTCAGCCAAGGTATTACCAAATACCCTTTATGAGTGTGACCTACTGTTTCAGATTTTTAGGTAGACCCCGAGTATGCCGCCTTAGGGTCGGTCAGTGACCCGGCGAGTACCCAAAATCCTATCCTTTCGGAGACCAAGCCTTGAATTTTGATAGCGGTGAAGGCCTTCCTTAGGGGGCCGAAATCAAAGCCGGCACGAGGCGTCACCATTCTCTCACGGTTCTTGAGTCAACAGTAGAGGCCGTGGGGTCGGTTGTCGCCTCTCCCGTTCCCACTCAATATTTTGAAAAAGTGGTGGGTTTACTGATTTCGTTTTTGGACTTGATGTATCTTTAAGGAACAATAATTCATGGGCCCGAATGGTGTCGGTTATGTGGGCTAGCCCACCCGACCTATTCGTTGGAACATATGTGGCCGTCGGACGGGTCAAGCCTAGGGGAGCTCCATTGAGCCGTAGTGACTCGTCAGATGGCTCAGCCTTGCCGGACCCCCGTGCAAACGCCACACGTGGAGGGTTAAGTCGATCGAGCCGTGGCTCAGTTGACAACCCAACCATGGTTTGACCATTTTCGAACCATGCTTGCCCATGATTATCCAATCCTTAACATCAAACTTTCACGTAGGCACTACGGAGCAAAAACGTAATCTCGTCTAGGTAAGGTGGAATTCACCGAGAATCGATCACCTTAACCACGAGGTTACGGGATTTTACTCCCTATGCTTTCGCAGAGTGGGATTCACCGAGAATCCATCACCCAACCTCGACGATTGACAAAACCCGTGTTCCTCGGTTTTTACCCTAATTAGTTTCTAATTAATATCATACAATTAATTAAAACTAATTGCGTGTTGTATACATGCCTAACTAATTCCTCGAATTAATTTCTACATGTATGCATATGGAGTGGAATTCATGATATGATGCATGTCATGGCAATTTTCGGTTCTACACATACAATCTAAACATGTATTCTAGTGCAGAAAATAAACAGCGAGATGGATAGATTGGCATCCCCGTATCTAACCTATTAGAAAATAAATAACCAAACCCTAACTAGGGTTTACTACTTTCTAACAAAATCTGCAGCTGTTCAAATTGTTCGATGATCGGGAAACCATACGAACTCGGATCGTGACGAAACTTTCTAGATCTGTTCTTCACTCCTCGGGCTTCAATATGGACGGTAGGATCGGAGTTTTGACTTGTCAATTTTCTCCAGTGAGCCGCCTAACATGCTGCTGAATCTGTCGCTTACAGCAGCACATCAGTGACTTCCTGACGCCGATCGGGAATCAAGATAAAACCCGATGGACCTGAAATTTTTATGGCATGTCAATAACTCCACTTTTATTAATATGACCGGTTGGATTTGCATTTCAACGGTCCAAACTCTTCCAGAAATTCGAGGAATTCACAGCTAGGGTTTCTGTGAATCCTGTGTTTTTCTGTTACAGCAGCCACTTTATTGCAACGAACGGATATTGAAACGAACTCCGATCGACCCCAAATTTGGATGGATTGTTCTTCAACTTTTAATCTTAATTCTGACTGGAGGGATTGTCGTTTCAATGGCTCAAACGACGGGAAAAACAGAAATACCAAATAAAAACTAAGCAGATCTACTTCTAGGAAATTAAAATTGCAACAACAAATAAATTACATAATTTCCTATACTCATATGAACGAATTTTCTTCGTTTATATGAGTTTACAATAGATCTAACGGGTAAACAGTGCCAACCCCCAATCCATCTCTTTAACCACAACAACCAATCATTATCTATACATATATATATAAAAATAAAATTTATCTACATACAATTCCACTCCTTTAAATCGTTTATTTATGATCATAACTACATAAATCGTGGAACCTGGCTCCGATACCACATGATGGATGTAGGAGCTCAGATCTAAACAAATTAGATCTATGCGCAGCGGATGGATCACGATTCATATATTATAACACATAAATAAAGGATTCAACTACTACAAGGGGGTTAGTAGAAACATACCAATAGTAGGAAGATAAGCTTTGATCTTAGGATGAGAAGCCTTGATCTTCCAATGTGTTCTCCAAACGGTGGTTGGTGGACACCCTTCTTGATATGAGAACCTCATTGATATGCAACACCAAGAAAAAGCGTAGTAGTTTTTCTTCTTCTAAAACCAACACAGTAAAACTAATTTTCTCTATCTTTTAGTTGTGTGGCGAAAATTTCCAAGTCTATTTTACACTTGGAATAACTCTCCTTTATAGAGAGAGTAAATCCTGATCTCCAAGTTTTAATTAATTAAATAAATAAATAATTAAATAAAATAAAAAGATATTTTCCTTAATGAATAATTATGACATGTCATTGACCAATAGAAACCAAATAAATACGTCATACAACCAATCACATAAAAAGAATATCTTTTATTTTCCATAACACAAGAAAATCAATTATTGTGCTAAAAGAGATCATCCATGCGCCACTTACCTAGGGTTTGGTTTATTCACATAAAATGTCTTTTATATGTATTATATTATTTAGCCCAACTAAATAATATCCATGCATATCAATTAATTGACCCAACCAATTAATTATTTCTGAGGCTCAAATAAACAAGAATATTAGCCCGAATTATAGAAGCCACATTGGGGACCATGGACCTATAACCAGTAGCTCCAATAATTAAATATATTATTCATCGAATGTAATAAATATATTAAATTATTAATTCGGATTACGCCACCATAAACCCGAAATCGAACTCTACCAATTATAGATATATACTTATACTCAACCTATAGAGTGAATAAGCGTCCATTGATATAATCACTACATACGGATTAACCTCCATGATCGTCCACTCTGTGTGGGATGTCTCCGTAAACCCGACACAGAACATCTAATCCTTATTTACCATTAACCCCCTAATGATCAATTAGTGCACATATCTAAATAGTAGGTAATTAGTCAAATGTGAACTCCCAGGATCGATCACTTTTTTGGGGCTAACAAATAAGGGGACTGTCTCTCTACTTCCCATGAGGAAGGAATGGATTCCATGTTCGTGAAAATAAGAACTACTCACTCAAATCGGAGATAGTGCCAATGAGAAGTGTCTTGGAACACATATTCAAGTGAACCGTAACTAACACATCAAACACTACCCGAGACAAGCGTACCACTGTGATCACCTCAGATTAAGGTTGATCCATATATGATCATCTAATGATTTAATAAGATTCATCGATTACGGAATTATATCGAGAAATTCAGATTAAATCGGTCCAAATTCTATATGAATGCCATCATATATAAATACCCCACGTAGGTACCCTCTACCGACAAATCCGGATAAGACTATCACACCCTAAGGTGTTCGGGCGCATTATTGGTGTTTTAATCAAGAGACCCTAAACTCGATTAAGTTCACCACGGACTAACAGATTTAAGTATATCTCCACTAACTCAATCCTCGTGTGCATGCCATAAACTGAGTTTTCATTACATCTTGATATACTTAGGGTTTTGCAGCGTAGTGTATTACTTACAAGCACAAAGCAAGTAATAAGGTGAGATAAATTCTATTATAAAAAACAATTACACAAATTGTCTTTTGGGCACTACACCTAACAACAACTCTTTCTCAGATCTCTCTGATTCAATTACTGCAAATTGGTGTGAATTAGATTCATAGATTTGTTGATCAATCTTAGTTCTTGGTGTGGAATTGTATCTTTGAGTTCTGAGTTGATCTCTAGAAGTGTTCTTTTAGATTCAGATAGAAGGCTTTTGAAATCGACAGAGTTTCCTCTTGTTCTTGTATATTCCAAAACGTTCTTTGTTGTATATATTTGTTTGTCTGTCAATGCCTTCTACTTATAGCCTTGATAATCCATGATTTAAAAATCCGTCCATTGGCTATTTAATGTGGAGAAAAATCCTTGATTTAATTCTTGATTCCTCCTGATTTAATTCTCCTTGATTTCAGTGATTTGGATTTCTTCAAACGTCCATCATAAAATCCATCTTTGATTGATTCAGCATTGAATGCTTGATCTTCTCATTATTCCACATTCTAAATAAGTATAAATGATATATCTTACTCTGTCGTTCCTTCACTTGACTGTTGCTTGACAGGTTAAGTGACTCTACTTTCTTCACTGCTATTTCTTACTTAGCTGGTTTACTGCATTCTTTCTTTCTTTGATTTTGCAAAAGTATTTGTACTTCACTGATCCTTGATTTGTGTGGGATCAGTGTACACCATATTTAATCATGAGATTTCATTACTTGTAATGTAACTTAGACTTATCCAAGGTCATCACATACTTCCCAGGTTATGAGTCAGTCCATATGTCTTCATGCTTCTCTGCTGGTACTTGGCTGCCTTTACTCTGTCAGATTTTTGTTTTACTTAGCCATCCTACCAACAAGTACAGTACTTATCTGACTGAACTTATACAACATGTCAGACTCTAAGTAAAGACTTATACATAGATTTCTAACTTATTTCAGGCTTGCTATAACAGCTAGTATGGACATCATCAAAACACAATAAAATGTTCCTAACAAGATGTATGTTTCTTGCTAAACCTATTAAGAAATCTACTCGGGAACGCAACGGAATTTAAAATTTTATTTCCTTTTAACCAGGATCGACTTTGTTTAAGCAACAAGCATAAAAGAAGCAGACAAGAGAATACCTTGGTTGATCCAATTGGATCGATTCTTTGTCTATAGTTGTAGTTTCTGCATGAAGCCGCCCAAGTGTTCGGCCTCTACCGTTGATCCACACGAACAGCCCGCCGGAATCCCATCATGGATTGCTACCAGAAAAACTCGGTTGCTAGACCAACATTTTCTCTCTCTCAAAACCCTCTCTAAGAAGCTCTCATATTTTTTACAAGAACTATTAGTCTCTTGGAATTGTGATGTGCAAAAGAGCTAGCCAACCCCTATTTTATATAGAGGGTGGTGCGTCCCATGTCAATCCCAATCTGATTGGGAGAAGTTTTCTAGTAGATTGAGGAGAAAGAAAACTATTTTTCTAATAAAATAAGGAAAATATATTTGATTGATTTATCTCATTTAATTTAATATCTCATATTTAATATTTCCAAGATATTGTCAATATCTAATATTGACTATCTTTATCTTATTACCATAAATCAATTTATGCAAATCTATTAATATCTAATATTAATATATGGTAATACTTATTAATTAATTTGCACAATCCAAGTATATCTTATACACTAGAAAGTGGCGCCCATATATCCATAAATTGGCATACGGAATATTCTTTAATTAATATAATACTATGATTAATTAATTTGCAAAATACATGTGTATCAATATACACAATACATTTCGACACTTACATATATACAATATATATTTAATTAATCAACATAAATAATATCTTGTATTATATTTATTCATAATAAATAAATACCACTATATTAATTTATCACTATAACACTTTATAGTCGAGATAAACTTTCCTTATTTGGTTATTACTATAACTGCATTTTAATCCGACTAGATGTTCTTCTGTGTGTGACCCGATATGATTCCGAATATGTTGTCCGTAGGCACAAAGTGCATTTACTAAAATACCCTTCATACCTAACAATCACGGAATAGCGGCTAGCAACACACCGTGACCCCCAATCATCGGAAGAGTCAAATGCAATTACTATTACCTTTCATTTGAAAAGCGATTCTTTGTGTAAATAGAATCCTATCATTTGCTATAATATCCATACGGTCGTGACGTCGAGTGTCAAACATCAACGACCATATCTTATAATCTGAATATCATACTCTCTCAAGTAACATATTACTTCGCTTCGCAAAGACTTTCGAGAACAAGACATTCCTTACAAGAAGGCCCTTTCGGATATTTACTCATAATCATAGGATACACGATTTCTGAACGAGAGACATGAATCCTACACATGCTTCAGTATCACACTCAATCACTACCGCATGATCGCCCTATGGCTAAGGGAAACCTTAATATTGTCAAAGTATGACAATCCACACCGTGATGTCATAAAGACTCCGGTCTCAGGATAATTACACAACCGCCACATAGTGTGACACTTAATAAAGTAAGTGGGTCAGTCGAACGTATGCATTCTCTAATACACGTCCACGTACAGTTCAAGTGTCTCTACACTTCTACAGATGAGATTTATCCCTAACTTCAATAAGCTAAAAGACATATAATATGTGATAGTCTAATCGTACTATCAATGTTCCATTTAATAGTACATACGACTAGAGACATTTAAGCATCAAACCTTTTAAAATGAGTCGAGATCTCATCAACCGTAATCACTATTATGATTTCTCTCGACAGTTTGACACTGGGGATGTTATCATATATTCAATATCATAATTGGTCCGTTAAACGAACAAATATATAATAACAGAAAAGCTATTTAACATATATATATATATATATATAAGCATAAAGAAATAGTAGAAATGATCCGATCCGGTCCAACCCGATTGGGTTTAGGACACTATTTCAACAAAACCATGATACTAGTCTATTTCCTAGCATTTGACAAGTACCGGATGTACTTTTGCTGTCTACTTTGCAACCTGCATAGTCTGCATCTGTGTAACCAACTAAAGTAAAATCACCTTCTATTGGATATAATAATCCCAAGTCAACTGTATCCTTGAGATATTTCAACATCCTTTTAGCTGCAGCTAGATGACTTTCTTTTGGATCTGAATGAAATCTTGACATACTCCAACAACAAATGATATGTCTGGTCCGCTTGTAGTAAGATATTGTAGTGAACCTATCAGACACTTTTTCCATTGACATCCTTGTCCAAGTGTAGATTTGCTGACATAGGATTTGTAGCCTTTGCGTAAGATTCCATTCCATACTTCTTGATGAGATCTTTGATGTACTTGCTCTGGTTGATGAAATTCCATTCTCCATTTATTTGACTTGAAGTCCAAGAAAATAGTTGAGTTCTCCCATCATGCTTATTTGGAATTTGTTTTTCATCAAGTTGGCAAACTTTTCGCATAATTTGGAATTTTAACATCCAAAGATGATGTCATCCACATAGATCTGTACCAGGAGTGTGCAGTCTTCATGTTAGATTCTGAACAGTGTCTTGTCTATTGTTCCCTTTTTGAATCCATTTTCCACAAGAAATTTTGATAGAGTTTCATACCAAGCTCCGGGCGCTTGTTTCAATCCATACAGTGCTTTGTTGAGCTTGTACACTTTAACCTCTTTGTCCTTTGATTTCAAATTCAGAGGATTGTTTCACATAGACTTCTTCTTCAAGTAGTCCATTGAGGAAAGCTAATTTGACTTTCATTTGATATACTTTGAAGTTCTAATGAGCAGCATATGCTAAGAATAGTCTGATAGCTTCTAGTCTTGCAACTGATGCATATGTCTTATCGAAGTCAATGCCTACAAGTTGTGAATACCCTTTTGCTACTTGTCTTGCCTTGTTTCTAATGATAACCCCATTTTCATCCATCTTGTTTCTGTAAACCCACTTTTTTCCAATGACCTTTGAGTGGTCTGGTCTGTTTGTGAATTCCCAGACTTGATTTCTCTAAAATTCATTTAGTTCCTTTAGCATAGCTATTATCCAATCAACAACTTTGCATGCATATTCAATAGTTTTGGGTTCCATATCTGATAAAAAAACAAGTGAGCATGGTTTCCAACTATCTTCTGGTTCTAACATCGATATTTGGATCTTCAAGGACTTGTTCTGCTGGATGATCTCTTAGCCAACTCAGATTTGGTTCAAAGATTGGTGCAGTTTGTGTCTCTTCTTGAGTTGAATTTTGCTCAATTTTAGGATGAAAGTCCTCTGGTTATGTTGAATTGATTTTTCTGATTTCAATGTTAACATAAACTGGTTTTTCACTTGTCTGATCTTCTTCTTCATTGGACAGATCTGTGTTGAAGTTGGCTTCATAAAAAACAACATAAACTGATTCTTCTATTGATAAAGTTCTTTTGTTTAGAACTCAAAATGCCTTGCTCATGTTTGAATGTCCCAGGAAAATTCCTTCGCCTGCTTTTGCATCAAAAGTCTTCAGTTGATCTTTTACATTGTTGTGGATGAAGCATTTGCTTCCAAAGATATGAAGATGAGAGATGTTGGGTTTTATCCCATTCCACAGTTCATAGGGTGTCATTCCTCTAACTTTGTTGATAATAGATCTATTCTGAGTAAAGAAAGTAGTGTTGATAGCTTCAGCCCAATATCCTTTTGACATGTTTGCTTCTGCTACCATTGTTCAGTCAGCTTCTTTTATGGTTCTGTTTCTTCTTTCAGCAACTCCATTGTGTTGTCGAGTTCTTGCAACAGCCAGTTGATGTTGCATCCGTTTTTCTTCACAGTAGATTCTGAGAACTTGATTCATATATTTTGTGCCTTTATCAGATCTGATTTTGATCACTGTCGGCTCCTTTTCATTTTGAAGTCTTTTCAGTAGATCATGCAGTTTCTTGAGAGTTTCTTTCTGTTTTGTTGAGGAAGATTGTCCACTAATGCTTATCGGGGTCACTGGTCCAAACAAATCCATGTGTAGTAGCTATAGAATTCGATTAGTTGATGGGGTTGTCTTTGACTTGAATGAAGCCTTTATCTGTTTCCCCATTTGGCAGGAGTCACAGATGATGTCCTTCTTATAGACCATATCTGGCAATCCTCTTACTAAATCATTTCTTGCTAATAGATTGGTCGTTTTGTAATTGAAATGGCTCAATCTCTTGTGCACCAGACGACTTATTTCGGGTTTTGATTGCACTAGTAGACAAACCGCTAAGGTTGCAGTTGACCAGTCTACTAACATACATGTTTTTATTTCTTTTTCTAGTTAAGATTTTCTGTCCCGTTTCTTCATTGATGACTCTGCACTTCTTTTTGTTGAATAGGACTTCATACCATTTGTCATAGAACTGACTTGCACTTAAAAGATTGTACTTAAGTCCATCAACAAATGTGATATCACAAATCTATAGATCATTCTTGATAAGGCTTCCAATTCCTTTTGTGATTCTAGGCTTCTCATTTCCTCCAAAGTTGACTTTTGGTCCATCTTTGTTCTGATATTTCATCAAACAGTGCTTGTTTCCTGTCATGTGTCTGGAACATCCACTGTCTATGTACCAGACGACCTGCAAAACAAATTAATGTGATTTAGGTACCTAAATCTGTTTGGGTCCAACAGTGTTAGTGCCAGATGGTGAAAGCCCTTTGTCTGTATTTGAATGGGGGGACTCTTAGGATTTTACACAACTGTTGTGGTTAATCAAATGGGATTTCATAGAATTTCTTCTTCCCGTATGAGATCCTTTCTCTACCTTTGTATGAATGAACATGGTTGGTCTTATAGGCAGGTTTAGCAGCTGTCTCAAATTTGTTTTTATACACTTGTCTGGTCCTGTTGGGAACCATTTTGTGTGTAGAAGGAAATATGGAACTTTCCACTTTTATTCTTTTAATATTGCCATTTTTGACATTGGGTTTCCTATTGTGAATGGGAAGACCAACGCTCCGGTCGTTGTCATAGGGTTATAATCTATTATTCCCCTTGAACTTATGATGGATTTGTTCATTTTTTTTGATTCATAACTAACAGATAGTTTATGTCCTTGACTTTCAATTACAGATTTAACAAACTTGACTTGCTTGACCTGTCTGACTTTTGCTTCAAGTTTGAAGTTTGGTTCAAAGGGAGTACCATTTTCAGATCTGAACTTTGGGTCAGACTTGACAAAAGTCGTCTATTCTAGGTAACCCAGACCAGACTTGTCTCTAGGTCGTTTGGCTGGTTTAAATTTGGGAGTGATTGATGATGTAGACTTGATCTGAATATGCAATTTTTTATTTATATCAGGTCTGGATTCATCTATCACTGATGATTTGTTAACTTTAAGATTGAAAATTTCAGCTTTCAATTTCTGATTTTCATTTTTAAGATACTCATTTTCTTTCTTTATCAGATCACAGTTTGTTTGAATTTCTTCAAACTCACTGTTAAGATCTTTGAGAAATTCCTGAATATCTATAGTCTTAAGATTTGGAATTGTAGCTCTAGAACATGAACCCGATGAGGATGCTGAGTGTGAGAATAGTGATATTACCTCATCATTGTCTCCTAATGCCATGAATGCATTGTCATCTGAGTCAGATAAGGGCTCTGCTTGACTCTCATGAGACGAGTCATCGTCTACTTTGTAAGCTCATCGCTTTTTTCCCTTGTCATCCGCTTCTTTCGCAAATGCATCCTCATCTCTTTGATTGGTTTCGGGTAGTCTATTTTGAAGTGCCCTGGTTTGTTGCAGTGATAACACAGTAAATCTTCATGTGTCTTTCTTACTTAATGATTTTCTTTCTTTTGATCATCCATGTTGTCCCTTCTATCATCTTTCTTTGTTTTCTATTGATCGTGGTGCTCTTCACATCTTTCTTTGTTTTCTATTGCGGTTCTTCAACTTGGATTTTGAGATCCAAGAGGTATGTTCTACAATCCCCCTTGTAGATATAGATCTAGTTATTTTATTACGTGTATTTTATAGATCTAGATCCTTAAAATCGGTTCCGCTGCGGATGATATTACTAACAGTGGTATCAGTCGCCATGGTGATCTATATTTATACGTATAAAATATTAGATCTAGGAGTGGTAAAACATGTAGATTTTTTGTCCCAATTTTTTTTTATTATTGGGGCCGATGCACATGTATGTATTTTTTTTTATGTTGCGATTGTTGTGGTTTGAAGAGATGGATTGGGGTTGGTATTGTTTACCCGTAGATCTATTTTGTAGCTCTTTTGATTAGTGTCAATTGAGCATAGGATGTGTAGTTTATTTTATGTCATGCTAAAAATTGTAAAAGGTAGTACCTTTTGTATTTATTTTTTGGTTCCGGGTTCGAGACGACGAAGATCATGGTGTTGAAGATCATCAAGAAAAGGTAAAACGGGAGGAGGCCGAAATTTTTTTTTTTAATCGGTCTCGGCAATTTTTTATTGAAATTGAAATTTGGTCTCAGCATTAGTTTTTGCGGCGGCAGCATTCTTTGATAAAAATTGTGTATTCCTTTTTTTTTTTTAACCTAATTGTTTGCCGACATAAAAAAAAATATTTGATAAGTTTGCCGAGGGCAATTAGTACAAAAAAAAAAAAAAAAAAAATTATAAAACAAGTTTGTAATATAAATATATTTTAATATATTGGTATATTACGGCCTCCTCTCCTCGTCGTTCGTGGTTCGTGATCCGGCGGTTCGAGTTCAAGATTCGAAGATCAAGACTCGAAGATAACAAGATTGTAATTTACTGTTTTCCTAGATAGATTAAATACGGGGGTACCAACAATCCATCTCGGTGTTTAAATTTTCCGCAATTTATTTTTTATGTGTTTGATCATAAAATAGATATAAAATCGGAATTGCCATGACATACATCATATCATAAATCCACTCCATGCATACATGTAGAATTTTAATTTTGGTAATTAAAATAGGCATGTATACAAACTCGCGTAATTAGTTGAAATTTAATTAATACGTGGTAATTAATTAATTTAGTAACTAATTAAAGATCCGAGGACGGGTTATGAAATCGTTAAGCCTTTCGGTGTGTGTTCTTCGTGAACCGCCTTAAAGCCCAAACGAGATCACGTTTTCGATTTGTAGTATCTACGAGATTTAATGATGGTAAAAGAACAATAAATCTTGGATAAAAACGGTTCGCTTATAGGTTGGGTGGTCAACTGAGCTAGGCTCGACCGACTTAACCCTCCTAGTGTGATGTATGCACGGGGGTCCGGCAAGACTAAGCTACACCGGAGAACGGAGGGGTGATTCCTTCTTATCTCAATGGGGCTCTCTTGACCCGACCTCGTCCGACTGTCACATATGTTCCAACGAATAGGACGGGTATGCTTGCCTACGTTACCGACACCATTCGGAATCCTTGATTTGATGTGCTTTTATGTTAACATCAAAAAGTCGTGGTTAGTTAACCCACCACCACTTCCAAAATATTGAGTGGGAGGGGAGGCGATGCACCAACCCCACGGCCTCTACTATAGATACAAGTAAGTGAGAGAAGGGTGACGCCTCGCGGCGCTTTGATTTCGTCCCCTACGGATGGTGTTCACCCCTATCAACATTCATGGCTTGGTCTCCGAAAGATAGGATTTACGGGTACTCGTCGGGTCACCGACCTATCCTACGACGGCACACACTCGGGCGTACTAAGAGATCCGATATAGTAGGTCACACTCATCATGGGTATTCTTGATAATATCTAGGCTAAAAAAGGAAGGTAGTTAATGAATAAAGGGATGTTCGATTCTCGTGGGATGTTTGATTCTCACAAGTTATTCATTGATGAGATTGTCTCGATTTAACCGTCATCTCTTTGACCTACTACCTACGGCGGCATCGAGATGCGAGGTTAAAACCTTGGAATGGTAGAGTAGACTTATTTTTTAGTTTACAATTCCTAAAATAAAATAATATAGTAGTGTTAAACTTGAATTAATATATGTCATTTTATTTACAGCATTATATCCCTTACTAAATTGCTTAAAAAAATTAATTGACTAGTATTGACTTCTTTAAAAAGTGGAAAGTAACTAGAACGTTGAACTAGTTAATCGATAATGCAATTATTTTTCGAAAGAGATATTTTCTCTTAAGCCTTTTAAAAACCAGAGTGACATATAGGTATGTCACTAGTGTCATTCGTGTCAAACGGAAGACAAACTTAGTTTGATCAAAGGTGATTTCGGACTTTGAAATTCTTATAGTGAATTTTGAATGTGTAGTAATTACACGAGTAATTTTCTAATTGAAAAATCGGAAAATCATGAAGTATTACTAGTTGGACGATATTTGGAATCGATGAACTAGTGGGAGTTCTATGATTTGTTGTTTTTCTAGAAACATTGGAACTATGTACGAAAGATTTTCTAATCGAAAAAATCGGAAAACCATAAGAAATAAAGCATTGCTCGTTAGACGGTATTTGGAACCGATAAACTAGTGGGAGCTTTAATGTTATGATTTGTTGTTTTTTCTGGTATTTTAGAAAATCCGAGAAGTCCCGACAGTAACACTCGAAATAGACATCCCACGGTTCAAGAGTAGTGTCTACTCAAACGAACATTGGTTCAAGACTGCTCCCATTCACGGAAAGTCAAGAATGGGAGAATATGTCTCAAAGTGTTAGTCATCTAAACTAAGAAAACTTTAAAAATTTGAACAGAAAAATTAATCGAAAATCATAGGATAAGGGCGGTGATTTTGGATCACCAACCTATGAATCCTTGTCGATTTTCTCGAGCTAAGTTCTTTGGAAGAACAAGGTAGCGGTGCATTTAACGATTAAAAGAGTAAACAACGGGCAGTTAATTTTAGCTAGAATAGTGGGAGTGATATAAGGAAATGAATCTCGGATTCAATCCTTGGATATCACGGAAAATTTATTTTTGGTTTAAGATTCGTTGGAACGAATGGATTTACCTTCTATTCGATGATTTGTTTGTCGTATAGAAAGTGAATATACCATTTGTAGTACGAATCCAAGACTCGGACTTTTGTTTGATAAAGTCTAAACCACTTAGAACTGCTGAAATATGTATATAAAACACATCTTAAGAACTATTAAAAGCAATTGGTTTCTATATTTAGATAAACGCTTCATATTCCATAGTTAGTGCATAGTCCCTAAAAGACAAGACCCGAAGACTGGCTCAGGGTGATTCCTTTTCTCCCAGTCTGGTTATATTGTCTCAAAGGTTCAATGACTAAGTTTCCTTTCAATCGGGAAAGGATAATGGTTATAAAGAAGTAACATAGCTTGTTCATGACGACCTTTGGGGTCTGATGAAAGATACAAGCTAGTAGGAGCTTCCGAGTAGTGACTTCTTGTCTGATAACTATTCAGACACTCCGGAAAGTTTATCCAAAATATTTTGAGGTTTCTCTGTCTTCAACAGAGATAGAGTATTCTATACTCGGAATAGGCCATTCATAGTCCTCGAGACTGATGCTCAGCCTGCCTTATTGTGACATGTTCTCACTAAGTGAGAAACCATTAAGTTGCCTTATATATGTTTTAGATGTGCTACAATACACTGCTTAACTCAATAAAGATATTGGAAGCGAAATAACGGTTTAAATTGAAATGTAAGACCGAGAAGTCTACCTAGAATATGCTTTGAAATTTACGGATAAGGTGTGGATTCGGTTCACCCCACTTCCATAAATATAAGCATTTAGCACATGGTGCTTGAAGGTAAGACTGGGAATTTCGCGCACACGATCGGTCAATGACCATTCGTGATATATCTTTTAACCTATTGAGTATAAAGGTTAGATATAGGATTCTTGAAATCGGGAAGGGACAGTTATACTGTTGCATCTTTTCTGATAGAGTCCATGAACTGCAAAACCTTGAACCTTGAAGTACGTTTACTCAAGGTAGTTACTAACTGATTAAAATCAGACCACATCCAACATCGGTTGTTGGTGATAACACTAAATACTACTAAACTAGATCAGAATTTCGATCCACCGAGTAAGTATTGGGAGTATGGTTTATCCATTACCCATTACGGTTTCTGTGGACTTTGTAGTCTGAGGATCGATTGATGACCTATGGCTCTTTTGTGAGAAGTATAGGATTCTGATAATAGAGGTTGGTTTAATAGCCATAACCCTGTGAATGGAGTTCGGTACTCAGATTGTTTCATGCTCTTGTAGAACCACCGAGCATCTCAGCCCAAAGTGGGAGTAATTGGATCTACACAGAAAAAGAGTAGAATGAATAGGAAAGTTTATCTTTCAGAGCAAAAATTGAGTGGTCTAGGGGTAATTCCCTAAGAAGTAGAGAGTTAATCAGACCTTGAACTCTCTTACCACTTAGTATTGCATGATTTCGTTCAAAAGCAGAAAATAGGGGTGATTCCCTGAGAATTTTATTGCCAAACAAACGGAGTCTGGATTCATTCGGAACAAAAGGGTATTGCCTTATGAACTTATGACAGGATGACTGTCAAGGCTTATGTCCTTTGTGGATAAAGAGCAAACCTCTCGGTCATTGGAAGTCATATATTTCTACAATATGTGGATTTGACCAGTATATTGATAAGTCTTTTTTGTAGACTGGATATCAATTTTAGTATAGTAGTGAATATATACATATATTAGTGTTTGTGAAGGATAACACTGCACCAGTTGGAATCAACATGGGTGTGTTATCTGAAGTCAGAATCTGACAATGCCACAATTCTCTGCAACAGAGATTTGGACAACATTCTTAAGAGTTTGACTCGGTCGAATTCTTTAGAATCGATCCTTTCAGTTTCCCATCCATCTTATTGGTTAAGATGATGCATCTGTGTATGCAACATTCAACGAGGAAGTTCTACCCTATGCCTCAGAATGACTCTTTAAATCTTCGGATCAAGAGAAATGGGATAGATTCTCTTTCTAGTAAGAGATGGTCAGGTTATTGAACGTCAACTTTGATCGAATCTTAGATTCGGCGGTTAACAAAGCAAGTTTAGTATGTCCTTTAGTATTTTGAGAGAACGAGGAATAATATGCGGACATATTCATGTGAGAACTTGGATATGTGTGATACACTGATTTTGACTTTATGTCGATTGAGGATGATCGTTAAGTCGATCTCGGGCTCCATGTTTTATCTTGTGTTGAAGCTATTGCCTGGAGGAATCCCAGCAACGCCAACTCGGCTTTAACTAGTTGGGTGATTAGCGGCTTTTGTAGTAGCTAGAGAGGCGATATAGCTTAAGGATTTCCTTTTCATATCTGGAGTGATTCTAGTTATGGAAGCCGATACCACATCATTGTGCACACGATGAAGGGGTAGCTTATAAAGGATTTTCGAAATCACTAGAGGTCAAAAGCATATTGGGAAAGTACCACATGATTAGATGGACCGGTAACGTTTCGATTCTACGGATCATCTCGAGCCGACAACCTGACTAATCATTCAGACCTATGACATTTAGATGTAGGTGCTCCCCGAGTCACTAACCTATCCTACGACGGCATACTCGGAGTGTACTTTGGAATCTAAAATGGTTATGATATGCTTAGTGGGTACTAGCATACGGGATGAGTCTCCATTGCTTTAGAGCAAGTGGGAGATGCAGTTTGTTGTATTTTAAATAATAGGGTGTGCTCTAAAACAATTAATCACATGCTTTCGTGCAAGTGGGAGATTGTTAGGTGTGATGCCCGAAAGACAATTTTGTAATTGTTTTATTTAATAAATGAAATGATATTATTATTCATATTTATTATTCTCATATTCACCGATGTGACAATAGTATTTACACTACAGAAAACCCTAAAGTATATCGTTTATGTAATCACTTAACTCAGTGTATGGGATATACACGGGAGGATTGAGTTAGTGAAGATGTACTTAAAATACAATTAGCCCGTACTGAAGTTAATCGAGAGTATCGGGTCTCTCCTTTAACGTGCTATTAATGCGCCTGAGAACACAATAGGTGTGATTGTCTTATCCGGACTTTCGGTTAAGAGAACCTAAGTGGGGCATTTATATATGATAGATATATCATATAGAAATTTGGACCGATTTGATTAGAGTTCACGATATAATTCCGTAATCGAGAAGTCTTATCGAATCAATGGATGATCATATTTATGGATATATCTTAATCCCGAGGTGATCACGAGTCCAAGCGCTTGAATCGGTATGAAGTTTGACTTGACGGTTAAGGATTACACTGAGTCTGTGATATGAATTACCCCATCTTGGCATTGTACTGAATTGAGTGAGTAGTCTGTGTTATCACAGATTTGGAATCCATTTCTTCCATTTATGGAAGTAGATAGACAGTTCCCTTATTTGTTAATCCTAGAAACTGATCGATCGCGCGAGTTCATATTGCACTGATTAGCTACCAGTGAGTTGTATGAATTAATTGATCACTAGGGGGTTAATGGTAAATAAGGATAACAGGTTCTGAAAAGGGTTAACGGTAACTTCCCGATTCGGAATGAACAGTCTGTGGAGGATTAATCCATATGTAATGATTATATCAATGGACGCTTATTATTATTCTCGTGAGGAGATAAATTAATATAATCTCATAATCGGAGGAGTGCAGTCACAGGATTATGGTGGCATATTCCTGTGATTGATTTATCAAATATAATTATTCTGTTCGTAAGATAATTATATATTTGATTTATCGGAGCCGCTGATTATTAGTCCATGGTCCCCGACGTGCCTCCTAATATAGCATAGCTATTCTCGGACGTCGAATCCTAATAATATTAATTTAGTTCTTGTTGGACTTTATTAAAACGATATGTGAATTAATTGTTTAGTGGACTATTAAATTAGTTGAGCTAAATAATTAAATATGTGGAAAAGACATTTTTCATAATCTTGGCCCAATTTGTGTATCATAGTTTAAAATTCATAGTGACTAGGTCACAATGATGAATTTCGGCCAATGCATATTTTAATGAACAAGAAATTAGTTTTCTTGTGATTTAATAAGACATGTGCATAAAATATTTATTGGATAAATATTTATGGAAAGAAATAAAGATAAATATTACTCTAGATTTGTTCTAGAATATTATGGGATTATCTTTTATTTAATGGATTTATTTTTTAATTGCAAAATAAAATCCTTGGAGGCTAAGTTTTACTCTCCTATATAAAGAGAGTTCTCCCAAGCCTTACACACATGTAAAATTCGACTTCTCCTCTTAGAGAGGAAGAAGAAAGAAAATTTTCGGCCAAGGGGAAGAAAGGGAAAATCTTGGAGATTTTCCGGGTAGCATATCGGAAGGATTCGAGACGAGGATTTCCTTCCACCGGGAGTTGCTTGGATCACACGTACGGAAGATCGTGGTGCTCTTCATATCTTTCTTTGTTTTCTATTGCGGTTCTTCAACTTGGATTTTGAGATCCAAGAGGTATGTTCTACAACCCCCCTTGTAGATATAGATCTAGTTATTTTATTACGTGTATTTTATAGATCTAGATCCTTAAAATCGCTTCCGCTGCGGATGATATTACTAACAGTTGTATCGAAGGATACAACAAATGAGCCTTTCTTGATATAACTTGGTAATATCTGATTAGCAGCTCAAGGTCATGACGATGCCTAGATGTTTCTTGGTAAGAATGTAGAGTGCTCGTCTGATCTTCTAGATTGGGAGTTGTAAGCTTTTTGTGTTCTAGAGTTTCCCCTTGGGTACAATAACTTGAGAATATGAGTATTTTGTTATCAGTTATGTGTGTTTTCAATGTCTTTGAAGTCATGTATTTTTAGGCCCTTGGGTCTCTACCTTATTTCTTCATAAATTTGAAAAACAACTGTTGTGAGCAATGAATGGTCCACATTGATTGCCAGGTTGTATTATTTCAAATGTAATAAATGTCTTGCAATAAATATCCGTTGGTGGAGCAAAAGTCTTACTGCGTACTGAGAGTTGCTTGTATAATGGATATATTGAATATCATAAATTGCGGCCAGAAATGACTTACATTTTATGTTGTATCTTCCACTTGCATTAACTTGTAGCAGTTGATCAAGAGTTGATCAAATGGTCGGCTTTACACCTTTAATTTAACACTTCATAGTGGATAGTCACTATTGCATCACTTCATATGTGTCTTGCTCGTTTGATTTGTTTCAATATGTGTAGTAAGTCGTCTGATATGATCTTTCATAATTGACAAAGTCTGAAAAACTTCTTCTCGTCTGATCTGAATATTAATTCTGAGTAGTGATAGTCAAGTCTGGTCTTCAAGTATTCTGACAGAACTGAATTTTTTTTCTTTTGTGTTTTGACCGAAACGAACTTATTCTATATTATTACAACTACTCGTTTGATCAAAAAACCTATACAATGTTGAATCGGAATACTAAGAAAACTTATACTTCGTTCTTAAACCAACTATTTTAGTATCATCAAAACCTTTAACTAATGGAACCGACGCTTGCTAGGAACCGACACTTGAATTTGGGTACCGTGTGTCGTGTCCGACAACACGCAACCGACACGCCTTTGACACGTGTCGAACAACTGTCAGTTGATTAAAATAATAATATTTAATTTTTTAATATCCGACACACCTCTAACACGTTGTCGACGCTCTCCGACACTCCCCAACATTATTGAACGCAAATTTTCACAATTTTTGTTTTTTTTCTTTTATTTATGTTTTCATTCAGAGAAATGTTAAAATACTGTTAAGGGTGATTTCATACATTTTATAAGGATATATTTTATGATAATTTCCCTCATATTTGTATAATTTGCATAAGAAACGAGTGTTTAATGGAATTATTGAGTATGATGACGTGTAGATGCATAATTGCGGTTCAAAAGATGATTAAATGGAGATAAATGTCGGATTTAATTGATGAAAAAGAGATAAGGATGGAATTGGCTAGAAGAAAAGAGATAGAGTTGAAGATTTGGAATTTGGATCCAACTGAACTGGCGTCCAAGTCCCGTCCAGGTTGGACGGGCGTCCATCAAAGTGGACTGGCGTCCAGGCTGAGATTTTTGATACAGAGAGTTTGGACGCTGAGTGGACGGGCGTCTGAAGCAAGTCCAAGGCATCTGGACGGGCGTCCACAATTCCGGACGGGCGCCCACGGCCGACATATGCCAAAACCGACTTACTTTTCTATAAATAGCAGCGCGGATTTCAACCCTAATGATACATTATTGAGACCTATTGATACACAATCATTAGGAGAACACCCTTAGCGGCCCCACTTCTGCTTGGGGAGGCTGGGGTTGCGATTTTTCTTGTTTTATATTCGTTTTCTATTTCGTTTTGCTGCGGTTTTATGCTGAATGCTTGGAGGCTGAGCAATTGTTCAAACTATGTGAATCCGTTTCAGTAGGTTCTTTATTTTCAATCTTGATTTGTTTTGCGAATTTGATTAAAGTTGTATCTTTTCTATGCTTATGTGTTATGCAATCGATATCGAGAGATGTATTGCTTATTTGATGTTTACCATATGATGAGAATCGGTGTAAACCTTAGATCACCATAGGAAAGATGGGATTTTTAACCTTGACATAACGAGAGTTGATAGGTTAGACTTCTAGGTTGCTAGATTGAGAGATCTTACACCTTGGTTTGCTAGCGTCGATCTTATAGATCGAGAGATGAGAGATTGATAGGCGAATTATCTACGAGAGTAGGAATTCATACCTTTGATAGGTGAACCACATCTTTAATTAGATCATCACAAGATAACTTTAGAGAGGAAATAGAGGGTTGCGGGAACGGTGGATTATTGTTTGTTCATTGTTTAATCACCATGATCATCTTCTTGTTTACTGTTTATTTTATAGTTTATCGTTTAGATTTCGTTTTCGCTTTTATCCTTCCTGGCTTTGGACTGACAATCCTCTGTCCAGTTTATTTTCCGTTTTAGTTTAGGTTTAGTAATAAATAGTAGTAACAACCTTAGGAAAATTAATGAACTAGATACCCCGATTCCCTGTGATCGACTCCGGTATTAATCGCTATACTACGATCCCTACACTTGGGGAATACCGGATTTATAAATTTTATTACTTGTTTATTTTCATTGCATAAAATCCGTGACAAGTTTTTGGCGCCGTTGCCGGGGAATCGGTGCGGTTGTCCAGTTCATTATTAATTTTTCTAAGGTAGTATAGTGGTGAGTATTCCCGCCAACGGAACCAAAAACAAGTTTTTGGCGCCGTTGCCGGGGAATCGGTGCGGTTGTCCAGTTTCTATTAATTTTTCTGTTTTTGTTACGAATTTTTCGTAGATAGGTTTTTGTTTCTATCCTTTCTAGTTTCTACATTGATTCGGAGACATCTGAGGTTGAATTATCTGACTCCACGTTTTGTACGATCGAACTTTTGGATAAAAGGGATCGTTTTAGCACTCGTTAGTATTTTGGCCGTAACTTTCGGCTCGAGTGTCCGTTTGGCGCGCAGGACCCCAATTCGGAAAGCTCGTTCCGACGCCGACGACGTGGTGAACGCCGAAGGCCGTTCAACACCGTTTTCGAGGTCAAAATCCACTGTTTTCCCTTCCATTTTGGGCTAAGAAGATTTCAACACGTTTTTCCCCCTTTTATTGTTTTCTGTTTTAAATAAATAAATAAAGGATTTCTAGGGTTTCTTAAGTATCTATGGTTTTTGATGTTATATCTAGGGTTTCTGAGGTTGCTCAGGTGTCTCGTTTTGTGCTTTATGCTAAGACCAGACGGGAGTCTGCTCTCTGTGAACGCCCGGCCACTCTTTGTGGTTTCCAGACGTGCGTCCATAGGAGTGGACATCCGTCCATCCAACATGCACCTATTCTGTTAAGTCTTAGGGCAACTAGACGAGCGTCCGGTTTAATCCAAACGCCCGTCCAGTTCACAAATTCCAGGCGAACGCCCGTTTGAGAGAAGGAACGCACGTTCAGGTTCCAAATTTTTCTTGACTTGATTTTTAATGCATTATTTGATGTGGATATTTTCATACGAGCTTCTGTGGCTAATTATTTTTGCGTAGATGTTCTGAACTTGCATGTGTACATCTTTCCATCTACTACTCCATGTTAAATAATTGATTAATTTCTATATACATGCTTCATTATTCGACTTGGATGTTTTAATGTGAGCCTCTGTGGCCTTTGTATATGCGTAGATGTCCTGTTCTTTCACCGTTATGGTTTTCTTTCCATCTATTGCAGTCTATGTTGAGTAACTCACCTAGTTAGATGTGATTCCAATTTGATTTATCTTTGTTCCTTTTGTCGCTCATCTAGGGTGTTAGGGTTGTTTAAGGCACGTCTACACTTTACATGGCAAGCTTCGTGGCTTTGCATAATCGAATTTTGTTACGCACGTGGCGTGCTATTGAGTAGATGTTTATATATTTGACCTCGCTTAGATTAGGCGACATCTATGGAATTAGTTGGGCTAGTTTATTTTCTTTATTTTCGTTTTGCCTTTTTAGTATAGTTGCATATCATTTAGTTGCATTGTATTTTATTCTGTTTTTTTTTCTTTTTCTTTTTATCTTTTTAGTGCACCTAGCCCTGCTACTTTGTAGTGTCCTCTATCATCATCATGTTAGCCTTAAGGCGCATTTACACTTTCAATTGGAGTTTGATATTTCTGTATGCACATGTTGGGCTTATTTGTATTGTAACCTTCTGTGGCTTTATGTTTGACGCTTAGGTGTCCTGTGTTTTCCCTGTGTGGTGATTTTTCCATCTGAGCAATTATTTCCTGTGCTTATATCAAACTCTTCTGCGCAATATGATATATTTTCCCCTATGTTCCCCGAGATACTGCCATGTTTTTCAAGTGGTGCAGGTTTTTTTTAGCTGTTCTTGTTAAGCTGGCCTTGGAAGTGAAGCTGGAAAGGAATACATATGGCATCTCGTGCCTCGGAACCGCGGATCGATTATCTATCCTTCTTCAGCCTATCTTCATATCATTACCAAATCAGCTAAGTCTTTTATCTTTTCTTTCTTTCTTCACAACATGAGGACATGTTGATCTTTAAGTGTGGGGGAGGGGAATGATTTGATATGTATCTACACATTTGCTTAACTCGTTATGTTTCTATGCAAAATGAGCTAGAATTTTCAAATTTTTCGACACTTTTGTTTTTGTTTTGTCCCGAGTAGGCAATTCAATTCAATGTTCGTTATTTTTATAGTCATCCAAGCTATATATCATATGTTTGATAAGTTAGTTGTTTCACCTGAGATCTATTTTTCACGAGCCATAGTGAATGATGAGCTAACTTATAAAGCTATACCCCTTTTTGATTAGTGGTCTTTGATTTTCTTATAAGTCATGTGCTTAGTGCTACGTATATATCTTGAGATTTATGATAGTTTGTATTTAGATCCGAAGTATGTTATACTGTGAATATCTAAGGTTTGAATGTGATAAGTAACACGTGACTTGTTGTCAAATGAAAAAGTTGAATTTTAAGAAGATTAATTGGGTGTGTCGAAAGCTGGTCGATGATTTGAGTGCGATAGGGCATTATCTCGAAATGTCCTATACCACTATGATGACTAAAGCTCACGATAATGTAAGAAAGTCGCCTTATGATTGGAGTAAGGTAGGGTATATCTCGAATATCCTATTCTGCTATGACAGGGCAATAGCTCATTCTGATGTGTGTTTAAAAGTGAAATAATTAGATCGACTAGTGAATTGTTATGAATGGATATAAGACTAAGTTATCGTCTATCTTATCCCCAGTAGAAACTGATAGATATGCTGTAGGGATTATCCTCTGAGTATTTCAGAAAGACCCTAGATATATTCGATCATTCTTTTCGGGATATTCTACGTTTGTAGGGTACATCTTATAAGTATCATTTATTGCTAGTCTACGAGGGGGTATTAGCTAGTTTTGCTTTGAGTTTCTCAAGTTTGGATTTAGTGGAAGTTTTCTATGGCTTTGCACACACACAGTGGTGAACTTCTGATTTATTGGATCTATGCTATATTGTCTGAGATGTCTGTCTTTGTTCCGAGCTTTGGTTTCGTTTTGTTTTGCTCGGGACGAGCAAAAGCTAAGTGTGGGGGAGTTGTTAAGGGTGATTTTATACGTTTTATAAGGATATATTTTATGATAAATTCCCTCATATTTGTATAATTTGCATAAGAAACGAGTGTTTAATGGAATTATTGAGTAAATGATATTTTAAATGAGTTATTCGCAAAATAGGTTAATTTTGGTGTTTTAATTGTGATTTTATGTTTATTTGAATACTATTACACTTTGCGATGTTTTTGATGACGTGTAGATGCATAATTGCGGTTCAAAAGATGATTAAATGGAGATAAATGTCGGATTTAATTGATGAAAAAGAGATAAGGATGGAATTGGCTAGAAGAAAAGAGATAGAGTTGAAGATTTGGAATTTGGATCCAGCTGAACTGGCGTCCAAGTCCCATCCAGGTTGGACGGGCGTCCATCAAAGTGGACTGGCGTCCAGGCTGAGATTTTTGATACAGAGAGTTTGGACGCTGAGTGGACGGGCGTCCACAATTCCGGACGGGCGTCCACGGCCGACATGCTGAAAACCGACTTACTTTTCTATAAATAGCAGTGCGGATTTCAACCCTAATAATACATTATTGAGACCTATTGATACACAATCATTAGGAGAAAACCCTAGGCGGCCCCAGCCCCCTTAGGGGAGGCTGGGGTTGCGATTTTTCTTGTTTTATATTCGTTTTCTATTTCGTTTTGCTTCGGTTTTATGCTGAATGCTTGGAGGCTGAGCAATTGTTCAAACTATGTGAATCCGATTCAGCAGGTTCTTTATTTTCAATCTTGATTTGTTTTGCGAATTTGATTAAAGTTGTATCTTTTCTATGCTTATGTGTTATGCAATCGATATCGAAAGATGAATTGTTGTTGATGTTTACCGTATGACGAGAGTCGGTGTAAACCTTAGGTCACCATAGGAAAGATGGGATTTTTAATCTTGACATAACGAGAGTTGATAGGTTGAATATCTAGGTTGCTAGATTGAGAGATCTTACACCTTGGTTTGAGAGCGTCGATCTTATATATCGAGAGATGAGAGATTGATAGGCGGATTATCTACGAGAGTAGGAATTCATACCTTTGATAGGTGAACCACATCTTTAATTAGATCATCACAAGATAACTTTAGAGAGGAAATAGAGGGTTGCGGGAACGGTGGATTATTGTTTGTTCATTGTTTAATCACCATGATCATCTTCTTGTTTACTGTTTATTTTATAGTTTATAGTTTAGATTTCGTTTTCACTTTTATCCTTCCTGGCTTTGGACTGACAATCCTCTGTCCAGTTTATTTTCCGTTTTAGTTTAGGTTTAGTAATAAATAGTAGTAACAACCTTAGGAAAATTAATGAACTAGATACCCCGATTCACTGTGATCGACTCCGGTATTAATCGCTATACTACGATCCCTACACTTGGGGAATACCGTATTTATAAATTTTATTACTTGTTTATTTTCATTGCATAAAACCCGTGACAAATACATGATTTTCAACCTTCATTCTAATTTGACAAATAATATATCGTATTTAGTTTATATGTTTCTTATGGATAAATAATCATCTTTTAAAAATTGTATTATTTTGAAGGTCAATCACATTTTTGTTTTTTCATTTGGAACCATATAAGAAGTCAAATATTTATTCTAGATATTCAATGAGTTCTTGTATTACCTATTTTACTCTCTCTAGTTATTCAGATTTCGTTGAATCTTAATTTTCATTGTATCATATTTACATCATATAATGTTAATATTATGTATATACATACATATATATATATATATATATATATATATATATATATATATATATAACCCCTCACCTGTTTATAAGGGTATTTTTAGTCCATTCGAAATTTCTTTTTTTTTCTTTTTCTTTTCTTTTTTAGCTTTTATTTTCCTTCAAGTAATTGGAAAACCGACCTAAGCCCCGGAAAGTCTATAAAAAATCTCCAAGGAACCCTAGACTTTATCAAAATCATGTTTTTGGAGTTTTCACCCTTTCTGGCACGCTAAACAGAGGAATTCCCTCGGTAAAGCGACCTGCTTGCCCCGACTATGCCCCAGACATGTTCCAGAGTGCCCAAGACATGTCCTAGACAGCCCAGAGCGTGTCCAGGATCAACCAGCACGCTGAACCGAGCACTGCTCTCGGTTCAGCGACCCAGTTTTGGTGTCCAGGACGTGTCCGACCTTATCTAGGACATGTCTGCAGATCAGAGACTCAATTTCAAGCGCGATCCCGATTCAGAGCGATTTTGGATCTTGTTTCTTCTCAATAAGGTAATTATCGTAGTCCATCGTTAATTCGTAGA
The DNA here is from genome assembly GCA_026214975.1 of Gentiana macrophylla. Classification (NCBI taxonomy): domain Eukaryota; kingdom Viridiplantae; phylum Streptophyta; class Magnoliopsida; order Gentianales; family Gentianaceae; genus Gentiana; species Gentiana macrophylla. The sequence goes on along the minus strand of CM047816.1, from coordinate 35,603,264 downwards.
TTGATCTTGTTAAGTTTTGGTTCTTGGCTTTGAGATTAGGGTTTCGGTGTTTGTAGATTCGTGTATGTTTTGGAAGTAAGATATTGTTCGGTTCGTAGTTCGGCTCGTATTTAGGGTAAGGAGTTCTTCTTATCAAAAGGTTCCATTTTTAGTTTAAAGGTCATGTTTTATTGTGATTTGAGTATTGTTTTAATGCATCTGCAGAAACGAGACATAATTACGTGCTGCCAGGTATTTGCCCAACTGCGTTTTTATAACGTTATTCTATTTCTAGTTATTCTCTGTAAATTGTTATGCGCTTTTAGTTACGAATAGTGGGGATAGTATGGTAGTTCGGTGTTGTTATGGTCTTTTTATCTTCCCGTAGGTTAGACATGAACTTATGTGCCATATGTGCTCCAATGAACCCTAGACTTTATCAAAATCGTGTTTTGGATTTTTCACCCTTTCTGGCACGCTGAACTGAATTCCCTCGGTAAAGTGACCTGCTTTCCCCGACTGTGCCCCAGACATGTTTTAGAGTGCCAAGGACATGCCCTAGATAGCCCAGAGCGTGTCTAGGATCAACCGGCACGCTCAACCGAGCACTTCTCTCGGTTCAGCGACCCAGTTTTGGTGTCCAGGACATGTCTGCAGATCAGAGACTCAGTTTCAAGGTAGATCCTGATTGAGGAGCAGTTTTGGATCTTGTTTCTTCTCAATAAGGTAATTATCATAGTCTATCGTTAATTCGTAGATTGATCTTGTTAAGTTTTGGTTCTTGGTTTTGAGATTAGGGTTTCGGTGTTTGTAGATTCGTGTATGTTTTTGAAGTAAGATGTTGTTCGGTTCGTAGTTCGGCTCGTCTTTATGGTAAGGAGTTCTTCTTATCAAAATGTTCCGTTTTTAGTTTAAAGGTCATGTTTTATTGTGATTTGAGTATTGTTTTAATGCATTTGCCAAACTGCGTTTTCATAACGTTATTATATTTCTAGCTATTTTCTGTAAATTGTTATTCGCTTTTGGTTATGATTAGTGGGGATAGGATGGTAATTCGGTGTTGTTATGATCATTTTATCTTCACGTAGGTTAGACATGAACTTATGTGCCATATGTGCTCCAATGTGTTTATATGTTTTTGCTCCATCATGCTTGGCAAGGTCACGGTTATTGGAAACGTACCGAAAGGGGTGCCATAGGTCCCTAATTCTCATGTCGGAGGTATGACTAACTATGCTAATCCATGTCGTTCTCAAGACGTAGGTCCTTAATTCCCGTGGGTTTCTAATTCCCACGATTAGAGGTGTGTTAGTTGTATTAGCCGTGTTGTACACACCGTGTCCCTTAGTTAAGTGTCTTGGTGCCACGTAGTGAATATAGCTATGAAAAGACAAGACATGTAACATGACAAGTTAAGAATGCGGCTATGTTAAGTAAGTAAGTACTTAATGTAACTGAATAAGTATGTGCAAGATAAATTGAATGTAGTTAATAGGCATGTTTTCTATGCATGATTTAAAGTTGATTTACATGTGGTTTTCCCTTATATGTCAAGTTGAGTTTTAAAGTAAGTTCCTTATGTGTCAAGAGATGCTTTTAAAGGTGTTTTACGTATTCTTCAAGTTATACTTTCAATTGCTTGTAAATTGGATAGAGTAGATTCATGTCGTGTCTCCCGGCTTATGACAACCATGAATTGAATCTCCCTTTTGATCTTCCTTCTCCTTACTGAGCGTCTGGCCGGTGCTCACTGCTCACTCCTTTATTTGGAATAAGAAGTTTGCAGGTGCTAGTTGGATTGATGACGAGCTTGGAGTGCTAGCTTAAGAGTGAAGCAGTGAAGTTGTTTATGTTCTAGTTTCCTTTTGTAGTTGTTCCTTCTTTTTAGACTGTTGTAATATATGGATAATAGTTTTGCTATTAGTTATTTATGATTTAGTTTGACAGCAGTTGTTCTCTCGTTGATGGTTGTTGTGGAAGACCCCGAGGGTCTATTTTCCGAGTCTTCACTTGTTTCCTCCGCGTAAATCTTTTATTACTCTACGATATGACACGAGGCTTACGTGGGATGTAGGGTTTACTTAAATGTTACGTCTTTGAACGTCCCATTTCCGGATAAGGACTCGGTATCCGGGACATGGACGTTACAATATACATACTTACATATATATATATATATATATATATATATATATATATATATATATATATGTGTGTGTGTGTGTGTGTGTGTGTGTGTGTGTGTGTATTTAACACGTGTCGCGTGTCGTGTCAATAAATTTTAAAATTTAGCCAGTATCGTCGTTGGTCCATATATATGTCGTCGTGCGGCGTGTCCGTGCTTCATAGATCAAAAGTCATTTGTTTATAAATTTATCAAAAAAAAAAAAAACCGGTTCATCCTTAAATTTAAGACAAAAACTTAGAAGAATAAGCTGAAAAAACACATTAGATGCGCGTACAAAAATAATTCAGACAAAGCAGAGATCGCCCCACAACCAAAAATAAAATGGCAGCTTAAATTACCAAACAATGACGAAAAACATAAACCAAAAACATATTAAAAAATTAAAATAATCATGATACTGAATAATGTTTTATTCCTCTATAAACCGTATAAATTTGATTTATATTCCTGATTCGCTCGGAAAAATTGATATAGTTTTTGAAATGATAATATTGTTTTTTGGAAAGAGAAGATGACATTTGTGTTACAACCTAGAAAGGTGGACATTATATGATAAAGTCAGAACCATTGTTAGAAACTAAAAAAGAAAATTAAGTAAATCATAATGAGCAAAACGGTTTCATACTCATATTGACAAATCGATGAGATCCATACTTATGTCATATTTTCTAATATTGGATCGAAAGACGGGTGAACATTGATTCAAAATAGTGGGAGTGAATTGTTAGCACTCTTTAAAGTCTAGAAACCATGTATGGAATGATAAATGACAAAAGTAATATTTTTTTTTTCTAGAAAATGTAATGGGTCATTAGAGTCGGAAGAGTTTGTAACCTTGAAGTCCTTTATTAATATGGACTTTCGATAGGTTAAGAGGTCAACAATTTAATTGGTTTTTTTTTTTTTTTTTTGAAGGGAACAATTTAATTGTAAACATGATATGTTTAATATGAAGATTATTGTCCCCAACATATGACCCAGTGGTAAATGGGCAGGTGTTGTAATGACAAATTTGGACCGGAAGTTTTGGATTGTGGAGGTTCGAATCCCGTAAGCAGACGATTAATTCCAGTATTTTGGTATAATGGCGATCCTTGACTTTGAGTCACTACCAGGTGCACTCGATTAACATCTCCACTCATTCCGTGGGACGAGGAGTGAGGGCCCTTCGGTTAGGGTTTAACCGCTTTTTTAATATGAAGATTATTCATAAAAATATATGACGATTAGAAAATTCTAGACTTTTGGAAAGTTCAGGGGATTTAATGCAAGCCAAAAGGCAGTTGGGGAATATCTTTGGAAAACCTTTGATCTAATCAAAGAAGCAAGTATTCGGCTCGGTTCAAATATTAGTGGTATATGACACTTTGGATTTAGATCCATGCCCCCTTAGTAAAGGTGTTTCATTAAGAGTATGATTTGTATAAGCTCAAAATAGCTAGTGTGGCCGATGACCTATTTTCTCACTGCATTACTCGGTCTTAGGATATGTGATGCAAGTTTTGGTTACATATTGAATGTATGTTCCAAAAAAGGCACCATTAGAATCGTGGATATCGAGTAAAGTTATTTCACTCCACTTCCGCAAATAGCAGTGTCTTGCACTTATACTGATAAGGGTTGATTGTTATGTTGCATGATACGTTCAAAAATGTGTATGTCCGTAAGATTTCCTATTTGTATGAGAGAATTTTAGTCATAAGAATCTTGATATATATATAAGAAAGTGTTAGTATTAACTACCACTATCATTCTCAAGAATATGACAACTTCAAACCTCCAAGTAAACTGGTTACCTGAGGTGTTACTATCCGATTTGATCAAACCACATCTGACAACAATTGTCAGGAAACACTGTGACAGAAGAAGTATCGGATCACTAAAATGTAGTGGGAGTATGGTTAGACCATTAAACTGGTGTCGTAAAGACAACAAATCAGCAAGTATTCCAGACTACACAAGGTTAAAGATAGTCCTTTTTTTTTAAAATATGGAAGATTCTGATAAGGAGAGGTGGCTAGAAGCAATGAACCAAGAAAAGATGTTTAAGTACTCCAATTAGATCTGGAATCATGTGGACTGTCCTAAAGGTATTACACCTGATAGAGACTTCAAATTAACACTTCTAGCATAGGGTCATACCCGATATAGGAAGTCAACCATATGGAGACATTCCCGCAAGTAGCTATGTTTAAATCCATAGATATTTTTCTTTATGAACGCTTGTCTAGATTATAAAATCTAACAAGTAGCTGAAAGAAATATTTTAAAAAAGGCTACCTTAATCTAAATGCAGCAACCATAATGGTTTGTTGAACCTTGTAAAATCAGAAAGTCTGCAAGTTGCTAAGATCCTCTATGAATTAAAGCATACCTCTAGGTCGTGGAACCATAAGATAGATATGATCTAGTCCAATGTCCTTTGTGTCACGAGCGGGTCAATGATGGAAAGATGGTGTCTAGGTGTTTAAGCATATTGCATTGCATTCAATATGAATGATGTATGAATGGTATATGAATTTAAGCATTGACTATCCAAAAAACTTATTTGGAAAGGAAAACTCTATTCTTAGAAATTTGAAATATTCGAGTTCACTAGAATAGGTTGTTGAGATTATCCCAAAATCTTCTATTAATAAGATGGATAAACGTTACCCAATACGTGGTTCCGTGACTGTTCCCCTACTGTCTTGATAGAGAATGGTTCTCTACATATATCAGAGTCTTAGGACAAGGTATATATAACATGGGATACTACTCATTTTGTATGATTTAGTCAAGGCCTTTTAATTTATATACATGATTTGATATTTGGATAAACAACAAAGGATATTCTCAAGTACATATGGGGAACGATATTTAGTATGTCAGTTCAATCAAGTAGTGACCTGATAAGAGACGGTTACACAAATAAATACAATCAAAAGTTGATTCATGACGGACATTGGCATAAATGTGATGGAAAGACTTGACCCATTTATTTTGGAGTAAGTTGGAGAGTTTTATGAAAAAGGAGTCCTCTAAAACAATCGAATTTGCCTTTGTGGTAAAGTAGGAGATTGTAAGTTATCTTGCCCAAAAACGCAAAAATGTATAGTTTTAATTAAATAAAAGTAATATTATCTTAACTGCATAGATATAAATGACACTTCAAGAAAATCCCTAGGGGTTCTTTATGTAGCCATAAAGCTCAATGCATAAGAGTTATTTATGGGAGGAAATGAGTTTACGGTGTACTACCTTAAACATTGAGTCCGTAGGGAATTGATTAGAGTTCATGGAGTTTGGGATATTACAGTCAAACCACCATTAGTGCCCCAAAACACTTAGAGTGAGACCACCTAATCCGGGCCATCGACGTTGGACACCTTAGTGGCTGCACTTATACATGAAAGGTTTCAGGTAAGACTGGACCAATTTGATATAGTGATCTCGCTAAGTCAATAACAAGAGATTCTAATTGAATCGTTAGCTGACCAATTATAGATTGAATCTTAATCCTAGTTTGATTATAGACTTATGACTTTTTAGGGGTGGCATTTGGTTTGGCGGTATGGTTTGTTAAGTGGTGCCTTCATTAATCCCGACCATTTTAGCATCAGACAGGGATTGGTAGCTAAGAATGTGGGTCACAAAAATGGATTCCACTCCATCCTCAAAAAGGAAGTAGATAGACGGTTTCCTCGTTTATTAATCCTGGTATATACCTTTGATATGATAAAATGGAAATCGGTCACTAGTGAGTTCATTGTAGTTCAAGGATAAGATGTTATGGAAATGTCTTACGGACAATCCCTTGCTCCATATACGGACTGTCTATGAACGGTTATATCCATAGGTAACAGTTATATCAGTGGAAAATCGGTAAATATATGAGTAGTTGAGTAAATATTTTTTTATATTTAGTTTAGATAGTTGAGTAAAGATGTTTAAAATACCGGAAGAGTGCAGTCTCAGCTCTAATGATACGTGTTGGATTATGCAAGTTGTCCTTTTCTGTCTTTTTACAGTATTTAGGTCATTAGTAATTTTCTGGATATCTATGTTAATAATATGCAATTAAGGTGGTTATTTAATTTTAAAATAAATGGCTGGATACGTTTCAATTAAGAGATAAAATTATTTGAGTTGAGATAAGATAGAGTCATTTTCTTATCCAACTCTTTCAAATAATGTTGGATGTATGTATTTATAAGGGATAGCACTCGACTAATTCCCTCAGAACATTACAATAAAAAGGGGTTTCCTTTTCTCTAAATTCTCTAAATGGTATCAGATACATGCGCTAAAATATACTCAATCCATGAATTATAGAGCCGCAATGATAGGGAGACAACACCTACCTCATCAAGAGTTCTATCAGGTGGATCTACCACTAATAGATCTCATAATGATGAAAATCCAAATCAGAATTCATGATCCTTCTTACTCACATCTTGGAAACTCACATGAAAGAATTACCGGAGTGGTCCCAGACAATCAGACTTGTTGTTGATGGAAAGGGGAAACTGGGCTATTTGACTGCAGAAACAAAGGCACTAGAAGCAACAGATTCCATACATAAGCAATGGAAATATGAAAACTCTCTGGGGATGTCTTGGTTGATAAACTCCAATAGAGCCAATCATAGCAAGACCTCACATGTTTCTTGCCACAGCAAAGGACATATGGGTTGTCGTTAAAGAAATGTACCCAGACATTGAAAACTCATCACAAATCTATGAGTTGAAAACCAGAATTTGGAAACTCAAGTAGGAAGGCAAAGATATGACTGAATTCTATAATGAAGTTGTGTCCCTGTGGCAGGAATTTGTTCTCTTCTACGGGAAGACTTTGGAGTGCCCAGTTGATAACATAAAGTTCAAGAAGAGGTAAGGAAGTGAAAAAGTTATGCATTTTTGGCAGGCTGGGAATCAGACTAAAATGAAGTAAGAGGTAGAATACTTGGGTGAAAGCCTCTTCCTTCTCTAAGAGAAGTATTTTATGAGGTTAGGAGACAAGAGCCTAGAAGAAAGGTGATTGGAAAAAGTAGAACTGGATATGGAGAAAGCTCTGCACAGGATACAACCAGCTATGAAGGGAAGAACCCCAACAAAACAAAACCTAAGTGTGAGCACTGTAAAAGACTTTGCCACACAAGGGTATCCAATTAGGAATTCCATTGCAAGACAGCTTGGAAGAATAAGGGAACTAGCTAGACGACTAAAAGGAGATGGGGGTAGGCAAATCTAGCTCATCAGAGGCCAGCTCAACACCCTTCACTCGGGAACATTTGGAGCACTTGAACAAGATCTTAAACCCTCAAACCTCTACCCAAAATTGTTTTTTTGTGGATTCAGGTAATTCTTCTTTACTTATCACAAAACAAGTGGTCACCTGGGTCATAGACTCAGATGCCATTAATCACATGACTAGTATATCTGAAATCTTCTCCACATATTTCCCACTCCCAGGAAACCAGAAAATTAGGTTGGTAGATGGATCCTTCACCCCTATTGCTGGTAAGGGATTTATCTGAATCACACCTCATAAACTCTTAAAAATGTGCTCCATGTACCTAAACTATCTTGCAATCAATTGTCTGTAAGAAACTCACCTTGGATAGAAACTATAATATTGTTTTCTCTAGAGATGAATGTCTATTTCAGAAATAGAAAAAATGTTTGAGAATGATGATTAGAAAATCTTGAAGTGCTGAAGGCCTCTATATGTTGGACCAAGATCTCAACTTAGACAATTTTTTGTTTTACAAGTTCATTGTAATTCAGTATCTAGTGTGAATCAAAATAAGATCCTTCTCCAGAATTCCAGATTAGGTCACCCTAGTCTCTCCTACATGAAGAGACAATTTCTAGATTTGTTTATCAATAAAAGTATCAACTTTCTTAATTGTGAGACATGTGAACTAGCTAAGCACACAAAATAGCCGTATCATTCACTGCTTCACAAGTCAACATCACCTTTTTATATGATAAATAGTGACATATGGGGGCCTTCAAGGGTTAAACCTTAACTAATAAAAGGTGGTTCATTTCTTTAATTGATTATCACACTACAACTACATTGATATATCCCTTAAAGAAAAATCAGATTCTTGGGAGGTTTTCAAGAACTTTTATCACTTTATAGAATACCAGTTTATTACTAAAATTAAGATTTTCATAAGTGAGTTCCATCAATCAATACATGCACTCTCCAACTCAGAAACACCTTGATGCAACCCATAGAGTTTTGAAATTCCCAAAAGATGCTCCTGGAAAAAGGATTGTTGTTCTAGAAATCGGATAGAAGAGGAGTAGAGGCATACACAGATGTTGATTGGGGAAGCTGTGTAAAGGATAGGAGATATGTGACAGGATATTACACCTATGTGTGGGGGAATTTAGTAACATAGAGGAGAAAAAAACAAAATATAGTCTCAATGATGTGAGTCGTTTCGATGACGATTTCATAGTTATTTCACCCCTATTTTATCCAGGGTTTTGGATAATTTTACCGGTGTTGGTAACCGGAGTTTTGTTGTTGGGTTTATGCATGGTATTTTTGTGGTTTTGTATTGCAATGCACATATACCGGTACCCGAATGCCTCGGATGAGTAATGTCTTGAGTGTCGGTCGATGTGTGTTCCAGATCATGGAGCTTGCACATGAATTCTTGTCTCCAAAGCGGCGTACGCCTAAGCCTTTTGGTGCATCCGCCGATCCCCTCAGCTGAAGATATTTTGTTGAAAGAGCGGAAAGATATAATAAATTGAAGCTAGCGTCTGCCAAGTGATATCAGACGGCGTCCACCAAGTCTTGTCACACGCTCAATATTTATTACACCTGCAAGAGCCAACTACCAATTCAAGTGATGGGGCGCTCGCCGTGAAGCTTGTGTTGGCGTCCGCAGCATCTCTTAGCTGCATTTTATAGGAGAAGTTATTGCGATGTCAGCTTCCCTCGGCATGAGTGCCGGCGTCCACCAGATCCATCTCTTTGGTGTCCGCCAGCTCTCGGCAGATGGTAGTTAGAGGCTTTTATATCTTTGCATTGATGGCAACAACATAGGAGGAGAACACAACATTCACTCACCCTAGGGCTCTTTTAGCCCTAGCTAGCATTAGATTTAGCCATAAAATTCTTGTAGTAGTTGAAGAAGCATCTTTTGGGTATTTTTGAGTGCTCATTGGATTGAAGAGCCCAAGCTATCATTATATTTAGCCATAAAAATTCTTGTAATAGTTGAAGAATCATCTTTTAGGTATTTATGAGTGCTCATTGAATCAATCTCACATAGGTGTAATCAATCCTTGATGACCTTGAAGTAATAGCATTTAACTTTGGATTTTTTGCTCCCTTGTTGGTACTTTATCTTTTATTCTAGCTTTGATCATAGATAAGGAATTCTCATATGATATCCTGGGTTCTATAGCTATGAGTGGCTAGGTTTTTGCCTAGCCAATATGATGCATATTTTGTAGTGTTTATCTCGCTTGGAATATGAATGACATGTGTTAGTTGCTTAGATTTTGTCTGGCTAATTCTCTCTACGAATGACTATTGTTAGTTAGTGTTAGATTCACGACCCCAACACTACACACGCACGTAGTGAATAACGACCGTAGAAATTTCGTGTGGGAAAAGGCGTAGTAGAAGGGTCGGCCCTACCTAGTTTTTTTAGGTCGACCCTATCTCCATCTCTTATTAACTTTAACTGTATTTTTTCTTATTGAGTTTTTTTGTTAAGTGTATTGCGATTGATTCCTTGTTAATTGATTTTTTTTTTAGTTGTTTTGATTGTTAAATAATACTATCCCGTCACAAAATGTAAATCCGTTTACCTTTTTTGTTTTGCTCATAATATAACTAACATTCTTAATCAATGTAAAAAATCTTAAATAGATTTATATTTTAAGACGTAAGTGGTGTTTTCTTGTATCATTTATTCTTCCTTTGTTCAGGTAGTTGATATTTTTATTGTTGACTAACTGCTACGCTATTTGTCCTATTTGTGATCCTGATTTCAACGTAGACAAATAAACAATAGTAAAATTTCATAATTAAAAACCAACAAGAAGAAGCTTAGGAGCAAGTGGTACCCAACAAGCTTTATATCACACCAGAAAAAACCAAGATTCTTCGTCAGAACATAAATGGTCACGATTGTTGCATTTTTTTTTTAAAAAAAAATTATTTGAAAATTACAATATAATAGTACTTCCCAAATAATATAAATAAATAAATAAATATAGTAGAACAAACACATACTCCATGAGACAAAAATATATAATTAACAATAAAGAAAGTCGATTCTTGCCTCATATTTTTGTTAAAAACTGTTTCAAAATGGCTGTATGAACAAATGAAATATAAATGCATTCATTAACCGCAAATATGTGAATATATAGCTTTTTGACTGAATTTACAACTATAAAAATAAAAAATAAAATCAGATGTTGCTCGCAAACCCTCATGATTAGCATTAGCGATAATATAACATTAGCGATTAATTAACCAATCAACCAGAACCAATCCGGAAACCAAACTGATTCGATGCGAAAAAAAAACCAAACTAAACGAAAATCGAATTTTTCTGTTCAGTTTGAAACCAAACCGAAACTTGATTGGTTTGGAGACTGGTTTTTTCTCACTTTCAACCGGACCAAACCGAACAACCCGAACATACATATATTAAAATATATATTATCTACACATGAATTAATATATAATATTAAATAATAATCTAAATATGTATGTATGTGCATATACAAACACATACACTTATGTACACATATGTGTACTTACACGCACATATACACACATTATTGTTATTATATATATACACACACAGTGACACAGATATAGATAATGCATACATGTTTAAATATATATTCTTTAAATTTATAACGTTCAACCATTTTCTTAATTTGTATGAAATTTTTTGAAATGACTTATGTTTGGAACAGATGACTTATATATTGAAATGGGTGTAGTAGTAATAATATTCATTCCTTAATTCATAGTTGTTCCTGAAAATATATGAGAAATGTTTATGACAGAACAAAATATGTATAACAAATGACACAACAAACTTTTAAACCATTGATTTTTTGGAACCAATATGATTTAATAGGTCACACATCATAATCAATTACAGAGGTGGATCTACCTTGATAACAACGGGGTCTACAGACCATGTTAAAAATAAAAATACCCTACATTTTACCTTACCTATAGAAAAATATTTCGAACTCCGTGAAAAGAAATTATTTACTTTGTTAAATATTTACGGATTCCGCTGAACAAAATATCTTGATCCGCCACTAATTTATAAAATAAACCCAAATTATATTGTGTACAATATTATAAATTATTTTATCGTAAGATTATCGCTCCTCGAAAAAATATTCTTCATACCGACCAATTGTTCCGTCACCATGCATATAGTGAGTGCATTAATTGGGACAGTGCCAAGACTATGAAACCTCCACCATCCTCATTTATTGATCATCAGAATATATATATATATATATATATATACATGCTCTTCTCTTTCTCTCTCTCTTATGCAATCAGAGAATTAAATAGACTGTATACTACATATATATTTGATCTGTTTTGTCTGATATGATCCCACAATGAATTTACAGCGTTTCATGCAGGGCTTGACTATTCCTTTCCTTTTAATTCCATATTTCATTGTTCTTGGAGTTTGACTCACACACTTAATGAATTAAAGGAGACTTTGTTTTTTTTCCATCACACTTAATATTTCAGAACCGACTTTCATAAGTCACGGGTACGTAGATAGGATGGGGTTGTAAATAATAGAAAATACTTGTGTGGAGAAGAGATTTTCAACCATCGAAACTACGCAGTTTGAATACAGAATGAAACGATGTGGTTTATCGATGTCTCCACACGTGTGGAGACACCACACAAGTATTTCCCGTAAATAATAACCCCTGTGTGGAAAACTACTCCTCACAATCATCTTTTGCAGATATATATGTTAGTACAAATCTTTTCTCCATTGCTCTTTTCTTCCTTATTAATTGCACCCTTGAACTGAACGGATCAAATAATTTTACTCCTTTTTTTTTTGAGGGTTAATAATTTTACTTTATTGTGTTAACTTTTGCTATAGATACCTAAAAATATCCATAAATATATGAGTAGTTATAGTTTAATAACAAAATGGTTATAACGATGTACAACACAATTTTACATCATTAGTCATTGTGTTAGACCTATTACTTTTTGCGGGTTCTATAATGATTAATGATGTAAAAAGTATGATACGGCATTTTGTTGTGTAACAAACATTTTTTTAAAAATACATGCATTGAAAAAAGTTAGTCTGACGTAATATGAAAACAAATTTTACAGTGGTCTCCAAATCTTACTTGATGTGAACGCAACCAATAGGATTTAAGAGATTTTTTATAAATCTATGTGTAAAACAGGCAACCAATTATATTAGTCTAAACTGATGACATGATGCATGGTCCAAATTTTTTTTATGTAGAGTATACATTAAAAAAAAGAAAAAAAAATTGCACTAGATAGGCTTAGCACCACAACCAGCACTTGACGTGAAGACCAATGTTCGAATCCCGATAGGGAAAAAAAAAAAAAAGAAAAAAAAAAAGGAGAATCTTTATTCTACTCAACTAAAATAAAAATAAAAATCTAATTGTCAAAAAATCGAAATTCTTTTACAACAATTTTACTTTTTCCGTCCATTTTGTTGTAATATATATATTGTAATGTGTTTTAGGAAGATTGTTTTGTAAAGTTATAAAATAAATTTTCGAAAGACCCCAAAATAATAAATATAAATGTTTTCAAAAGGGTTTTCAACGAAAAAACCCTTTGTAAATTAAATTAAAAATCCATATTTCCAAGTAATAGTACTAGTAGAATAAAAGGATCATTGAAAATCTGAACTCTGAAGTAAGTAAAGGAAGATATATATATATATATATATATACACATATATATATGCATGAAATTGTCAAAGAATTCATCAGCCAAAAGACAGCAGGGGGTGCTGTTACGTTACTGCTTCGTGGATTATTAGCAAAAGCAGCTTATAAACTTTAAGAGCAGAAATCCCCTTTTTGGAGATTTGACTTTTCCCAACTTTCGAACGGTCAATCAAACCTTTCCCCACCGATTAATGGATAATTCAGTCACAACGATTGACACAACATATATTTATATTATTAATTATAATGAATGAGAAATGTTTAAGACACAACAAAATGTGTACGACAATGTGTTACAACATACCTTTACACTATTGAATTTAATGGGACTCGTGTTAATCAATAGGTCTCAAATCATAACGAATGATGCAAAATTGTGTTTTGCATGTTGTTCTGTATAATTTGTTGTGACACCATCACTATTCTAGGATGAATATAAATCTTGATGAATGGTTCCTAACCATTTTCGATTGTTCAAATATACGTTGTGTCACTTATTTTGGTTCAACAGTTTGAACGTATCATTAATTTTTCCCACCTGTAAAAAAGTATCATAACTTCCCTATATATGAAGTATAAACTGTACTAAATTTTTTTCCTCTTATTTCACATTCTAATTTTTTCAATCTGTCTAACAAAAACACATAAAAAACACGGAATATAAAATATATATAAAAAAACATATATCACGGTCATTCCGTAGGGTTTTTTTTTACTGTACATCTGATGCCGATATACCACCTTAAAGACCTACTGTATAACCACCCAAGTTTTCAGAAAGACTTAAATAATAATTGAGTATATTTACTATAACTCAATTATTAATTAACATAAATAAATTAATTAAATGGATTTAAATAAAAGTTTGTGGTATTTTATTTAAAGGAAAATAAATAATACTTTTCCTATAAAACCCCGTCACCCCACAAACACACACGCGCGCCACTTTGAAGGGAAAAAAACAATTCTAGGTTTCGGGAGAAAACGGAAGCGAAGAAACTTCATCCTACCGGCTAATCCATTGGGACTTTGTGCAGACCGCAGTGGAAGGAATTAAACGTCTTGTCTCCGGCAACGATTCCACACCAACAATTCCTATTTTCGTAAGTTTTCATCTTTTAGGCCTTTTGGAATCTTGAACGTTCTAGTTGAATTCCTGAGTTTTATTAGCGTCAAAGGTTGTAGTAATCGTAGTGTTGCGTGTTTGAATCGTAGATTGTTCGTAGAGGTTGTGGAATCGAAGGATTCTAGTCATTTGCTTACAAATCGCTTTTTGGTCGCTTTTATTTGCAATTAAAGGTAAGGGGTGTTCTTAATCGGATTTTGGAGTTTCTATATTGCTATGTGACGTGTCTAATTGCAGGTTCTGGTTGTAATAAGGTTGGAAAGTCATGGTGAGATGATTCGCATCGTTTCCGGCTTGAAACAAAGTTGTATCTGAGTATTTCCGTCGATTGGCGAGCGCCGGAACAGCTTTGGCGGGCGCCAAGCCGAGCAGAAATATTCAGGATGCATGGCTCTGTTCAATGTTGGAGGACACCGAAAGGCTTTGGCGGGATCCGATGATGAACATCAGGTAAACATGAGGTACCGACAGGGTTTGGCGGACGCCAACAGTGGTTGGCGGGTGCCAAATAGAAGCAGAAGGTTCACTCTTTACGGGCGCCAAGGAGGTTTTGGCAGACGCCAAGGTGAAGAAGAACGTTATTTTATTTTCTAGACAGGATTGGCGGGCGCCAAAGTGTCTGTTCACCATATTTTGATATTTCTTGTGTACAATCTGATGTTATATGGTATGTATGCCTTTGGGGAATTACTTGTAACATGGAAATGTCTAACATCGACTTCTGGTAGCCTCGGCTCAGCACCACAATTGAGACCCTCTGCAGGAAGAAAGTGGGAGCACCGGAAGATGACTGTTTAGGCCTTGTGGGACATTGTCTTAGTAGTCAATGATTCTTTTACGACATGCTAAGTAGCTTAATTAGACTGTCTAGGACTAGAAGTCCTTAGAAATCCTTTTATGTGAATGAATCAGGTGGTTAGATTAAACTCATAATAAACATAGGTGATGTGTCTAAAAGCTAAAACACTATAATCATTACCAAGGAGGCACGTTTAATCTTCGTAGCATTGAACTATTGCACCTCTCTACTTGGTCTGCTGCCAATGGACTCGCGTTATCTTCTTCACGGAGCTGTCTGTGCCCTTGAGGTGCTGAATGTGTTGCGGTGCGGTGTTCACCATACGCAGTGTCCTTTGGTTGTAATGCAACAAACTCACTTGAACAAGATTATACTACGGAGGTAGTAGAGGGTGAGTAAGCTCTACTGTTACAACCTACGTGGTAGTGATTAGTTATTGTAGAAATTATTCTCTTTCGCAATGCGAAATGCACAAGTATGTTTAACACACAATTATTCTCACAACATATAGATAATAAAAACATGAATAACAATCAAACATTACTTTAACATAACACAAGAATAAAGCACATATAAGTCGAGTACATGTTTACTTAGCATCATTCTGTTTCATCCCTTTCATTAGGGTTAATGAATACTACATCATGTTTTGTGAAGCCAAAATGGACAGTCTTTCACATTTATTAGAGCCCAACGTGATGATCCTGACTTTCTTTGCTTAGACAAACTGGAATGTCCATTATTTTTCCCATCGGCAAGGATTGATAGGCTAATGTTTACTATTTTTGCCTGTGAACCTAGATTAATTTCGAGGACCCTCAAGGATTCGTTGTCTCTTCATTTTATTCAAGTAATTAATCATGAGCCTTCTTCTTTCTTTCATGATCTTGTAAACATTTCATTTCATTCTTTCATAATCATAAATGACACATACTTACTAAGAGACATCATTGAACTACATAATGCATACTTTTCATACATAAATTATTTCTTTATAATCATTTGCTTATTCAGTTATTTTCATTCCTAAAAGATTATTTCCAACCATTTAAGAGAAGGTATCTGATGGCCATTTTACGGTAAGCCAACTCTAACCGGCAGGGTACCGAGTTGGTTGTACTATAAATGGTGAGTAAGGTCGTATCCCACAGGGAATCTAGTTAAGTATCAAAGTCGGTCTCGTTCCTAGTTCAGGCCAACACAACTACGAGACATGGTGATTTGTCAGATCACCGGTTTTACAAACGAAATATACACAAAATAAATGAGTTTAAACTACGAAAAAGAGATAGCCGAGCTATGATCCAATCTAATACTCACAAACCCTAGATAAGTCCAGAGGTGTTTTTGACTTACCTAAACATTCTCAATGTCACTCGAAGGGTGTTGTTTCCTAATTCCGAGAATAGACATTATTTCAATAATCTACCCTCCTATGTCAAGTTCAACAATCCGTCGACCGGATTTAACTGACCTAACACGGTCTACGTTCAATGAAACGCTCAACAAGTTGATACAAACCTCACACATAAAACCGAATCTAAACAACTCAGTTGGTTTTACAGGGTGATCCTAGAACCCCGGTTCCTGCAGCCTCTCGCAAAATACATATATAAAGAAGATACGTGTAAAACGATTATCGAGTCGCGAATTCAATAAACATGATTAAGAATAAGTTTTAGAACTATGGTAATATCGAGAATCAACAATCAAAACATCAAGAACACCTCAAGAACAAACTAGGATTCGATTTTGAAGATTATCGCATAACTCGGCTATAAAACGATTAGCTACTCATTCTATCAACAAAATAAAAGAAATCAACAATAAAAGTTAATATGAATCAAGATCGAAAGCAAGAAATCGAGATTACTAAAAATTGGAGTCAAAGAACACCGGAAGAAAAACGAAATCCAAACTAAAATTGCAATAGTTAGTAGCACCGATTTTCGGATTACACAAAATTAAACCTAATATATAAGCAAGCTAACTATTTACAAATCTAAGCAAAACTAAGAAAAAAGATTGAAAAGTGCAGAAAAAGAGTAAAGGGGACGAAGCTCCCCTGTTTTTAGATCCAAAAAAGCTATTTATAGCACATTGGGGAAAGTGAAAATTACACCGTAGGCGGCGCCTATGATTCTGTAGGCCGCCGCTTGCTGAGAAATCTTCAGTAAATCAGTCATAACTTTATGTGTAGACCTTGAAATCCAGTGATTCAAAATGCGTTGGAAAGATAATGAAATTGTCTACAACTCTTATGAATATGACCAGCCCAGAAAATGCCCCTAAGGTGGGTTAAAATGCAGATAAATGGAAGGTATGGTTGTAGTACCCACGAGTTTTGATCCGTTTGAACGTTTAAGCTTCGGGCACACGCTCCTACCTTCGTAACTCGCCTTCCGGACATATCAAACACCTAATTCCTATAAATAATCACAACAAATACCACATGTAACCCCTACACGACACTAGGGTGACCGAAAATGCATCAAAACACCGAAAAATAATGAGATTTCCAGACTTTACGTCATAGGTCTCGAAATGACAACAAAGGTCTATAATGCATCAAAATACAACCAAATGTCTCCGGAAACATATAAAACGAGGTATAAACGGGGTATAATCACATAGTAAATGATAGCCAATTTGACTGTCATCAGTATCAACATACCCATAATTTCACAAGTTCAATATATCGGTCACCAACATGATCTGTAACACCCCAAATTTGTAATTAAGGACTTCTAAGTCTTTTTGAGTCTTTCTAAATAAGAAAAGATGCACGGTTGGAGCGGTGGGGCCACCACTACAGAGGTGCAACCGACTTAATAGTTTTAAAAACTCGAAATTACATCATCTGATTTCATATTACATCTTTTCCAAACTCTAGATATTGTAGCTGTGATTTGGAGATTTTCCTTTTTCAAAAAAATCATCTTTTCGTAATCTAATCGTTCCGTCTTCACGGTTGATCAACCACTCGTGGATCAAGGCAATCGGATGCGAATTTCCGTGATCATATGTGTTCTCCTGGTAAGTTGATCCATCTTTTTGTCCCTTAAAAATCTTGGGATTCGTTCTTGATAAAGATATACTCCCCCTGTTCTGAAATAACTGATACAATTGCCAAAATCATTTGTTCAATTTTATATGAGGCAGTTACATTTCCAGTGCAGTATTTATTGTGTTTTTCTATATCTACTCTTTTTTATTGAGTGAGAGGATAAAAATAATATTACATTAATTATATACTAGGATTTTTTTAGTCATTTTGTGATTCAAATTAAAGCATTAACTCATCTCTTTAATATGGGTGTTTTGTTAGTTGCATCAATTATTTTGGAACGAAGGAAGTAGTTGTTAATCATAGATTCATGTTTTCTAGGTGACCTTTAGTTCGTGCCTTTTTTGATTCCGTCAGACGCAGCTTGGCGTCCATAAGAGGTAAGGAAAATACAGTTTAAGGGCTAAGTTTACTTTAGTAAAATCTAACCATTATTCAAAATTTTAGTATGGGTAACATAATGTTTAAAGAGCAAGGTTTATTCAAACTGTTAATTGAATTAATTTCACATGTAAATTACATAATTAAATAATGAATTTTTTATTAATAATTTATGATGAAAAGTGGGTCAATCTGTAGAAAAAGAAAGGGGAAACCGAACCACCAAGTCGGCGGCAGGACCACCGCCCTAGCAGCAGAACCACCTCCCCAGCGGTCCTATTGTTGACTCAGCGATGACCCGGTTTCATGTTCTTTTTCCAACAGATTTCATGTCTAGTGCACAAAGAACGGTACACGATCACGTAGGGTCCAGTCAGCTTTTGTTTTAATTACAATATACTAATGATTGTTTTATTCTACTTTATTTAATGTTATGCCATGTAGTAAATTTATGTTGTAAATTTTAGATGCATGTGTTAGGATCATTTGCATTACAAATGTCAGATGAGTCTTGGTCAGGTATTAACAAATCCCTTATTTTAACTGAATTTTCGAGAGTTCTCAACGTCATAGCCGCCCCCATGCCGTGGGGTCAATTATAACTCGGGTGGGTCTTGGGCCGGTATATAGATGCCCACCCGTGGGTCAAAATAAATAGCATGCCCTTAGCTATATTTTGCTACGTACGAGTTCTCGAGAGAATCATCAACATTCAAGACGTGCCCCACGCCTCACTCATTTCAATTTATTCACTAATCTCACTTAAGGAACTGATTTAATTAATTTCATAAAATTGAAAATGATAATTATTTGGAAACGAGGTTTCCTAATTATTAGGAAAAATTAATTAATATTGAAAAAAAAAAAGTGGTTTTCCAATTCAGATCAATGGAAATCATTTTCAAAAAAAAAGATAAATGGAAATTGATATTATACTGAAAACAAACGTTTTCAGGTGAGCTACTGAAACATGAGCTTTTAAATATATAATACTACTGGCTTATTTTTTCATGTTGGCCCTTAAAATAGCAGATTTTTTTGTACGCCGTAAGCCATGGCCTATTGGGACTGGCCCAAAGGACGAGTCTAGACTGAGGCAAGTACCCCGCATCTACGAAAAAGTTGGTATTTGGTTTTATTTTTTTGTTTCAACTGTTCACTTCTTAGTCTGGTCAGTTCTATTAATTAATGTACTTTTCGTTTTCCGTGCGTTATGATGAATGTATTCTTTTACATTCCATTTTTTTATGATACAATTGTATTGCGAGGCTTACATGTGATAACGAGATGTGCACGTTCAGAGCGGCCTATGGTCATTCTGGCATTGCCTATGGTTTGGGTCGTTACATGATCATTTATTAACCTTATTAAGCATTCTAAGGTGTTATATATACGCAAACTATTCTTGTTCATTTCCCATACAGAATCAACCCTGTAATCATGATCTCTAACAACTTAAACACAACCACATAACATTACATTTTATAGAATTACTACCACGTACAATCATTATGTTTTACAAGTCATAAACCAACCATTTAGGCATAATATAACAATAATCACAAAGTTAACATCAAAGATCCTATATGATTGATATGTAATGAGTAAAATCAGAAGTATAAGACCACAATTACAATATCATAACATGATTACAAACACCATTCACATAGAAACCTAAAATCAAGCATTCTAACAACAAACATTCTGGATAAATGTGTAAGAAAATTATGTCGGCCCATTACTTGAGCCCAAGTAATTTCCTTTCACGTAATAGTGGTCTTATATGAAATTAGTTTTTCATAGGAAATATGCTAATTCAATTTAATAGGTTATTGCAAAACCTAGGTCAATTCAGATTTTGTCCATCTCCTCCTATAAAAGCAATGCTTTATTCCATCATAAAGCATACGAAACTAACCAACACATTACGGTTGCAGGCAAGGAGATATAGGAATCCTTATCAAGGCGGCAACAACATCATGGAAAAACAGAGAAGACGTTTGATAACAATGGATTTAGGGAAACGATCCTGATGATTTCTTCTGCTATTCAAGTAATCCAAAACTATTGTTTTATCTAACATGTGGTATCAGAGCCCATTGACAACAAAATTAATGACGAAACTTACGCTGGCCGAATATAGGAAAAGTTTAGCATATAACGGGCGTCTTATGATCCATAAAAGAAAAGCATTAATGAATATTCCTATCGACCAAGTGGGAGAATGTAAGAAAATTATGTCGGCCCATTACTTGAGCCTAAGTAATTTCATTTCCCGTAATAGTGGTCATATAGAAAATTAATTTTCCATAGGAAATATGCTAATTCAATTTAATAGGTTACTTAAAATGAGTTTAATCCGATTAAAACTCAGCTTTGATGGACGGCCCAGATTAAAGCAAAACCCCAGGTCAATTCAGATTTCGGTCAACTCTCCTCCTATAAAAGCAATGCATGTTTGCATGTTTAAAATCTAACAAATATAAAATAAAAATTTGATTCTTGAGTTGAGTCCTTACCTTGATGATTTGAGGTTGGAAATGCAAGGTGAGGATACAGGGTTTCACCCCACCCCGCATCGTCTATCGGTTGGTCCTCAGATTACGAATAAGTGTCAAGGCATGTGGGTCGGATCCCAGACTCGGGATTACGATGATCGATATTCGAGCAGTGTAGGGCGATGATTCTAGAGTCGGCTATCGCAGGTCGATCTAGTCGACCTCGAGGACAGAGTCCGCACCAGCTACGAAGGCCCATTATCAGCATGATAACTTGGGCAAAGAGAAAGGCCCATTGAGGGTAAATATGACAATAGCAAGAACCGACCTAATATTAGGGTTAGGGCATGCATTATCACTATAAATACAACGATCCAGGAACTACGTAAGGCTTGATCCCTGGACAATTACAGGATACGTAGGCAATCTAAGTCAAGCTCTTAGACTCAGCCGCAAATAACACAATCAACCACCACGTTTACAGTGCATTAGGGTCTTGGGTATTCAACACTAGATTAATAGAAGCCCGGATTAATTAGATGGCATAATTTGGCATCGTCATTGGCGCTAGAAAGAGGGTATTCTATTGTTGAACACACTAGGATCACGATGCCTCCAAAGGATAAAACTGCCAGGAAAGCTAATTCTAAGGCCACAGATCAACAAGGTTCACAGCCCCGTGAACAAGTAGATCTGGATCCCCAAGGAGCGAAAGAGCCGGCAATGGACCCTATCCATGAGAATCCCCAAACCAAGACGCAAGGTCTCACCCCAGAACACCAAATAATTGTGGATCAACGGCGGAGGCCGATCATTTAATTGATGGCCAGATCATAGCAGAGGCGCTCACGGCACAAAGAAAGACGCAGATGGTGGTAAGAAAATGTCATGAAAAGCCCAAGCGAGCCCTTGGGGACGAAGTCAGCACGTCTTCTAGCTCCGTGGAGAGAAAAAGACGTGAAATCCAATAGAAACATCAAAGGATAGATGAGGACAGCGTCATGCAAGAGCTGGATGTCATTCTGAGGAAAAGTCAGGTCTCTCTGTGGTTGCAATCGCCTTTTACTAAGGAGATCGAAGAGTTCCCAAAACCAAAAGGATTCAAAATACCAAAGATAGAACCCTATGATGGCACCACTGACCCTGAGGATCATTTACATAGGTATCTATCTCAGATGAGGCTAGACGGCGCACCCGATGCGATGAGATGTCGGGCTTTTGAGACACTACTCGTTGGTCGAGCTAGAGAGTGGTTCAACAAGCAACGACCCGGGTCAATCTCTAGTTTTACCATGTTAGCTCGCAAGTTTCGAGATGCGTTTATTGTAAACAAGAAATTTCACTTAAGCGCCACACACCTCATGAATATGAAGCAACAAAAAGACAAAACTGTGCTAGAATATCTGAAGAGGTTCAATCTCGAAGCCATGCAGGTCAAGGACGCAGATGACCGACTTCTGATCACGTCGTTTGTGGGGGGCTGCGTAATACCAAGTTGTATATGAAGCTGAGCAGGGATGTCCCTCATACCATGGATGAATGTGTTAATGTGGTGCAAAGATTCTGTCAAGGGGAAGAGGCAGTGCGTAGACACACCTAATCCGACTGGATAGATTCAAAGAAGGACACTCAAGGTCCGAATAAGAATCACCCAAAGCGACGTAACATCGAGACTAAACCGATAGCCTGGGACCGCACATGCCGCTTTATCTCGCATCGCCTGGAAAGAAGGAGCTCCGCAGGATAAAGATCTCATCCCACTCAACCGGTCGCGCGGAGAAGTTTTGGCTATTATGATCTCGAAGGGTATTGCAAGGAAACCGAGTCCACTAAAAAAGCCTCGAGAAAAGAGAAATCCCAAAAAATATTGTGAGTTTCATGAGGACATAGGTCACGAAACGGAGGAATGCTCTGACCTGAAGAGAGACATCGATGCTTGTATACAAGAAGGCAAGCTAGATGAAGTGGTTGACAGATCTCAGGGCAATGAGCCCAGGGGGCGCAGAGAATACAAGAGGAAAAATTCTGATCAAAGCCGAGATAGTGGTCATGACAATCAGAGGCGTAGGGATTGATCACCACGTCGGGATCGATCTCCAGGTCGAGAAACAGACAATAGGGGCGATTATGATCGAGATAGGTACGACGTTAATCGACCCAATAATTACGTCAACACGATCTTTGGGCCACCTGAGACCGAGAGAGATCGAGCCAGTCGAGAGCCAACTGACAGCTCGAGGGAAAGTAAGAAATTGAGATTTACAACGGAAGTCGGGTATGGACCCAATGATGACATTCCCAAGTCTCGGAGTCATAGTGAGGGTTTGGTAATCGAAGCAGTAATTAGCCGAGCTCGGGTATCGAGAGTCTACGTCGATAATGGTAGCGTGGTAAATATCTTGTATCATTCGGCTTTCCAGGCGATTAAGCTGAAAGAGAAAGACATAGCTCCTCTAGCGTCTCCTCTGTTTGGGTTTACAGGACAAGCGGTTCATCCCGTAGGGTCGATCAAGCTGCTAACGACGATCGGAGATGGCGAGAAAGGGAGGACACTTGAATTAAACTACGTAGTAGTCATGGCCCTCTCGGCATACAATGTTATTTTGGGACGACCCGCCCTCTTCGAACTGCGCGCTATCATCTCCACATTCCATAACAGCATGAAATTTCCGACCAGGAATGGCTCCCATGAAGTAAGGGGAGACGTTGACGCTGCGCGGAGCTGTAACTCCATTGTCATGGACGGGAAAATGGCAGTACAACAAGTCCTAGTCGAGGAGCTGATCCCAGAGGAAGAAGAGGAGAAGAGTTGGCTCTCGGTTGATCCAGTCGAAAATGTTCGACTATAGGAAGGAGAAGAAGATCAGTGTGTGCAAGTCAGAACCTGGATCCCGGCCAAAGAAAAACAATCACTGGTCGAGCTGCTAATCCAGTTCAGAGATGTTTTTGCATGGAGGGTTGATGACATGCCGGGACTATCTACAGATATCGTGGTCCACAAACTTGAAATAGATCAAGCCAGGAAGCCAGTTAGACAGAAAAAGAGGAGCTTTGCACAGGATCGAGTGGAAGCCATAAAGAAAGAAGTCGGGAAGCTGCTAACCGCCAGGATAGTAAGAGAGGTGTTTTATCCCGAATGGCTAGCCAATCCAGTGCTAGTCAAAAAGCCCGACGGCAGCTGGCGTATGTGTGTGGACTTCACTGACCTTAATAAAGCATGTCCTAAGGACTCATATCCATTACCAAAAATCGACAGGTTAGTAGATTCTACTATCGACTTTGAAGTGTTTGGATTTTTAGACGCGTATAAGGGATACCATCAAATCCTAATGGATCCCCTAGACGTGGAGAAAACGGCTTTCATTACAGAATTCGGCACTTTCTGCTATGTAACCATGCCGTTCGGCTTGAAAAATGCCGGGGCTACATACCAGAGAGCAATCAACAAAATCTTCGCTAAGAAGATCGGCAGAAGCATGAAAGTATATGTGGACGACTTTCTCATCAAGAGTCGATCCATGAGCCAGTATTTGGTAGACGCCCGGGAAGTGTTTGAGGTGTTGAGGGACACGAAGATGAAGTTAAATCCGAAGAAGTGCACCTTTGAGGTCAGGTTGGGAAAATTCCTTGGATACATGATCTCGAAAGACGGGATTCGAGCGAACCCGGACAAGATCGACATTTTAAAAAGCATGCCTGCACCCCGAAACATAAAGGAAGTGCAGAGACTTACCGGTCGAATGGCGGCCCTCAACAGGTTCCTATCAAGATCTGCGCAGCGTGCACTACCATATTTTAAGATTCTCCGTAAGGCCAGTCCTTTTCGCTAGGATGAAGAATGTCAGACAGCCTTTGAGGAGTTGAAAGCTTATTTGTCAAAATTACCCACTCTTACTTCACCTCGAGAGGGAGTGAAATTGTTGGTTTACTTAGCAGTGTGTGAAGAAGCAGTGAGTGCGGTTTTGGTTCGAGAAGGGGTCCATGGCCAAGTGCCAATCTATTTTGTCAGTAAATCTTTACATGGGCCCGAGATCCGATACTCATCAGCAGAGAAGTTGGCGTTATGTCTGGTACACGCCTCGAGAAAATTGAGGGCATATTTCCAAGCTCATCCCATCACGGTGGTTACTGACCAACCACTGAAGCAGATCTTAGCGAAACCCGACAATTCGGGCCGGTTAGCAAAATGGGTGGTGGAAATGGCTCAGTGCGATATCGAGTTCGTCCCCCGAACAGCGGTTAAGGCCCAGGCCCTGGTAGATTTCTTGGCCGAAGGAATTTCCATCCAACTCGAGCAAGAGAAGCAAGGTGCGGACAAACAGTGGACTCTCCAAGTCGACGGGGCGTCAAGTAAAGAGGGGGAAAGAGCCGGACTCCTTCTAATCAGTCCAAAGGGTGAAGAATTCCCATATGCTCTTCGGTTTGACTTCAAAGCAACGAACAACGAAGCGGAATATGAAGCTATGATCACAGGTTTGAGACTTGCTCTGAAATTAGGAGTCGATAATCTGTTGGTGTACAGCGACTCGCAGTTGGGGGTAAATCGTATCAGGGAGGTATATGAGGCCAAAGAGGAGACCATGAAGAATTACTCAACAGCGGTACAAAGCCTCATACCTAAGTTCAAATCGGTTCAAATCGAGCAAGTCCCCTGAAGCCAAAACAAGAGAGCAGATGCGTTATCTAAGCTAGCTTCGAACTTTGTCTCGAGCAAGAAAGTCTTAGTCAAGTTGTTGACGGATAGAAGCTACAAGAAGTCAGAGGCACAACCGATCATTCAGCAGGCGACTTGGATGCATGGATCCGATAGCCCTTTACCTTAAGGACGGAATTCTACCTCCCGACAAGGTGCAAGCATGCAAAATCCGACTTCGGTCAGCTCGGTATGCTCTCTTTGACTCCATCCTTTTATCGAAGGTCCTTTGTAGCGCCATGGTTAAGATGTGTATCAGAAGAAGAAGGGGAATATCTTCTCGAAGAAATTCATAGAGGGGCTTGCGGTAGGAAACCATTGTGGGGCAAGGATGCTGGCCCAAAAATGCAAGCTAGCGGGATACTTCTGGCCGTCGATGCAACGAGATGCGAATCGCCTGGTTTAGAGGTGTAGGACTTGTCAAATTCATGACAATATCACCCACCAGCAGGCCCAAGAAATGAACGTCATATCGTCAGCCTGGCCATTCGATCAGTGGGGTGTCGACATAGTTGGGCCCTTACCCCGAGCTCCAGGTAACAATAGATACGTGGTCGTTGCAGTGGATTATTTCACAAAGTGGGTCGAAGCCAAGGCTTTGGCCGATATCAGAGCAGCGACCATTAAGAAGTTCATGTGGATTGATATTTTATGCAGTACGTAATCCCTGTGGCTTTGATTTCGATAATGGTACTCGCTTGAAGATCGAAGAGTCAGGGAATGGTGTAATGATTATCACATCAATCAGCACTTCACCTCGGTCGCTCACCCACAAGCAAACGGTCAGGTCGAGCAAACTAATCGACAAATCAAACTAGGCCTGAAAAAGAGGTTAGAAGCCAAAGGGAGAGATTGGCAAAGATAATTTCGAGCATCCTATGGTCGATAGACGCCTCCAAATTGGCCAACAGAGAAACTCCCTCTCTCCTGGTTTATGGATGCGAGGCGGTAATTCCCGCCGAGATCGGTCTTCCTTCTCCTCGAGTTCTGGCGTAAAACATCAAAACCAATGACCCCGATCTTCGACATGAAAAAGACAGTGTTGAGGAGCAAAGAGAGATCGCGTGGCCACCGGATGGCTCGATACAAGCAAAAGATTTCGCAGAAGATTATTACTCAAGCGGTCAAGTACAAGTATTTTAAAGTCGGGACTTAGTCCTCGTAAAGAATGAAGCAAGTCGACAAGAACCAATTGGAAAATTGATCCAAATTGGGAAGGTCCGTGACAGTTCAAGGTTCACCCAAAGCGGTCCTACCAACTCGACGAGCCGACGGAACCACGCTTCTCGATAAAGCTGGCACGCCAATAATTTGAGGAAGTATTACGTTTAAGCTAAGCGTTATCTCGATTAATTTTTGTTTTTACATTTTATGCCTTGTAATAAGTCCATGTGACAATTTTATAAATATTCTAATAAACATGTCTTTCCTCGATATGCTTTTGTGTGTGTTATGATTTACAGCCTTAACATTACAAGTCTAACGAGATACAAAATGTCAAAGGCAACGCAGTCGACAACGAAAAGGTAAAGTCTGCAAGTCGGATCCCTCAATATAGCCAAAAGTAAAACGAGCATAACGGGCAAAAAATGCTAGGGTATAAAATTCGACCAGCCTTAAAGTAGAACGAGCCTAACGGACGAAAAATGCTAAGGCATAGGGTAGGTTCGCAAAGTCGGACCAAACGCCTAGGATCGATACATCTATGGCAGAACGAGTCCGTGCGACAAAAAATGCTAAGGTGATCAAGTCGATCTCAAATTAAACTAAGTTAACAAGTGCAATAAGAACCAAATGTTCATAATACACTTGGGGGGCAACACGACATCGATAAGCAAAGGGCAAACAGAGCCAAAGGCCCGACAAGCGAAAGCTAAAAGACATCGAAACGTGAAAGAGATAGATAATAACAAGAAAAGAAAGAAAAACCAAATGCTAAACAAAATCGAGGAAAACTTGAAGCAAAATCGGCATAAAATAAGGCCAGGTCGAAAAGACCAGCCGTGACATGGCAAAGTATGATTACACAGATAAAATCCAAGTTCAACAAAAATTATTACAACTATCAAGAAGAAGCATCGGGGGTTGGATCGACGTCAGCAGGGGTCGGCTCGACAGTAGCAGCAAAATTCGGACGACCATACTTTTGAGCCAAAGATTCCCCTTGTTGGATTTCCTCACTGTACTGGTCGTACAAGGCTTCCGACTCGGTGTTATAGAACTGTGGCGTTGTCAGAGTCGATACGCTGAATCCAGGATAAGCTATCGAAGCCTGATCCACCGCCAGAGTATAGCCGCCCATCATAGCCGCACGCATCAGCACGATCAAATCTGCATCGAGCTTCTTTGACTTCCGGTACTCCAAGACCGCGGTCGTCTTGGCCGTCTCGATCTGCGCGCGAGCCTGGTCTAGCTCGGCCCTCAAGGCATCTCTCTCTTTCTCCATATCGACCTTTAGAGTGTCCTCTCTCGCCGAGCCGCTGCCACGCCGCCAACGGCCTTGTGCTCCTCGCCGCACCTTCTCAAGTCCAAGGCCGATCGCCTAACCTTTGCCTTGGTCTTGTCGCCGCTTTGTGCTCAGTCAAGTCGTCGGCGTAGCCGCGCCAGATCTCGCAGCTTCGACTCGATATGCGCGCCTCGCTTTTAAGAGTATCGAATTGAGACTCTATGCTAGCTATGGCAGCACTCTTCTTGACGTTATCATCAATCAGCTTGCGGATCTGCCTCCTCAGATCCTCTTCTGATTCGACTGGCTTAGCCAATCGTCTGGCGGCCTCTCTGCCGAGGAGGTTATTCTGTCAAAAGGAAAGAAAGGTGTCAGATAATAAAGACAAGGCACAGGCCTCGAGAGAAACCATCAAAAAAGGAAAAGAAAGACAAGTGACTTACGATACGGCTTGACTTCCGAAGTGCGGAAGATAGAGCTTTATCCTCCATGGTCGCGCAGTCGTCAGCTACTAGGTTCATGTCGATCTCGGCCTCAATGGAGGCCTCACCGACCTTGCCCTTCTTGGCCTTTTTCTGTTGATCTTTCACCAACTCGGCAGGGGTTGGCCTTTTCTTGGATCGAGCCATCGCTTCCTCGACACTTCCTCCGACATGAGGTGTGATGTTGACTAGGTCCTCTTCATCCTCGTCCCGCAACGAACCATAGCGAACCTGCAAGCCGCCGGTGGTTGGGGGGGTGAACGAGCTGTCGACTCAGCGCCGGCAGGAGTAATCTCGGTCTGAGCAGAACTCCTTTCTTTGACAGGGGTTTCTTGAGCTCCGAGAAGCGGAGCAGCCTAGCTCTTCGACGGCGGAATGTTTGTCGGGTCGGTGATAAGAGATAACTTTCCCACTGCTAAAAGAGAAGATAAGGTTAGTATCAATAAAAATATCAAGTTATGGACTTCGAAAAAAAAAGAAACATATACAGTAGACAGAGAAATATCCTACAGTTCTCCTGGTCGAGAGCATGAAAGTTCCCGTAGGGTATCGGTCCCGCCTCATCTAGATGTGCTGCATCTGCAGTAGAAGGCTCGATCTCGGTGGCCACCTCGGTTAAAGCCATCCATCCGGCGGGCCTCGTGAGGGGCTGGATCCCTACCCAGTTTATCGTCTCTTTTTCCCCTCGACCTCCATTGTCCGATGTAAGGATTGTCCAGGCCATGACGGAGGAAGAAGAGCCGAGGCTTCCAGTCCCCGTGAGATAAAGGCCCTTTAGACACAAACTCGTGTCGATTCGTCTTTCGTTGGAAGGTGTACCACATTTCGTCTGGCATGCTTGCCATCTTATAGTAATATCGTAAAAAGGAAACGAGAAGCACACACCGCCACTCGGCAGTCATCACAAACCCTAGCAAAATCCTGATGGCATTAGGGCCTAGTTGAGATACGCTTATCTCATAGTGATGTAAAACAGATGTGACAACCGGACACAATGGGAAATCTCACACCACCGAGAGTGGGCCTCCTAGATCGAGCGTAATCCTCCGAGGCTCATCGGCGTACATGTGTTGGCCGGAAGGCTGTTGGATTTCAAATTGGGGGCTGGCAAGGCCAGAATTTTGCCGGATTTTTGCAATATCGTCAGAGGAAATGGTGGAAAGACAACCCTTAGGACCCTTCCCCCCATCCTGGTCACCAATTTCTTCGGTTCCCTAAGAACACCTATGGGGTCGTCTGAAATTGGTCGGGGAGGAGGATCAGAGGCAGTAGACAGTGAGGTTGGGGTATGAGAAGGTGATTTACTACTCCTATCAGACTCAGTTGCACTGCTAGACATGAATAAATGTAGAAGAAAGAATAAGAAGGATGCTTACTTTGATATTTGGAGAATATGCAGCAAAAAGAATGAAATGTCTTTGCTCCGGTTTTCTCCTCTCCCTTTTATGCTTGCCAAAATCTTCAAATGATGTGAAAGGACGTGATTGAGGGAGTTATAAGGAGTTACAACCCCTTACAAATCACGAGAATCAAGGCATGACGTTACGGTTGCAGGAAGGCGAGGCGTTAGTGCGCCATGACGTCACGGTGCAAAGGCCACGATTGGCAGTGCAATTACAGGCGAGCGCCAATACTTTTTCCGGCCCAAACGATGGTCCAACTCGAAGACATTTTCAAAATGGCAGATTTGACCTCGGACAACGGGAGTCGCCTCTCTCAAGTCTGGGGGGCTTATGGCGATACAGGGTTTCACCCCTTCCCGTGTCGTCTATCGGTTGGTCCTCAGATTACGAATAAGTGTCAAGGCATGTGGGTCGGACTCGGGATTACGATGATCGATATTCGAGCAGTGTAGGGCGATGATTCCAGAGTCGGCTATTGCAGGTCGATCTAATCGACCTCGAGGACAGAGTCTGCACCAGCTACGAAGGCCCATTATCAGCATGATAACTTGGGCAAGGAGCAAGGCCCATTGAGGGTAAATGTGACAATAGCTAGAACCGACCTAATATTAGGGTTAGGGCATGCATTATCACTATAAATACAACGATCCAGGAACTACGTAAGGCTTGATTCCTGGACAATTATAGGATACGTAGGTAATCTAAAACAAGCTCTTAGACTCAGCCGCAAATAACACAAACAACCACCACGTTTACAGTGCATTAGGGTCTTGGGTATTCAACACTAGATTAATAGAAACCCGGATTAATTAGATGACATAATTTGGCATCGTCACAAGGAAAAAAAATTCTTCGACAAAATAGCATCCTCTCCTACATTATTTCATCCCAAGACTACTCATAATCAAGAAGAAACCCTAGGTTTTCTAAGGATATATATACTTAGAACTAGAAGATTAAAGCACATATATACTTACTAGGACTCGGAGAAACTAAGAAAACAATGATGTTACGGCTTGAATTTGTTGTCTTTTTGCTCCAGAGAGATTGAGAGAAAATATGGAGGAGTTTGAGAGAATGCTTGAACATGAAAGTGATAGAAAATGGAGAAAATGAAGGCGTGAGGCTTTGGTTTTAAGGGTCCGGACATGCAGGGGAGTTGCCAAAACTACAGGGTGAATTGTCTTGGATAGAGACGGACCAAGGGGTGGCTAGGGTGGACGCAGTTCACCCGGTTTTTATTTTCGGTATATCAAAAATTTTATATAATTCAGTCAAATACAGTAGTTGTTTTAATTCAACATACCCGACAATAGAAATATAGTCTATTAGCCCACGACCCAACCATCAATTCCTGGATCCGTTGGACCGAAAAAGTATATATGTCTCCGGCCAATGATGTCCGGATCATAACATAAATAATCATAATTACATCATGGTTTCCGATAAGAAGATGTGACCTATATAAGATAGTTCATATTTAAAAAAAACAAAAAAACAATGATGGAATGAGCACTATAATATATGTATATATTTTTCTTATAATTTTATTAATCCCAAAATTAAAATTTTTCCCTGTAGAAAGATCTCATGTGTGAAACTGTAGTATGATGAAATAAAAAGGAGTGAATGGTCAAAAAATAAATAAACAGCCATACAATGCGCATGTAAATTTTCTTATTTTATCCGAAACAAGTCGATTTATTATTATTATTTTTTTTTTTTTGAGAAAACAAGAAGTTTATTAATCAACATTCGCCAAACAAGCGGCCAAAACGTCATCAGGGGACGAGACGCCTCAAGATGTCCTAGAAGTAACTGTCAAAGCATGTCTAGCTAAAAGATGCGTCGAGACATTTCCCACACGCCGAATAAATAAAAAGGAAACTGATGAAAAACTTGATGAGAGGGTCAAGCAGTCCTACAACAAACAACCCTGAGTCGTAAGGTCATCTACTGGCCGTCGGAGTCGCGAAACACATGCCAAACAATCACTCTCCACCTCTAATCATTGAATTCCCAAGTGCCTCACCTCGTCCAGAGCCAAGAAGATAGCCTTAAGCTCCATGTATTCCACCGTATCCCCTGGATCAAAATGATACGCTGAAGGTGTGAAGAATCGCCCAATGAGAATCTCGGAAAATAACTCCCACCCTCGCCATGTCTCAAGAATCGACGATCCACATTGCTTTTTATCACCCCCTCTGAAGGCTTCACCCATTTATCCGGCAAGTGCTGGACCGAGCCCTGCGCCCTATAGGTCTCCAAAGCCGCCACATACTTAGCCGATGCTGCTAGAGATCGTGTACATACTGCAGAAACATAAACAGCCCGATCATCAAACACTGCAGAACATCGCCCCTTCCAAATCCCCCACATAAGACATACAAATCTCGCGGTAACCTGAGCACCCTGATCCTCGAGCAACTTCATAAATAAGCCTGCAAAAGTGGCAAAGCGGAGGCGCCCCAATACCCCATAAAAAGGTGACACCTGCCAGATTCTATCCGTCATCTCACATTCGAAAAGTACATGCCGCGGCGTTTCCCATGTCTCTCCGCAAGACAAACAGACACCGTCCCCCATATTCCTCCTGTGCAGCCCCTGACCGATAGCGAGACAATCATTAAGACAGCGTCACAAAATATGCTGAATACGAGGCTGCACAGAAAGCTGCCAACAGCTCCTCCAAATCCTCGCTCTCCCCATCAAGTAGTCGGCCCAACGACAAATGCTGGTCGGTAGTCGAAAATTATTAATAAGTACTATTATTAACTTTCCAATCAGTAATTAAGTTTTCTTTTTAAAGTCATTCAATCAGTAATTAAATAACACGACGTCAAAGTTAAATAAAGGATTCATAGGGTAGAAATCAGCAACAAAAAAAAAAAAAAAAAAAAAAAAAGTAGAACTTTGTCCTCAAACATCATTGATGGGTAGTTAATTAACTAATTATACGAATATTGGCTTTTGATTTAGAAAGTGGCAATGAAAACCCTAATTAAGAGGGTTCAATCGCTGTTCGGCAGCCATCTCCAGCGGCAGCCCTAGGATGCTGAAACTGGCTGAGCTGCCCGATGCCGGTGGCGGCAGACACATTCATAGCAATAAGGCTGCTTGGATCATAAGTATTTCCAGCATCAAAAGTACGAATCACCTGAGGCGCCTGATCCTTAGGAAAGAACTGGTGGTGGTGATAAAACTGCTCACGGGCCCCACCGCCTCCACCCAAGAAATTTATCCCTAGGTTCTGGTTGTTGTGGTGGTGGTGGTGGTGGTGATGGGCGGCAGCAGCTGCAGCAATGAGTCCATGGCTAGTGATATTCCCGAGGCTTTGGTATTTGGAGAGTTCAGATTTGGCACAACTGAGATCCGTCTGGAGCTGACGGAGCTGGTGTTGGAGGAGTGAGATGACTCCAACGCAACCGTAGACCGGGTCACGAAGGCGCATATCGGCCTCGTATGCAAGTGAGTTCACGGCGTCTTCTCTCTGATGAGGCTGCAAATCATTCAGAAGTTTCGTGACGTTGCTTGCTCCGAACACTTTGTGTACGTTTGCGAATTTCTGCGGCTGGTCCGGTGGGAAGTAAGGCGCGAACACACATTCCGGCAGGCACTTACGGCGGAGGAACTTACATGCCGCACATGGAGAGTTTGAGGACGACGCCATTGAGTTCTTGATATTGATAAAAACCTGAAAGTTTGAAACAGTATAGAAATGTGTAATTATAAAATATATCATATGGTATAACAATATAACAATTGAACTGATGTAGGATAAAATTTATCGGTTTTAACCTCTTTGGCAGATACGAAATATAAACACGCATGACACGCTGTCTCATCTCGGTTTTAATCCCTTTTTGTTAACAAGAATAAAAGGTGTTTGTATAAGTAAAGGACATATTGTAATATTGTTACAAGAATTTAGAATATATATATATATATATATATATATATATATATATATATATATATTATCTCCATCCCATATATATATGTTTCATCCTACACTTTTAAACTTTTAAATTTGTCTCACAATATAAGTCATTCTACATTATCAATTCAATATTTATTGCTTATTTCTCTATCTTATCCTTAATTTATTACAAATCCAACAATTTTTCACTACTTAACAACTATTGTATTAATGATAGTCAGGGGCATTTTTGATATTAACCTTTAAATTTATGATATTCAACCAATTTTTTAATATGTGTAAAAACATCTAGTATGATTTATATTATGGGAAAGACGTGGAGATATAGTACTATACCATATGCCTAACCTCCATACCATTTTACAAGGAAATCTTAAGTGATAACTTCATAGGTTTATTTACAGCAAAAAAAAAAAAAAAAAAAAAAAAACAATGATATTTTAAACTGTAAATAATATTTTAAGAATTCACCATGAAACAAGTCAAAGCATCAATCCTAGCTACCAGTAAGCAAAAAGTGCATATATTTTTTCGCTATAACACAACCATGAGATTTTCATAGGGACGACCCTAACAATAACAGAAAGTTTTTTAGAGTCAGAATCTACTTTTCTTTACTCCCTATTTACATGATTTTTACTTTTAATTAATAAAAAAGACTAACGATTTCTATATACATCCACTTATTTACATTAGGTGATTTAAACCCACGATTTTTTAAAAATGGATCTGAAATTGTAAGTCTTGCCTTAAATGGATCTTTTTTAAGGACTTTCTGATTACATCTATAGTAAAATCTATATGTCAATTAATAAAGTCAGGCCGGAGAAGAAAACAAATAATGCATTAATTAAAGGGGAGGAAGAAAGTTTTTTTTTTTTTAATTTTTTTAATTTTATAGTTTTATTAAGAAGATGAGGTTTCAGGAATTGTTTCAAATCAATTAATTGAATGCACATAATCATCTTTATATACAAATTAACACAGACAGGGTAAAAAAATATTGACTTTTTTTTTTTTTTTTTTACGTGGGGCGGGGATTTTGGGAAAAAAACTGAATGTAGTGAAACGTGTTTTGTGGTGTCCACACGGCTTAAGTAAGTTAATATTAGGCTGAAAATGCAAGGAAATGGTAGAATTTTTCCGGAAACTGTTTAAGTTTGGATCTCGTGAAAATAAAAATAATTTTCTCCCTACTTTACTTAAATAAACTCCTCCTTAATTTCAATGTTTATTATTTAATAGATCTCCTTATATACTAAAGTGAAAACAAGTTAAATAAAATAAAAATATATATATACTAATAATAAAGGAGGAGGAATTAAATGAACTAATTAAAATGATAATGATAATAATAATAATAATAAGAGAAAATAGAAAAGGCATACCAAATAGAATAAATATAAAAAGGGAATAAAAGTTGGTGTGACCAGTGGATCTCTGCTTAATTCTCTATATTCTTCATGGAAGTTTGCGTACTGTCTCGATTTTCTTCGGTCAAACCTTTTTCTATATAATTTTCTTCTTCCCCCTTTTTCTCTACTGCTCCTCTCCTTTCTAGCTTTTTTTGCTGCACAGTTAATCTACACACACAGATTCAAAATCATACTGTTACCAACTTGGACTTTCTTGGATCTTGCATATTTAATTTCCCAAAATCCAATAAATAAAAAATTTAAAAAAAAAACTAAGACAAGAGAAAAAGGCAATTTCAAAATGATTATCACGAACTTTCATAGAAAAAAATTAAAAAATTTGATTATATATATTACGAAGAAAACCTTAAAATCATTACTGACCAGTAGAGTTCACAGTCTTGCAAGAAAATCAAGAATAGCTATCTTGTAGTAGTGAATTAATGTTAATCTGTAATTAATAAGGAATCATGCAAAACATCAGCAAAATGGGATCTTTTATTGCGCTGTAAAAATTTCCCTCTCTTGGAATATATATATATATATATATATATATATATATATATATATAGGCAGAGAAGAAAAAGCATACAAAGATGGTGATGAGTAGGGCGTGGCGGAAGAAAAGGAAAACACTCTTATCTCATGAAGCTAGATAAAAGATAGAGAGAGAAACCTTGTGTGTAGAAACTGTACGTTGGTGTCTGGGGGTAGGGGGTAGGGGGTAGGGGTAGGGGTAGGGGTAGGGTGTATAGAGGGTGGGGTGGGGTGGGGGAGGGGGGTGTTTCAATGGCGAGAAAAAGGGGGAAGAGGTACCGGCGGGGGAAATTCGCCCAAGAGCAGAGCCTAAGGAGACGCTGATGAGAAACAAAGCTCAGTGCCTATGAGGAGATGATTGATTTATATGGGGTAAAGTCTAACACGTACTTGCTATTTTTATTTTATTTTTATTTTTTTGGGCTTCAATTTGCTTCCCCAAGAATAATAATCTAATACGAACTCAATCCCAATATAATTTATTACTTCTTCCGTCTCATTTTAGTAGTATTATTTGACTTTTCACACGATTAAAAAAAATATAATTAATATTTTGAATTTCATTAAATGGTTTAATATTTTTAATATTTATGTTCTTTAAGTAATATTTTGTCATAAATGTAAACATATAAAATTATTTAATGAGATTCAAAACATTAATTGCATTTTTCTTAATCGTATGAAAAGTCAAATGACGATGACAAATTATGTCACTTTGAATAATCCGGTCCCTAATTGAATCTAGTGATAAACACACACAAAACCCTAATGCCTAAAAGAGTGCGGTGGTGGATTTTAATATTTTTGGTGAGTCAAGATCAGATCTTAGATCGCTTACGATCTCTCGTAGGTTCCGCGAATCGCCTCACGTAGTTCCCGGAATGAGGTAGTTATAATGAACACACTTGCCCTAACCCTAATAATAAGTCGGTTTTATGTTATTGTCGATTTACCCTTTAACGGGCCTTAACCCTGCCCAAGCTTATCGCCGTTAATGGGCTGGCCTGGGCGGTGGTGCGGACTCGCCCTCCATGTCGATGTTGCCGACCTGCGGTACTCAACTCGGGGCTCGTTGTCCTACATCACTACCGGTCGATCGACATGAGTATCTGGAGTTAATTCATAATATGATGACCAACCGATAGACAACACGTGGAGGGAGTGAAACCATGTATCGTCATAAGCCCCCCAGACTTGAGAGAGGCGACTCCCGTTGTCCGAGGTCGAGTCTGTCACAAGAATCGTCTTCGAATTGGGTTTTCATCTGGGCGGGAAAAATCCCACCTTTTGTTACCCTAACTGCCTGTAGACACGTGGCGCGATATCCTGGCTCATAAACGCTTCGTATCCCGCAAAACGCGTCACTGCCTTGATTCTCGCGATTTCCAGGGGTTATAACCCCCACTACCCACGTCCTTTCAAATCACTTGCAAATCTTTGCTAGCATATAAAGGAGAGGAGATAGAAGTTGCAGCAGAGCCTATTTGCCATTTTCTTATCTCAAATTCCAAATTCAAACGCCAAGTAAGCTCATTTTTCCACTTAGTGTTCTTCATCTTGTTCTTTTGTTTGAATTTATCCATGTCCAGTAGCAGTGCCACTGAATCGGATAGGGGTAGTGAAACGCCAATTCATAGCCAATCTCCGGCACCTGTTATTTATGATCATCTTCTCCGGCAAGACTCCGGCGAGCCCACAGCTTCCTCTCCTCTTGTCCCTAACCTGCCTAAGAAACTAGTAACCAGGATGGATGGAAAGGGTGCTAAAGGGCGTCTCAGTGCCCTTTCTCTTGAAGACGTTACTAGACTTTCCGGAAGTGCAACATTACCAATCCTTCGTTTGAAGCTCGACTTCCGTCTGGTCTTCATAAGTTTGCCGATGAGCCTCCAGAAGGCTTCTGCACTGTCTACGAGGGACAACTTGCAAGTGGGTTAAGGTTTCCACTCTGTCCGGCTGTCCTCGCGGTTCTAAATCATTATGAGGTAAGTGTCTCCCAATTGGCCCCAAATGCTGTCAGGACTCTAATTGGATTTATCATAGCATGTCGAGTCGCGGGAGTCTGCTTCTCGATACCTCTCTTTTGATATTACTATCAGATTGCTGCTACTCCCGACAAGCTGTGGTACACCTTCCAGAGGAGGTCGAACCGACATGAGTTCATAACCAAGGGGCCTTCTTCTCATGGGGAGTGGAAGCCCCGATTCTTCTTTCTTCGACATGGCCTAGAGAACCCGTACATAGGACAATGGAGGTCGAGAGAAAGGAAGAAGGACAAACTGGGAAATTTTCCTATTCCCGAGGAGGCCCGACTTTTAGGTGGCTTTGATTTTGAGGTATGCACTCGAGACTTGAGCCTTCTTTACAATCTAGCCCACCTGGAGGAGGCTGGGCCGATCCCATATGCAAATCTTCATGCCCAAGATCATGAGAACCGTAGGGATTTTCATTGTTTACTTTCGTATTTACTGTTTTGTCGAGTCTGATAAGTTGTTACTTGTTGATCAAAACTGACTTATTCTTTTCTTTTTGCAGTGGGAAGGTTTTCCAAGGTCAGCAATCCTACTCGCATTCCTCTGTCGGTGGTTGCGGCTGCTCCGCCTCTCGGAGGTCAGGCTGCGCCTGAAGTGTCTGTGGCTGAAATCAGGGCGCCTTCTTCTTCCAGAGAGGGGGGTGCTACTCACCAACTACCCCCCGGGCCGTCGAATCAACAAAGGCCGATCGGATCGACCGAGCTACCTCTGACCACCAGTGGCTTGACGGTTCGTTTTGGTTCTCTACGAGATGAGGACGAGGAGGAGCTGGTCGACTTGACCCCAGCTGTTGAGGTTAACGTCGAGGAACAAGCGCCACCGACCAAGAAGAGGCCAACTGTAACTGAGGTGGTGAGGGAGCAACATCGACAGTCGAAGAGGCCCAAAATTGTTGAAGCTTCTATCGAGCCTGAAGTCGATGTGAATTGGGTCGCTGACGATTGCGCGGCCTTGGAAGATAAGGCCTTGGCTCAGGCGCTCCGAAAGTCGAACCGCCTCGTAAGTCGATAGTGTTTCTTCCCTTTAAATGTTGATTTCTCCTAAGTCCTTTGCCTTGTCTATTATTTGACATTTATTTATCTCTTGTAGAGCAACATTCTCAACCGAGAGGCTGCCCGAAGGCTGGCCAAAACGGGTGAGTCAGCAGATGACCTGGGGAAGGAGAATGGTAGACTATTGCAGGACGTCGTTGCGAAGAACGCCGCCATCGCCGCCATGGATTCTCAGTTCGATGAGTTAAAGCGCTAGGCGTCTGCCGAATGCCGGTTACAGGATAAGTCGACGATTCTTCGAGAAAGAGTCGACCCGATCGCAGTGAAAGGCACGACCAGGGTAGGGAGTTGCTTAAGCTGGCTCAAGATTACGAGAAGGTGCAAGGGTCGCACAAGGCTTCGTTGGAAGATGTAGCGAAGGCTCGACATGAGAGGGACACCCTGGCAGCCGAGCTGAGAGTCGAGCGGGAACAGGTCGCTGTAAAGATTGAGGAGGCTAAGGCAGAAGCGATCGTCGAGTATCCGAAGTCGGTGAACCTTGACGCAGATCTAGAGGTGCTCATGCGTGCAGCGATGATGGGCGGTTATACTCTGGTAGTGACTCAGGCGAAGGCTGTCAACCCAGACTTCGATGTGTCGACTCTCGAGACACCGGTGTTCTACCACCCAGAAGCGGAGTCATTGTACGACTAGTACATCGAAGAATTCCAACGGGGAGAGTCTTTGGCCATCAAGTATGGTCCTACTTCTGCTCCTGCTGATGATCCGACCTCCGCCATTTCTGAGCCGACCCCTGAGACCGACCTCTGATTGTTGTCTTTCAAATTTCTCCTTTATTATTTGAACTTTGTTGTAATGGGATTGTTTTGAATCAACTTTGGTTGGTCTTTGACCTGGCCTTTTCTTGTAATGACTTTGCTTCGAATTTTAATTTGATTTTGCTATGTTTTTCTTTCCTTTCTTGTTATTTTGCTTGTCTTGATATTTGAGTCTTTCGCTTGTCGAGCCTTTGGCTCTGTCCGCTACTCGCTTTGTTTGGTGTTTGTTTTATCAGTGTTGTATTTTGCCTCCCGAATGTATTATGAACCTCTGGTTCTTATTGCACTTGTGATCGACTCGCTTGCCTTAGCCTATTTGCCCCCTAGGCTTATTCGACCCCCGGCTGAGCGTTTTAATTCGACTGTGTGAACTGTCCCTTGACCTTGGCCTTTTTCGCCCTTTAGGCTCGTTCGGCTCGGTTGGGACAGGTGGCCCGACTATGCGAACCGCCCTTTGTCTTGGCCTTTTCGCCTGCCGGGCTCGCTCGCTTTCGATCGGGACAGTGGCCCGACTATGCGAACCGCCCTTTGCCATAGCCTTTTTCGCTTCTAGGCTCGTTTGGCTTTGGCTGGGACTGGTGGCCCGACCATGCGAACCGTTTCTCTGCCTTTGCATTTGTTGCCTTATAGGCTCACTTTGCTTTTGGCTTTACTGAGATGTCCGACTCATGGATTTCTTTACTCGTTGTCGATTGTTTTGCCTTTAACATTTTGTATCACACCGGACTTGTAACGTTACGGCTATAAATCCTAACAAATACAAAAACATCTCGAAAAAACACAAGTTTATTAGATTACTTATAAAGTTGTCTCATGGACTTATTACAAGATTTAAAATTGAAAAAACAAACAAAGGTTGATCGGAACAAAGCTTATCTTAAACATAGTACTTCCTCAGGTTGTTGGCGTGCCAATGTCGAGGAACCGTGGTTCCATCTGCTCGCCCAAGTTGATAGGACCCTTTGGGGTGAACCTTTAGAATCTGATATGGGCCTTCCCAATTCGGGGTCAACTTTCCAATCGCTTCCTGCCGACTTGCTTCGTTCTTCCTCAAAACCAGATCTCCGACTTTGATGTATATGTGTCTGACTCTCGAGTTGTAATACTGAGAGATCTTCTGCTTGTACCTTGCCATTCTGGCTGAGGCCATCTCTCTTCGCTCCTCGACATTATCCCTTTCCTGTCGGAGTTCGGGGTCATTTGTCTCAACATTGTAGGCCAGAACTCGAGGAGAAGGAACACCAATCTCGGCGGCTATCACCGCTTCGCACCCATATACTAGAGAGAAAGGAGTTTCTCCTGTTGATGAATTAGGAGATGTCCTATATGACCATAGGATGCTCGGAAGTTGTATCGCCCAATCTCGACCTCGACCCCTATCTTGATCAGAATTATTTCTCTTATACTCTCCATGCCCCCTGGATGCCTCACATCGAGATATATCGACTACTTCATCTAGCTTCCCTTCCGGATGCAGACGTCGATGTCTTTTTTCAGGTCATGACAATCCTCTGTCGTGTGACCTATGTCTTCATGAAATTCGCAGTACTTGCTTGCATTCCTCTTTTCTCGAGGTTTCTTCAATGGTGGCGGTTTTCTTGCTATGTTCTTTGAGAGCATGATCGATAACACCTCGGCTCAAGATCGATTGAGCGGAATAAAATCCTTGTCACGCGTGGGTCCCTTTTTGCCCCCACGGTCTGAGGCGGGTGTCTCGATACGATCCCATACTGAAGGTTTGCTCTCGACATCCTGTCTCTTGGATTGACTCCTGTTCGGACCTCGATTGTCCTTTTGGAATCCATCGGCCGGATTGGGTGTGCCTATGCACCGCTCTTCCCTTGATCGAATCGGTGCACCACATTAACACACTCGCCCATGGTGTGGGGGACATCTCTGCTCAACTTCATGTATAACTTTGTATTACACAACCCGCCCACAAACGATGTGATCAGAAGTCGATCATCTGCGTCTTTAACTTGCATAGCCTCAAGATTGAATCTCTTCAGATACTCCATTACTATTTCATCCTTTTGCTGCCTCACGTTCATGAGGTGCGTGGCACTTAAATGAAACTTCTTGTTTATTATGAAGGCATCCCGGAACTTGCGAGCTAGCATGGCAAAACTGGAGATCGACCCTGGCCGTAGCTTCGTAAACCATTCCCTTGCTCGACCTAGAGTAGCGTCTCAAACGCCCGACATCGCATTGCGTCGGGTGCTCCATCCAATCTCATCTGAGATAGATACCTGTGTAGATGGTCTTCCGGGTCGGTAGTACCATCATAAGGCTCTATCTTCGGTATCTTAAACCCCTTGGGTTTAGGAAAGCTCTAGATCTCCTTCGTGAAGAGAGACTCTAACCACAGCGAAACCTGATTCTTTTCCAGAATAACATCCAGTTCCTCCCTGATGCTGTCTTCGTCCATTTTCTGGTGCTTTTGTTGGATCTCACACCTCTTTCTCTCCACCGAGCTAGAGGACGCATTCTCTTCATCTCTGGGAGTTTGCTTGGGCTTGTCCACAGCATCTTTCCGACCGCCTTCTGCCGTGGAGTCTTCTCGCCGCCGGTCGCTTGTTTTTGTGCCGAATCGCCTCTGCTATAATCCCGACATTACCTCCGTGTCCGCCTCGCTAATTGATCCACAAGCGCCGGTATTCGGAGAAAGACCTTGCTTTTCTTCTTTCGGGGTTTTCTGGACAAGATCCAAGATCGGATCTTTTCCTCCTCGCTTTCTAGCCGAGGATCTTGATGAACGGGATCCAAGACTGGATCTTTTTCTCCTTGCGTATCAGGATCGAACGGCTCATTAATCTGTGAGCCTTGATCTGCAGCTTTGGATGCGGCTTTTCTGGGAGGCATCGTGCTCTTGTGTAATCAATCAATAGAAGGCCCTCCTTCTAGCGCCAATGACGATGACAAATTACGTCACCTTGAATAATCCGGGCCCTAATTGAATCTAGTGATGAACACACACAAAACCCTAATGCCTAAAAGAG
Source organism: Gentiana macrophylla (assembly GCA_026214975.1). NCBI lineage: Eukaryota > Viridiplantae > Streptophyta > Magnoliopsida > Gentianales > Gentianaceae > Gentiana > Gentiana macrophylla. The sequence goes on along the minus strand of CM047816.1, from coordinate 35,560,498 downwards.
TGTGGTGGTGGATTTTAATATTTGCGACTGAGTCCAAAACTGTATCTTAGATTGCCTATGTATCCTGTTAGGTTCCAGGAATCAAGCCTTACGTAGTTCCTGGAATGGGGTATTTATAATGACAACACTTGCCCTAACCCTAATAATAAGTCGGCTTATGTTATTGTCAGATTTACCCTTTAATGAGCCTTAACCCCTGCCCAAGCTATCGCCGTTAATGGGCCTGGACAGCTGGTGCGGACTCTGTCCTCCATGTCGATGTTGCCGACCGCGGTACTCGACTCTGGGGCTCGTTGTCCTACCTAATCGCTAGCTGGTCGATCGACATGAGTATCCGGAGTTAATTCATAATGTGATGACCAACCGATAGAGGCGACATGTGGAGGAGTGAAACCTGTATCGTCATCAAACAAGACGATTACAATGGGATGGAGGGAGTATAATGTTTTAACTTCAAGATTTAAGGGGCTATTATTAATAACATTTGATTTATCTGTTGTCACTTATCTATCGATACACCACCTAGGGTATATATATTGAACCCATGTGATAGTCGAATGTGTAGCCAACATACGACTTCCAACAATGTCGAACCAGGACCGACACGGGGAAAAGTGGGGTGTTGGTTATATATTCGACTTTCACATAGTTGATTCATATTGTGGTGAAAATGTAATATGATACGCTGATTGTAAAATTTTACATATGTGAAGTAATAGAATGCCCATCCCTATTTAAGTGTATCACATACATCTCTTGTCAACTAGGGTTAATCATTTTAGACTAAGTGATGACGATATTCTAAGAAGTTGACCGGATCATTTATGAATTATTTAGCAATACCAGACCCGAGAGGTCTTGGGGCGTTATAGAATGGTATCAGAGCCGACTATCAAACGGGCCTAAGTGTCAACCATGAGAGACGGTGGGGGTCACCTCTAGAAATCCTCTAGTAAGGACGAGATTGAGACAAGTCATGGCAAAGATGCCAGTCAAAGGAGAGGGGGCAGAATGTAATGTCTCACATCTGTAAAGTAATAGAATGTTCATCCTGTATAAGTGTGAGACATAAAAGTTTTGTCAACTCAGGTTAACCTTTTTAGACCAAAATATAACGACGGTTTAAGAAATCGACCAACTCATTTATGACTCAATTAGCTGAGTCGGGGTTTGAAGCGTTGCACTAAAAAATCATAGTGGTGCAAATAAAAACCCAAATTAATGTATGATTAATTTCAAATGCAAAGGCTAATGTCCGGATGTAACATCTAGAAGAAAACCATAAAGATTTTATAACATGTAACACTATGGAAATAGATATCAAGCTAGATCATTATGCATTTTATATCTTTCTGTTAGAAATATTAAGAAATAAGTATTTATGTATGTGTGACAAGTGTCACTATATTAGAGCAACAAGTGTCACTGTGTGAGTAGGACCAAGTGTTCTTGTATTTCTTTATAAGGAATATATTGCTGTAACAGTTTGGATAAGAGAATCTTTCACCAAAAATTATGTTTGTACTTTTTTCCTTTCTTGGTATCAGAGCTTAAGGTTCTCCATGGCCATCACCACCGCTGCTCCGGCAACGGAAAGCTCTGAACTAGGAGCTACCGGAAATACAAATACCATCGAAAGCACCCCTCAAACTACTATTACTTCCAACCCGATACTCGGATCAAATGCAACCAGCTACATGTAGACCACCAGACTCAGTACCGGATATGCAGCACCGGGAATGTACTTTCCGATCTTCTCAGATGGAATAGCAACCGGAATCCCCGTCTTGAGCTCAGGTTTGTCTCAGAGTGGCCCATCTTTCTTACGGACCATACTTGAATATGAGAAACACCATACCTACACCTCCATTGTTTGGATCTTTGAGTCCGAATCCAACTTCACCTCTGCATCCACCTTTCTCTAATAACTTATACCAGACCTGCACTGTTAAATTAGATCGAAATAATTATATTTTGTGGAGGTATACTGTGCTTCCCATCATTAAAGGCTACAAACCGGAAGACCACTTGTTTAATCCCTCTCCTCCATTCACAAATATTATTGGATTTCAATTGTTAAATGATGACTGGATTACGAAGGGTAATCTGCTAATGGGATGGTTGTTGGGATCCATGACAGGGAAAGCCTTATGTGAAGTGGTTGGTTGTGCCACAGCTCATGAAGTCTGGACAATGCTTGAAAGCTTGTTCAACAGTAGATCTGAATCTCGAATGTTGGAATACAAAGATGCTCTGTCCAAAGACTCAAAAGGATCCAAGTCTATGTCAGACTACCTTGCTCAAATGAAATCATATTCAGACAATCTGGTTGCAGCTGGATATCTCATATCCAAATCAGAGTTAATCCTGGCTACTTTGGGAGGTCCTGATAGGGATTATGAATCTGTAGTGGTCAATATCACTTTTAGAGTTGGTTCATTGAGCTGGAAGAATATTCAATCTCAGCACATAACACATGAATGGCTCATATACAGATTCAATGGTACTGGTCCCACTGCTAATCTAGTTCAAGGACAACAGATAAGGGGTAATACTTCCGATGGAAACACTGGAGGAAGGCCCTCTCAGTAACAGAACAATGGTGGTAGAGGAAGAGAAAATGACAGGGGTGGTAGAGGAAGAGGCAGGAGTGGAAATGGTAGAGGATCTGGTGGCTATTCAGGAAACAAGATGGTATGTCAATTATGTGGAAAAACCGGACACATAGTTACCTCTTGCTGGCATGGGTTTGAAGGAGACTTTGTCCTTCCAAATAGAATCTCTGGTGGTGAACAAAAACCTGTCTCAGATTATGTTGCCTCACACAATATTTAGGTGATCCTTCCTAGTACATGGACAATGGAGCTTCCAATCATCTCACTGCTGATCTCAACAATCTCCACATTAGTTCAGGTTATACTGGTTCTGAATCTTTAGCTGTTGGAAATGGTGAGAGGTTGCCTATTTTAACTATTTGGATGCACACACATCCCTACACACTGTCCACATACCACCTTAGCCCTAAGAAATGTTTTACATGTACCACCTATTACCAAGAATCTGATTAGTTTGTCAAAGTTTCTTTATGATAATCATGTTACTATTGAATTCACCCCATTTTCTTGTTATATGAAGGACAAAACAACATGGACACTGCTGCTGCAAGGAATTCTCAATGATGGACTGTATCATATTCTGGTTCCAAATGAGATCTCTCTTCACTCCAAATTCAAGCAATCCACTTCCCAGGCTGCTCCTACTTCTCTTAGTGCTCTCTTAAGTGTTATCAATCCTAATAAAGATCCCAATGTATGGCATAGAAGGCTAGTTCATCCATCTAGACAAGTCTTGAGTCAAATTTTACAATCTTGTGATGTTGATGTGAATGATCAATTAACCTTTTGTGATGCTTGTCAGTATGGTAAGGGCATGCCCTGCCTTATTTTAATTCTAAATCTCATGCTTCCCATGTTCTTGACTTAATTTATTCTGATGTTTGGGGCCCTGCCCCTGTGAAATCTACTTCAATTTTTTCTTATTATGTGCATTTAATTGATGATTAGTCGAGATATACTTGGATTTTTCCTCGAAAGTCTAAATCTGAAGTTTACCCTACCTTTGTCCAGTTTCAAAAATTTGCTGAGAATTAGTTTGGAAAGAAAATTAAGTGTTTACAATCAGAATGAGGGGGAATACAGGAGTTTGGAAACCTATTTAAAAGACCAAGGAATAGAGTTCAGACACCCTTGTCCTTATGCTCACAAACAAAATGGTAGAGCTGAGAGGAAGCATAGACATATTGTTGAATTAGGTCTTACACAGATGGCACAAGCCACACTTCCCTTAAAATTTTGGTGGGATAGTTTTCTTGAAGCTGTCATTATTATTAATATTCTACCTACCCCTATCCTACAAAATAAATCCCAATCTGAAGTTCTATATAGCAAGAAACTTGATTATGAGTTTTAAAAAGTCTTTGGTTGTGCTTGTTTTCCTCATACCAGACCCTTCTATTGAACCAAATTCAAATATCATACCAGCAAATGTACCTATATAGGTGCAAGTCCTCATCATAAAGGATACAAGTGTCTAGATGTGTCAGGAAGACTTTTCATCACTAGAAATGTTACCCTTATTGAAAGTGAGTTCCCTTTCAAAAAGGGTTTCTCACAAGGCCCTCATAGAGAAGTCTACACTGATCCAAATATTGTCCTATCTCTTCCTATTCCTGTGTCCAACACTCTTAGACAAGAATCACAGTCAGATACCGGTGCATCTGGAGGAAGACTTGCAGAAGAGAACTCCACTGTCCTAAGTCCTAAACATCAAGAGGTACAACCATCTTCTCCTACTTTTTCCTTTCCTGATTTACACACACAAGTCTTAGATATAAACCAGTCCAAAACAGGCACAATGTCTACTCCTGGATCCATAAATACTCCACCTTAAAGTCCTGGTACATGCTCACCTTCACAATAATCCAACACTAACTTGAGCACACCTTCCACACAACCTCATATTCCTGAACCAGCACCTAATCCTCCACCAATTCAAAGCCATCCCATGCAAACTCTCTCCAAAAGTGGTATTTTCAAACCTGAGACCTATTCTGTTCAAATCCAATCAAATGTGCTTCCAAATCACCCTTCTGAACCAACTAAAGTTTCAGAAGCATTGACCTGTAATGAGTGGAGATAGGCTATGATCATAGAATTTGAAGCGTTGCATAAGAATGGAACGTGGATATTGGTTCCACCATCTAGAAACCAGAACATAGTACGGAGCAAATGGGTTTTCAAAATGAAGTTGAAACCTGATGGGACCATCCTAAATCATAAGGCTAGATTAGTAGCAAAAGGCTTTCATCAAACCTATGGAGTGGATTTCACAGAGACATTTAGTCCTATTGCCAAGGCATCCACCATCAGAAGAGTGTAAGCTCTAGTAGTCAACCTGAACTGGCATATTAAGCAAGTTGACATAGACAATGCCTTTTTGAATGACCCTTTGTCTGAAGATGTATATATGCATCAACTTGAAGGCTTCATAGATAAAACCAGACCGTATTATGTTTGTAAGTTCCAAAAGGCACTCTATGGTCTTAAACAGACACCATGACATGGTTCAGTGAGCTTAGATCACAAATGCACAAGTGGGAGTTTCATCAATCTGGGGCAGATCCTTCCCCGTTAATACTAAAAACTGGCAGACACATTTTATATGTGTTTAGTATATGTTGATGACATCCTTGTAACAGGTAATTCATAGATCTTAATTCAGAAATTCATCAACATGCTGCACTCAAAGTTTGCACTTAAGGATCTTGGTCAAGTATCCCATTTCCTTGGTATGGAGGCTCATATAAATGCAGATGGTTTGTTTCTTTCTCAAGGACACTATGCTTCTCAGTTACTAAAAAGGCTACAGTTGGAGTATCTCAAACCTTATGATGTTCCCATGACACCTGGACAACATCTATCACCACATCAAGGTGAGCCTATGACAAACCCTACTATCTATAGAAGTGCCATTGGTGGGCTCCAATACTTAACCTACACTAGGCCTGATATAGCATATTCAGTGAACTACTTAAGCCAGTACATGCAAAATCCTACACAAGATCACTGGGTCACATTATAAAAAGTTGTTGAGATATGTTCGGAGCTACCTTTTACAGTATGGGATATTGTTTAAATCTGGAGGAAATATGCATCTGTCAGGTTTTAGTGATGCAGACTGGGCTTGCTATCCATCAAACAGAAAGTCATTTGCAGGTTATTGTGTTTACATTAGTGACTCCCTAGTGTCTTGGAGCTCCAAGAAACAAAATATAGTGTCTAGATCGATCTTTGAATCGAATACGAGTCCTTAGCAAATTTATCATCGAAATGTTTAGGATCAAACAACTACTCAAAGAAATGGGAATCTGTTTGACAGTGACTCCAGTTGCCTAGTGTGACAATCTGAGTGCTACCTTTCTTGATCAAAATCCTGTTTATCATGCGAGGACTAAGCACTTAGAAGTTGACATTCACTACATTGGAAATCAAGTTCTGGACTAGCAACTTTCAGTCCAGTTTGTGCCATCTTCTATGCAAACTACAGATGTTTTGACTAAGGCTTTACCAGCACCTCAACTAAGGTTCTTTAGAAGCAAACTCAATGTGGTTGTTTTCCCACATTCAGTTTGAGGGGGGATGTTAGAAATATTAAGAAATAAGGATTTATGTATATGTGACAAGTGTCACTATATTAGAGCAACAAGTGTCACTGTGTGAGTAGGACAAAGTGTTTTTGTATTTCCTTAAAGGAATATTGATGTAACAGTTTGGATAAGAAAATCTTTCACCAAAAATTATGTTTGCACTATTTTCCTTTCTCTTTCATAATCATTGTTGACATGATACATGTCTTACATAGTCGTGTAGTTACGAATTTTCAACCTTTTGGGCTTAGACTTTATTTTCATCACTTAACGAAATATGGCTTAGGTGACATCAATTTAATCTTAATCAAATTTAAATGTTGATTTCATTAAAATAAAAATGACATCCTAGTGAGAACGATGCCATTTCTAGGACTCAACTCCAACTCGAACGACTGACGGCTTAAATATTATATCTTCGATGCACTAGTACTTATTTGTATTATAACTTTCAACGGAACATAAACAACTTGTCTTTGCATTGACTAATGTGTATCTTTAATGTTGGAGCATCTAGAAAGAAAGATGGAATCACTACACACACATAAGGATAGTTAGTTGAATCAGTTAGAATCAGTTAGCATTTGTAACTGACTTAATACTGTTATATAAAGTATCAAGATCAACATTGTAGCTTCAAGTTTTTCACTTTATTACTTTATCACTGTGCAATGTACATCTGTAATCCTTCTTCTTCATACTACAGTTTTATGTTTCTTCTTTCAATTGATCAAGAAATTCATCATGGTATGAAAGCCAACCCTTTATTGTGCACGTGTTGGACCTCTTTGATCGCCTTATTGTGCCCTTTATAGGCCCATACTTGAGGGAGCGTGTTAAAGTTGTCCCATATTGAGAACTTGCTACTGTATCACCCACCATATTAAGAGATGAACTTCCCTCACCTCACAACCTAGGTTTTAGGGATAAGGCCCCTCCTCTTATATGGGTTTGAGCCAATATCTTCTACATGGTATCAAAGTATTAAAGCTTCCATTCTGCATTTCTGGATTTTTTCTGCACTTTGTTCTTTTCTTATCTTTATGATTCTTGTTCTTCATATATAAATGATTTCTTGATGGAGATTCAAGGAACTACAATTCCTACAGATCTGGTCATTCACCCGAATGAAAATCCAGCTCTCATTCTAGTTCAGATGTGCTTGATGATAGCAATTATCATAGCTGGAAAATTTCCATGACTACTGCTTTATCTTTGAAGTTTAAGATGGGTTTTGTTGATGGATCAATCCCTGCTCTTACGCCCAGTGACAATCAATATTCACCATGGAGACAGTGTAATAGAATGGTAAAGGCTTGGTTAGTCAATGCAGTATCCAGAGATATAGCTTAGAGTATTCTCCTACAAGATAGCAAAGGATATGTGGGATGATTTTAGAGAACATATTTGAAGGGGGTGATACTTACTCTCTGTCCAACATAATGGAAGAAATTCAGAATACAAAGAAAGGTTATGTGTCTCAATACTTCACAAAATTGAAGGTTTTATAGGATCAATTGGTGACTTTAACGGTTGCACCTGAATGTGATTGTGGAAAAAAGTGGTTTCAAGGTTACATTGAAAAACAATATGTAATCCGTTTCTTGAAGGGATTAAATGATGAGTATTTAGCAATTAAGCCACATGTTTTGATGTCAGATCCATTACCTTCAACTAAGGTAGTGTTCTCCATGGCTGTTAAACAAGAAAAACAACAGCACTATAGCTCCTTTTCTGGAGCAAAAATAGCGGAATCTGCTGCCGTGTTTGGATCTTTTGATTTAGATCAGAAAGTTTGCTCTTGCTGTTCAGAATGAATGAGGTGGTAATAGAAAGAACTTTAATAATGGCAGCAAGAAACCACAATGTACATATTGTGGGATGATAAGGCATACAATGGATCGTTGCTACAAGAAGCATGAGTATCCAACCAATTTTAAAGGTAGGGTAGAGGAAGATCCTCTACAAATTGTGTTGGTTCAGAATCTTGAGGTTAAAATGAGTCCGAAGAAGGCCAAAGATATTCTCAGATCAATACAATCCTATAACAGTATCAATAGATTCCGTATTTACTGAAAGCTAATGAAGAGTCTGGAGTTTCCAATATCAATTTTGTGGCCTTAACCACCAGTTTTCAACCAGTAGAAGGTGCAGGTAATCCTTAACTTCTTTGCTGGATTTTGGATTTTAGAGCTACATATCATATTGTTTGTGATAAATCTCTGTTTACTTGTTGTAAACATGTGGACAATATGACAGTTAGTTTACCTAATGGTAGAAATGCTAGAATCACACACATAGGACAAGTTAAGATAAGAAAAGACTTGATTCTTGATCATGTCCTTTGTGTGCTAGAATTTAATCTCAATCTCATGTCTATAAGTAAACTCATTAGAACTAGGGCTTATAATGTGAAATTTCACTTAGATTCTTGTGTGATTCAGGACATGCTCAGTTTGAAGAGGATTGGTACAACCGATTTAACTAATGGATTGTACATTCTTAAAACTGATAAAGATTGTTGTGCTAATGTTCTTTCTGTGTGTTAAGCTTCTAACTCTTCTATTCAGTCCTATCTTCTTTGGAATTATAGACTTGGGCATGCCTCTCATAAAAGGTTACAAGTGTTGAGTCATATCAATCAAGATATAAATTTTGATTGTGAGACTCTTTGTCATGTCCGCCCTCTTGCAAAATAGTAGAGACTTACATTTCCATTAAGTCAATCTAACTCTGTAAACTATTTTGATCTTGTGCATATGGACATTTGGGGTCCATATAGGGCTACAGGGGTACATAGATACTTCCTTACTATAGTAGATGACTTCAGCATATATACTTGGGTGTATATGTTGAAATCTAAATCTGAAGTTGGAATTCTTGTCCAAAACTTTTGTACCTTGATTGAAACGCAGTTTAATAAAAGAATAAAAATTTTGAGATCTGATAATTGTTTGAATTTGATTTGCCGTCTTTTTTATGCTCTTAAGGGTATCATTCACCAAACTACTGTTGTGCACACACCACAACAAAATGGTGTTGTAGAACGAAAGAACCAACATATCCTAAATATAGCTAGGATTTAAAATTTCAGTCAGTCATACATGTGATTTATTTGACTTACTGTGTTTTTCATGCTGTTAATTTGATTAATGTTTTGCCTACTTCTATTCTGAATGAAAGGTCACCTCATGAACTGTTGTTTGTTTCTGCACCTACATACAAGAACATTAGGGTATTTGGATGCTTGACTTATGCATGAAATCTTCATACTGATGGTAACTAATTTGCTCAAAGAAGCATTAAATTTGTCTATTTAAGGAATGCTTCAAATGTCAAAGGTCATTGTCTTTTAAATGTGCAAACTAGACAGATCTTCATTAGTAGAGATGTTACCTTTCATGAATTGGTGTTCCCTTACAATCAAACATCAGGTGACATGGACAATTTTTTGCTACCTTTGCCATTCTTGGAGGAACAACATTCTGACCATATGAACTTGAATGATCAACATACTATGGATCTTCCTGTGCAGGATCATTCAAATGGTCTTGAACAACAACATCAGATTGTTGAGAATCAAGAACCCTATACAAGATCCAAATGTTGTACATGGATAGAACCCTGTTAACAATGGGTCAAATCTATAACTGACTCCATAACTAGAAGATATTCTAGGTCTAGAAGGGCACCCTCACTTGAATGGTTATGTTTGTCATCATTCAAAGTTCGGGACTTCCCCACATAGCAACTAGAATGTTGATTCCTTAACTCACTTATCTACTACTTACAAAAATTATGTTTTAAGTGCCCAGGTACTCTATGAACCTAGACACTATAATGAGGCAGTCAAAGATAAAGCTTGGAGTAAGGCAATGCAAGATGAACTTGATGTCATACAAAAGACTGGTACATGAGAGATTGTCCCATTGCCCAAAGGAAATACTCCTATAGGCTGCAAATGGGTCTACAAAATAAAAAGACATGCAGATGGTTCAGTGGAAAGGTTTAATGCCAGGCTTGTTTCTAAAGGCTACACTCAGCAGTTAAGGTTAGATTATTTGGACACATTTTCACTAGTAGCTAAGGTCACTTTAGTGAGGACTCTATTAGCCATTGCTGCTACTAAAGGATGGAATATACAACAATTGGATGTTAACAATGCATTTTTACATGGGGACCTCACAGAAGAAGTCTATATGTCCATCCCTCAATGTTGTAAATCAGCTCCTAGTACTGTTTGCAGGCTCAAAAAGTCTTTGTATGGCTTAAAACAAGCCAGTAGGCAATGGAATATCAAGCTAACCCAAACTTTGCTTGAAAGGGGGTTCAGGCAATCAAAATAGGATTACAGTTTGTTTGCTGGTCTATGTTGATGATGTTTTGGTTACTAGCCCTAATATGGATCAGATAAAAGACTTGAAAGAATTCTTCAATTTAAGATTTGGGATCAAAGACTTGGGGGATCTAAAATACTTTCTAGGCCTTAAGGTTGCTAGATCCAAAGATAGCATAGTACTTTCACAAAGGAAGTACTGCTTAGAGCTCTTAGAGGATTATGGTTTACAGTTGCAAACTGTCCAAACTCCTTGGGCACATTATAGAAGTTGCATAGCAAAGATTCACCCAAACTGAAACTAACGGCTATTCTGTAAGTCTTGTTGGGAAATTGATGTACCTTGGTATCACTGGACCTTATATTACTTTAAGCAACACAGCCAGTTGAGTGATTTCTTGACTCTCCTACTGAATTACAACTAAAAGCAGCACACATATTACTAAAATATTTGAAGAATGCACCAGGACAGGGAATCTTGTTTTTACGCTCAAGGATCCTTAGATCTAAGAGCCTAGGTAGATGCAGATTGGGCTGGCTGTGATGACACCAGAAGGTCAATAACACGCTTTTCGTATTCTTGGGAGACTATCTAATAAGTTGGAGATCCAAGAAGTAAACCACAGCCTCCAGAAGTTCCTCCAAATCAGAGCACGGAGCCATGGCCATGGCTTCATGTGAGCTGCAATGGCTAACCTACTTACTACAGGAGTTCAACATAAAGCAAAGCAGGCCCATACTCTTATTCTGTGATAGCAAGAGCACCTTACACATTGTGAAAAACCCTATATTTCATGAAAGTACTAAACATATAGTGATAGATTGTTATGTGATAAGAGATTGATACCAATCTAGTTTGCCTATCTCTACTCACTTACAATTGGCTGATCTCTTCACCAAACCACTTGACAGAAACACCTTTCAGACTCTAGTATCTTTCTACCCTATATGTAACATATACAGTAACATATACAAGGCTAAGTAATTCCATCTTGAGAGGGGGTGTTGCAGCATCTAGAAAGCAAGATGGAATCACTACACGCACAAACATAAGGGTAGTTAGTTAGCATTTGTAACTAACTTAATACTGCTATATAAAGTATTAAGCTCTGCATTGTAGCTTCAAGTTTTTCACTTCATTACTTTATCACTGTGCAATGTACATCTGTAATCCTTCTTTTTCATAGTAAATTTTTCTGTTTCTTCTTTCAATTGATCAAGAAATTCATCATTTAATGTACCAAATGGAGTTGTATAGAACTGCTACTGAAACTCGAGCATCAAAACCAACTCTGCTAAAAAAAACTATATAATAAAACTATACACAGTACACCACACTAAAATTGCAACATTTATTTTATTTTATTTGCACCTCATACTTAATTACAATTTTTCCATTCATACTATTTCCGCACCAAAAATTATATATTACAAAAGGAGCCTATATTTTTATATTATTTTTTAAACTTCTTCTTCATAACTTCATATAATCCTTAAACTATTTCAACTACATCATCTTATCATCTTCATCATTTTCATATTTAACTTTCACCATCCTCATTGCCTTCATGCATTCCTCAAATCCTAGATCTTCATCATCACTATACCCTTCACATCTCATCAAGTGCCGGAATCAGGAAATTTTTCCGGGTTGATCTTGGTATATAAAATGCAAAGCTAAAAAAATTGTGGTGGTCTTGGCATAAGCTAAAAACAAAGCTAAAAAAAATTATGGGGTGGTCTTGGTATAAGCTAAAAACAAAGCTAAAAATATTATAATAGCAGGATGTGAACCTCCAACCTCTACTTATTGAGACTAAAGAAGGTTTGTTCTTAAATGACTAGGAAAAGTACTCTTTTAGTTAACAAAAAGACACATCACATACTAATATTAAGAGTAATACTAATACAATAAGATTTTTTATTTTTTATTTTCAAAATATGGGGTGGTCTTGAGACCACCCCACCCCTAGAATAGTTCCGCCCCTGATCTCATCTTTAAACATCAACTCCATCATTCCCGGAGCCTTACTCTTCTTCATTTTTCTAATTTTTTTTATCATCTTCACCCTTCTTTTTAATTATTCTAAAAAGCTTCATCTTCGTCATCATCTTGAAACCCTATCATATTCTTCTTCCCACGGAATTGGAAGGTTCAACTTGTTGGAATAAGCATTATGGATCAATCAATAGAGTGGGCAAGTATATTGTGTTTGGTGGTTGATAGGTGCCAAAATTATTGTATATTAAACTGTCCAATTCAAACCGACTAGTACAGTGTCGGTTGTGAGAGGTACGACCTTGAGGAAGTCAAGTTTATTACATCCGACTTTCCTGAGGTCGGTTTTACAACAAACATCATTTTGGGGGTCGGTTCAAGTACATCCGATCAAATGGTAGTCGGATTAAACACATCCGACTGTAACAAAGCCGATGAGTGATATGTTAACCCTTGCATGACGACTTTTACGTGTGACAATCGACTTTGGTGATTAATATTCATATAATTAACTTGTTATATGTTTTTTTATGAAATATATTGTGGGGGAAATTCCCAAAACAAGTAATCAACACGACAACGACCGAGAAATGCAACATGTAGAAGTTATCGGTGAAGGTGCACATGTATGTTTTCCGACAGTTATTGTGACCATTTTGCATTAATTTGAACGAGTTTAAAGTTTATAATTGTTGATTTTCCAAAAATTGTCTTAGGTCGTTGGGGAAACCTCTCGGACAACGCAAGAAGATGACAACATTCGAGACTTGCCAAATCTGGATGACATTGGCGAAGGAAACAAAACTGAAGTTCAAGTATGTGAATAAGTAATTTTGTCATACTTAGAGTTAAAATTTGATAATAATTCATGTGGATGTGAATAGAAACCGCCAAAATAAAATCAAGTCATAAATGAGAATAATTAACAGATACAAACAACTCTAAATCTTTATATATAGGACGCAAGAACAAATTTTTAGGCTAACTAGTTACTATGTACGATACCGCATGTAGTGGCGGAGCCATAAAATATTTTTAACGGGGTCCATAATTATTTTTAAATGTAAATATTCTTTTAACGGGGTCCGAAATATTTTTCTATAAATAAAACGTAGAGTTTTTATTTTTTATTTTTAACGGTGTCCGCGGACCCCTATTACTATCACTTAGATCCGCCCATGTGACATCGTAGTGCATTTATCAAAAGTAGTAAAAAAAGATATTAAAAAAACTCAAGCGAATACACAAAGTTTCTAAAAATCAACACTTTAATATTTCATTTTAAAATAATGGCTGCTTTACTTTAGTTGATAATAAATCCTAACAATTGACCGGATCTAAAAGATATTTAGATTTTGATTAATAGAAAACTCTTTTTCAAAATGAATTTCTGAAAATCCTTTTCTATTTCGAATTTGGTTATCAGTACTCACAGAGGATATGTGGTAGAAAACTGTAGAACCTATTCTATTTTTTTTTTCGAATAAAAAATTTATTTTGGAGATTTTAGAATGCAAATTGAGAAATTCTATGGCTCGGATCTTTAGTATTCTATTATTTATTACCTGTGTCTACTACTTAGGCAGAATACTGTTACCCATTCTTACTAATAAACCTAATAAACTGAAACAAACTTATGTCTACTTCATTCAATCTACATCTCATTCTAAAAATTGGTTCAGAAGTCATATAAATAATAGGCACCGTGAAAATATTCCTAATACTAGTTTGTTGTGATTAGTACTCGATCTCAATTTTTTTTTTATCGTTCAAGAAAACCAACATTATGAGATAATAGAAAATTAAAACATTATTCAAATGATGGTCTAACTATGCTTAAATAGACGTTCATATGATATTTTTACTCCTAACTAACATAGTGAATATCTTCGAAAAAAAAAAAACTAACATAGTGAAGTTCTCCGTCCATCAACACCATGATCTTTATATGGTGCACTGTTAAATTTTGTGTTTGTAATATTTTTTTTTCATGGGTTAGGTAAAATATAGAACTATTCGTCTAATGTGGAAGTAAGAGTCGCTTATTTATATCTCTGATTTTGAGACGGAATGATGTATTATATATATATATATATATATATATATATATATATATATATATATATATATATATATATATATATATATATATATATATATATATATAGATAGATAGATAGATATACATATATATGTGTGTGGGTGTAATTTATTATATAGTAGGTCGGGTGGCATTAAGATGGGTGAAAGATAGATATTCATACCTCTACCCTACCTACTACAGTGGGTTTTGAAAATTCAAATTCATACTCTACCCTACCCTTAAAAATACCCTACTCTAACGGGTAGGGTAGGGTGGATAACCACAGGGTTGGATCGAAATTGCCATCCCTAAACTACGTGTTTTAGGTCGGGTGTAATCTATGTGTCAGCAAAGTGTGACTTGATCTCTAATTTGGTGGAACTAATCTAGTATTCAGTTGAGTGATGGTCAGCTGAGTAGAGTATTCAAGTCTGGGAAGTCAGCTGAGTGAAGTTGTCTGCTGAGTTCATATGTCAGCATAGTGGTGTCAGCTAGGTCTGTTGAATACTGCTGAGTTCTACATCTTGTCTGCTTGGTTACAAAACTTGTAAGTCAGTTGAGCTGAGTTGCGTCTGGTGGAGTCAGCTGGAGCTGGGGTCCACGTTAGGGTATTTATGACAGTTCTGAAAAAGATCTTATGACGACTAGAGTTTAGGGATTTGTGCCGATAAATACCAGAGTTGTAATCAATGTAGAGTGTATGAAAATCCTTATAACTTTTTGTTTAGTAAAATATCTCTTTTTTTGCCCGTGGAGTAGTCGGCACAACGTCGAAAATAATGTTAAATCACTACGTTCTCTTTGTTTATGTGGTTTTATCAATTTCTGCCATTTTTACTGTTAGATCGCTTCTGTTTATCATTCTTGGAGTGCAAGTTTACGCATATGTGTTTTAACAAACCGGTATCAGAGAAAGATTTAGAGTTTTGCGTGCATTTGCAGTTGAACGGAGATTGATTTTCACCAAGACCGTGATCGGTAGAAGGATTCTGTGATCAATTGTCGTTTTACTGGTCGATTTGGTCAACGAATGAAAAAAAAACTCAAATGTATATATATAACTCAAAAGATATACAACTCAAAAGATATGGCATATAATATTTTGACAATTTGACTAAAAAGGGGAATAATAATTACTGTCATACATTTATGTATGTGACCGGTGATGATCGGGGAGGTGCATGGTGGGTTAATTAATTTTTTTTTATCGCACTTGTGTGAAAAAGAGTAAAATAAATACACTACAAAAGGATGATATATCGAGGTGAGAGGGAGGGGAGGGGTATGATAGAAGCAAGTCATGAGTAGTAAAGGATAATAGTATAATGCCTTACCTATCTATTCACAAGTTTCAGAGATTTTGAGAGCGAGTTGTCTTCTGTCCTGATGTGACCATTCCTCTCTCTTCCCTTCCATTCCTTTCCTTTCCTTTCTGTTTTCTCTCAGATGCTAAACCTATTTTGTAGCCCTGTTGAATCAATGTAGGTATGTTTTATTATGTGGGTTCTATTGACACATCTAGTTTTACTATCGACATCTTTTTTTTTGAGTTTCGGCACCATATATATATTCTTGTTTTTACTTATGTCACCACACTAAGAATGTCAGTGGACTGACGTTGATAAATTGTAACACTTTTATAATGTAAACGTCCGTGTCACTGACTTTCGTTTTTAAACAGCAACGTCAGTAGCGCTGCTAGTGCTATTGAAAACCAACATCAGTGTCACAGACATTGCGTTCATTAAAAAAATTAAAGGTGTCGAAATAATTTTTTATGATACCGAAAATAATAGAGTGTCAGGTAATAAAAATAGGATACCAATAAAAAAACCCCTTTATTTTTTGAGTAGTGATACATCCGCTACTTCTTCTATCATAACATCTTACACAACACAATCAACAACACATATTTTGTTAGGACCTATCACAATAAATAATTTATCACTTTAATCAATAATACACAACATGGTGTGGTTTGTGCACTACACAAATGTGTAATGCACATATCATTTTCCTTATTTTTTATTTTTGGAGTTAAACGTGCCTGCATTTATTGCATGTTAATACTCCCATCTACTCCCTATCATGATGAATAATTCAAGTTTCCCTTTAAAAAAAGAATAATTCAAATTTCTTTTACTCGATTTTATTTTATTTTTTTGTTTTGAGGGGTTATTTTATTTTATTTACTATGGTGACTTGCATGCTGCCAGATCGCAGTGTGAATTTATTATTTTTTTTCATAGAAATAATCTTAGTTAGTGGTTTTGTACACTCCGTAAGAAAAAAGATATCTACGTGCGTATACAAAAAAGGAAATAGAGAAAGTATACCTTGATGTACGTGGTGATATCCCTCGCCCACATGACCTCTTTATCTCGGCCAAACGAGAATAGTGATGACCTTAATAATGGTGACTCATGGGCTTTTAGGTTGGAGGATCATAACCAAAGCACTATATAAAGCCATCCCGAATTCAAAGATATTCCAACACCGCTGACGGGGACGCTTTTTATTTTGGTCTTATTCTTTTTATTTATTTTAATTGTATTATTGAGATTATTTTAACTGTCTTTTGGGATTAAAAATAATGTCTTTTATATAGACAAAAGATTAAGTATATCTATCATTATTGGCTTTGTAATGACTCAATACTAATTAGTTTCAGTAATGTACGTTTCTTAACACATAAAACACAGCTCCTAGTAATAGTTAATTGACAATGTTTTAAATCGTCATGTATGAAATCGGGTGATGATTTGGGTAATTAGGCCTCATGTGGATAACCCAACAAGCAATTTGGTGATTTAATTGATGATTTGTGTTTGTGCCACTATTTGACTGCCTATATACCCATGGCAATTGGAATCAAGCCAAAACATAGTTCTTGATAAAGAGAAGGATGATATTTAGTCTTTCTTGTGGGGGAGTTGATTGTACTGGCACTAAAGACGTGGTCAAAGATATGAAGCCATTATGAAGCAATCATGGTTCATATTGCGGGAATAATGGAACATTAATATATCATGGGAAAATGCTCCATTGACGGAATGTAACTGTCGTCTAAGGCTGATGCGGACTTGCTTGAGGTGAATATGAGGGGCTGAGATGAACCTCAATTTTGTGTTTGTGATCTTTTTTTCATGAGTTAGGTAAAATATAGAACTATTAGTCTAATGTAAAAGTAGGAATCGCTTATTTATATCAATGATTTTGAGACGGAATGGTGTATTATATATATATATATATGTATATATATATATATATATATATATATATATGTGTGTGTGTGTGTGTGTGTGTGTGTGTGTGTGTGTGTGTAATTATCTATAGTAGGTCGGGTGGGCATTAGGATGGGTGAAAGTTAGATATTCATACCCTACCCTACCCACAATGGGTTTTGAAAATTCAAATTCATACTCTACCCCACACCTTAAAAATACCCTACCCTAACGGGTAGAGTAGGGTGTATATCCACTTGGTTGGATTGAAATTGCCATCCCTAGTACTACATTTATTAGGTCGGGTGATATCTATATGTAGGCAAAGTGTGACTTGATCTCAATCTTGTGGAACTAATCTAGTATTCGACTTAGTGATGGCAAAGTGAGTAGAGTATTCAAGTCTTGGAAGTCGGCTAAGTGAAGTGTCTCTTTGAGTTCATTTGTCGGTGATTGGTGTCGGTGAGTCTATTGAATCTTCTTTGAGTTTTACATTTGGTATGCTTGGTTATACAACTGGTAAGCCAGCTGAGCAGTGTTATGTCTGGTGGAGTCAGCTTGAGCTGGGGTCCACATTTGGGGTATTTATGACTGTTTCGACAAAAATCTTATGGGGGTTGGGTTTAGGGAATTGTTCTACAAATACGCATTTGTAATCAATGTAGAGTGTGTGAAAATCCTTGTAGCTTTATGCTTAATAAATATCTTCTTTCGTCCATGGAGTAGTCGGCACAATGCCGAAAAATGTTAATTCATTGTGTTCTCTTTGATTCTGTTTTATCAATTTCTACCATTGTTTCTTGTTAGATTGCTTACATTTATCTTTCTTTGAGTGCAAGTTTACGATCGTGTTTTAACAAACCGGTATCGAGAGAAAGGTTCGAGTGTTTTGCATGTATTTGTAGTTGAGCGGAGATTGATCTTCACCAAGACCATGATTTGGGCTAGGATTCGATGATCAAAAGATGCATTCTTTAGCAAGAAGGATGTCGGCAATTAACGTAAAGATTGATAATTTCTGAGGATGAAGCAGTTTGATCTGTGGCAAATCAAGATACAAGCCTTGTCAAAGCAACAAGGATTGTGGACTCCTTCATCCGTAAAGCGGATGCCGGTGTAGTAGATTATACCAGTCTGGAGGAGAAATCACATTCAACCATCATATTGTGATTGTCTGATGATGTTATCACAGAGGTTGCTGAGGATGACACCTCTGCCTAGTCATGGTCAAAGATTGAAAGCTTGTATATGACTTAGTCATTAAACAACATGTTCTTTGCAAAGTAGATATTTAGCCTAAGGATGCATAATGAGACTCAAATTGAGGGACCATCTTGATCACTGAACACAATATTACTTGATCTCGGGAATATTGATGTGAAGATTGAGAAGAAAGATGCTGCTTTGATTTTGTTGGTTTCTGTACCAGCTTCATATGAGAACTTTGTGCAGTCTTTCATAGTTGTGAAGGACATAGTGGCTTTGGAGGATGTGAGGTCAGCCTTGCATGCTAGAGAGCTGAGACATAAGGAACTATGGTTCCAATGCTCGACAAATGATGACCCAAACACCCTACTCTCCGTCCTATAAGAACCTCTGCAAAGACGATATAAAAACGAATTCTTTGTGATTTTTTTTGTGGCCTCAACCACTCTAATCAAATCTCAAGTCCACAATTTGTCGGTGTACTACTTTCACCTTAGTGGACCATGATCCTATTCAAAGTAAAAACGGTTAATATTAGTAATGCAAACGAAAACAAGTAATGGTTAGGAGATATTACAAAATGGTTACGTAAAAGATGAGTGATATGTTAAAATTTTGTTCATTAGATGATATGCAAATAGGAAATCGTCTTCATCTCCTTCTCCCTGAATATTCTCTTCCCCACTTTCTTCCTCGCTCTCTTCACCTCTCTCTTCGCTTATATCTTCTTCATCACTCTCATCTTGATTTCCATCATCATCTCCGCCCTCTTCTTCACCGTTACTTTATTCACCTTCATTTGCTTCACTAACCTCTTGTTCACCACTGTCTTCATCACCTACACTTTTTCCACTTCCAGATTGATATGTTCATGATTTTCCGTATCGTCATTGGCATCGTCTTTTTGCATCATCCTTTGTCATCATACACAATTTTTTTTTAGCTCGTATACTAAAGTTTTTCTCTCCCCACATTTATGTTATTTTTTCTTACATATTTTGCCCTACTTTATCCCTCCAATAAGAGGCAGTCATTGGCTGATTGGTTTTTTAGATGGCCCATCACCGGTGATGGGCTCATTCCTAGGCCTTTGATTCTTTATCTGCACAAAAAGATGCAAAGTATTACACAGCGTACGAATTTCATAAGCAAAAGATTATCAAGTGTTAAGCGATTTGAGCAACCATATTCAAAAAAATTTCTGAACTAAGAAGTTTGTTAAGAATTTTTTTTCCACCAAAGACGAAAGTTTTATTACCACTGAAAGATAATTTACAACAAAAACTAGCCAAAGCTAGACTAGAGACGCGACCATATGTCGCACTACAATGCGACCTAAAGCCGCACTACAATGCGGTCAAAAGCCGCACTACAAACATGCCTAACTCTGGACAAAAGAATCCTACACAAACCGGGATTACAAGAAAACGAAGTCAAGTAATAGATTGGGAATAGGGTGCTGAACAAAAGAGAAAAGTTCTCTGAAAGAAAAGACGTTCAGAACACATGGATACCCTTGGGCAATCTATTACTCAACAAACACAACACAAACTTAAAAGCTAAAACATACTAATATAGTAACTTTTTATTTTATAATTAAACTTCTTCCAAGGTATGACTGGCGGAAAATTACCACTCCACCCACGCGCCGCCGCAAGTTTTCTCCGAATTGAAAAGAGCCCGTAAGTAAAGCTTTCCCTTCTAACCTATTAACAATAAATGGAAAGCAGGTTAAACGGACATGACAACCTAGCCGCCGGAGACACCGAGTAGAGAAACCGACGATCCACTTCAGAACCATACAGGACGACCACAAATCTTGCCACCACCACCGCATACAAGCTATGCTTGCAGAGAAAGGTTTGGGGAAGGCTGCCTTATGATGGGTTGGAGTTGAAACCCTTGTTCTGCTCCAAAAAAAATTGAAAGTAGGGATAAATCAAGAGAAATAGATCTCATCCACAAGGCGTTAGCCGCACCAACCTTGAGAGCCCCAGATCCTCTCCGAGAAAAAAGACGACTTGACCATTAGAGCCCCAATAAAAGCTCCAAATACTCGCTTGGAAAAGGTCCAACAAAAGTTCCAGATCCTCACCGGAAAAGCCGTCTTCGGACAAAAGAAGGTGTGCGAAAGAATGCCAGCGAGAGAGAACAAAATATATATACACATATATCTACAAGAGAAGAAAAAGAAAGTAGATTAAAACAATAAGGAGTTGGACACCGGCACCAAGAGCCGCCGCCGCCGGTGTGAGGAGCGAGAAAAGGGTAACTGAAAAGTGAGAGAGTTTTTGGTGTGAGAGGTGTTAAGATTATAAACCATATATAAATAAATATAAAGTTGTGTCAATTTCCCATCGGCAGAACCAACTTTGCATGAATTCAGATTGTGCAAATCAAACCGATATTATAGGCTGTATGCGGAACACTGGAAAAAAATCACTGGGTGGTCTTACTTTTCATTTTTAAATAACAAAATATATATATATATATATATATATATATATATATATATATATATATATATATATATATATATATATAATCGATACAAAATGATTTAATTCATCTATAGTCATATAGTAAATTTTGCCCATTTAAATATATAATAAAAGAAGTTGGAGTTGGCTTTGGATGTGTTTGAATTTTTTTCAATTAGATTTACATGATATAAGGTAAAAAAATTATTTACATGGTATAAGGTAAAAGATTGAGATTTTGTTTTAGTGTTGTTCAAATTTTATTAGATGGAAAAAATGGGGTTTGTTCTAGTATAAAGTAAAAAATTGCTGAAAACGTTGAAGATGCAAGGTTTTGAACTTGCATCAACACAAAATAGTACAAAAACCAAGCACAGACCACTAAGCCAATTTACATTTAAGCTTAATGTTAGACAACATACTTATATAATTAAAAGTATTACTATAATTGCTAAAAATTCATGTTTTTTCTTCAAAATTTGGGTTGGTCTCAACTAACACATAGTTACGCCCCTGATCACAGGGGCTGGATTTAGCTAATCCGACTGTTTCATGGTCATTTGTCTGCAATCCAACTATTCTAAGGTCGTTTTAAAGAATCGATTTCACGTATAGTTGGTTATGAACAAAAAGTCTAACTTTGTATGGGGTGGTTCTCTATTACAATGTTTATACCTCATTTATAGTCACACTAATGTGCTTATATCCGGCTTCCTCATTGCAAAGTAAACTTTTCAACAACCTTAATCAACACATAATCATAACAAACACAACATATTCACAATATATTTCCATCATGCTCAACCATAAACCTTTTTCACTTACGCATTTTCACACACAATATGAATTCACTAGTTTATCTACAATAAAACAATATTTTCACCCTATTTGATTATTAGTATGTCACACTAATGTGTTTATATCCGACTTCCTCATTGTACATTACACTTTTCAGCAACCTTAATCATCGTATAATTACAACAAAAACAACAAAATCACAATATATTTTTGATACGGTTGTAAATATCATGGATGTGGTATTTGTATGATTATGTGGATATCTAGCTTAGTGTTTAGGTGTTTGTTTGCTTAAAGTTCAAGAAATAGATATGATGATTACCAAGAACAATATGCATGCATGAGAGAGAATGCTTGTCTACAAATTGGTAGAGCTTGACTGCGTAATTCAATTATCGGTCCTCTGTTAAGAGGGATAGTGCCACTATTTATAGGGCTAACATTGTCGGTTACAAGGAAGGAGATACAACAATGCGTAATCTATAAAGTTGCAAGTCGAGCTCATTCTATGTGAGCTGGCTTACATAATGACCTATGCGGGTTCTCCATATAACCTGACTTGATGCGCTTTGTTTGCGGGCTTTTAATTGGCGAAGGTGGTAAGCCCACAATGCTTCGTCTCGCCGGATATATGGCATGTGAAGGCATTGTGGGTGTGCCTTTGCCTAATTGACTACAGATGTCGTTGGGGCATAAGACGGGCTTCATTGTTCTTCGGTTTACACATACTATAATGCGAGATGATCTAACCAAGGACCCTACTCGCTATTAGGCCCTCTTAAAGGTGGTCCAACATGAATCCGCGGGAGCGTTTACTGGTTTGGCATATCTATATCCCCCTAATTACTGAACTCATCATTACTTATATGAGAGTTAGGGAGTAGTAGGTACTGATGTCTCGGCTTAGGTTGTCGAGCTTTTGTCGGGCGTACAGTGCCGAGCTGGTCGGGCTTTGAGGTCAGTGCACGGGCTTAGCAGCACGTTTATGGCATAGACATGACTGACTGTGAGGTACCAAGCGTTGAAGCGTACGGACTGTTGGTCCCTTGGAAAGGCTAACACAAGTTTAGAGGGGGGTGAATAAACTTGTCCCCAAAAGCTGGATTTAAAGCAAATTAAGGTTCGATTAAAAACTTGTGTGGAGTTAAGGTCGACAAAGCGAGATTAAGTCAAACGGCTTAATCAAATCGAGTCAACCGGCAAACAGCGGATATGATTTTAGCCTTTTTCTTGATCTTGTTATTCTATTATGAAAATCGAGTGTTGAAATGAATTCAGTTGAATGTCGGTTGTAGACTGTGGGGAGTATAACAATCGTGTATCACAATCTTTGTAAGTAAAATTTGAATAAATAAATAAATGCGTAAAGTAAATAGGCGGATATTATAGAGGTTCCAGGTGGTGTAATCTGCACGCCCTCTCTTCCCTGTGGTGCGGAGGAAAATTCCACTAGAACTTCTTGAGGTGGCTGTTACAAAAGTCCTAAACAATAGTCCTTGGCTAATCCACAGCTTCACTATCTAAGCAGTTGTAGAAAAGGTAGAATTCTTTGGTCTTCAAATGCTTGAACCACTTGGTCCTTAGAGGGTAGGATTGCCTCTTCACCACTACCACCACAAACACAGTCTACCCGATTGCTTGTCACAACTGCCTTGGTGAAACCTTCCGGTTTGTTTCACGATCTAAAACCTTTGATGTAGAATCAAGGTACAATGAGAATCAATAAGTTGATTCTTGTTTGTGGTTCTTCAAAGTGTTGGATTCTTGATAAATTCTTTGTAGCTTGAACACTTGAAGAAATACTAGATATGATCTTGTTATAGTTTAGAGATGATAGCAATTCGAATAGAATAGACTAATGCACAAAATTGCTTGTTAATTCTTGTATATGCTATGTTCTATTTATTTTGTTGTTAGTGCAAGGTCTTCTATTTATAGTGTGAAGTCCAACGTTCATCTGGCTTCAATTTGAATTGTATCAACGTCTCATCTTGCAAGCGGCTATATTTTTTCGACCGTTCACTGCGTGTCGATATTTCATCCAATGAAATTACTTTCTTTACAACGTTCGACTGTACAATCAGTTTGTTGGATGGCTGACTTATAAAACTGAATTTCCTTATCAGTTTTGTACTAAGTTTTCTTTTGTCAGTTTCCTAACTGACTTGGAGCATTAACTGAGATTTTACTCTTCTTCAAATATCAGTACTCCAGTTTTCATCTGATTATAATTGACTTAATCAGAGTACACCATGATTCATTATCATCTAAGAATTCATTGTCGTTATGATTCTTAGGTCTTCATACTGTTAGGAAATCTACGCGGGAACGCAGCGGAATTTAAAATTTTATTTCCTTTTAACCAGGATCGACCGTTTAAGCAATAAACAAACAAGTAGTAGGCGGTGGTTACCTTGGTTGATCTATAAGATCGACGCTTTGACCGTCTAAGGAGAGTAGTTACGCATAGAGCCGCCCAAGTGTCCGGCCTCTACCGCTAGTCCACACGAACGAGCCCGCCCGGAATCCCATCATGAATTGCTATTGGAAAACTCCAGTTGCTAGACCGGCCTTTTTCCCTCTCTCCAACTCTACATAGGATGCTCTCAATTTTACACAAGAACTATTAGTTCTTGGAATTGTGTTGTCTAAAAGAGCTTGACACACACCTCTTATTTATAGTGTAGGTGGCGCCATCTTCAGAGTGGAGAGAAGAAAACATTTTCCCAATAAAATAAGGAAAATATAATTGATTGATTTATCTCATTTATTATAATATCTCATATTAAATAAATCTAGGATTTTGTCAATATCTTATATTGAATAATTCCAAGATATTGTCAATATCTAATATTGACTATCTTTATTTTATTACCATAAATCAATTTACACATGTGTATATATCACATATATATTACACAAATAAATCTATATATAAATATATAGCCATTACATATGTGAACATGTATATCTTATATATATGTACATCACACGCATGTTAGTTAATATATATATAAATATTAATATCTAATATTAATATATGGTAATATCTTTAATTAAATTAGACAATCCAAGTGTATCTTATACACTAATAAGTTCGCGCCCCTTTAGCCATAAATTGGCTTCGGAATATTCTTTAATTAATATTATTAATATCTTGTATTTAATTTATTCATAATAAATAAATACCACCATATTAATTTACCACTATAACCTTTATAGTCTCGAGATAAACTTTCCTTATTTGGTTATCATCCATAACCACATTTTAATCGGCTAGATGTTTATATGTGTGTGACCCGATAGGCTTCGAATATGTTGGCCGTAGACACAAAGTGCAAATTACAAAAAATGCCCTTCATACCTAACGATCACGGGATAGCGTCAGCAACACACCGTGACCCCAATCATCGGAAGAGTCAAATGCAATGACTACTACCTTTCATGTGAAAGCGATTACCGTGTAACTTACAATCCTATCATTGTAATAATATCCATACGGTTGTTAGTCGAGTGTCAAAACATCAACGACCGTATCTTATAATCTGGATATCATGCTCTCTCAAGTAACTCGTTTACTCCCACTTTGCAAAGATTCACAAGAGTAAGACATTCCTTATAAGAAGGCCATTTCGGATATTCGATCCCAATCATAGGATCGCGATTCCCGGACGACCAATCATGTATACTCCGCATGCTTGATGATCATACCCAATCACTACCGCATGATCCCCGTGGCTAGAGAAACCTCAATAGTGTCAAAGCATGACAATCCACACCGTGATGCCATGAAGACTCGGTCTTAAGGATAATTACACAACCGTCACATAGTGTGACACTTATACGTGTAAGTGGGTCCGCCTAACGATCGCATTCTCTAATACACGTCCACGTCTGGTCCAAGTGTCTCTACACTTCGATAGACGAGATCTATCTACGCCTTAAAGACATAAGACATCTAATACGTGCTAGCCTGTTCATACTATCAATGCCTGTTTAATAGTACATCACCAGAGACATTTAAGTATCAAACTTATTAAAGTGATTAGAGATCTCATCAACCATAATCGCCTATCATGGTTTCTCTATCACAGTTTAATACTAAGGATTTTATCATATAACAATTCACAATTGGTTCTCTAAAAGAACATATATATGATAACAGAAAAGCCATTTTATATATGTATAAACATAAAGAAATAGTAGAAATGATCCGACCCGGTCGGATCCGGTCCAACCCGATTGGGTTTAGGACACTATTTCAACAATCTCCCACTTGGCCTAAAACCAATCACTCGCACACACAAGGCCAAGTTGAAACACAAGAATCTCATGCAATACTCGCAACCAGCCCTAGCCATAAACGGATCGCTATCCGTGGGGACTCAGACTATCTTCATATCATGTTCCATAAATCAAGTCAAAGGAACCGCCTCAACACACACACGAATCTCTGACGAGACCCTGGTCCTTGCTTCAAGCAATGAATCCACTTACTATATCAGCTATATCTGAAAAGGTGGAAGAACCGTATAAGGTTCATGAATGAACCTTACAGATCCATGTATTGCTCCCATTTGCGCCTCTAAGGCACTCTTGTGTTTTGGCTAAGTTGTAGAGTTCTGATGACCCATAGGCTAGAACATTTCCAGCTCATTGTATCACTTAAACAAAGTGACTGCAAACCCAGGCTGTAGCTCCCACTCGCCTTCATAAGACTCAGGATATACTCCTGTATATCTACGTTTATTTATTTCCAAGTTTCGATAAACTAGGAAACTTTCCTTAACTTGTTTAAGGATATTCTCGACATTCACCAGATTTACTTTCATACTTGCTCATGACTATTCATGGACTATGAACATCTGGCATTACCTTTATGATGGTTTCTATCGTGGTAGCGAAGGAAACCTTCCATAAGCATCATCTTTCACCTTATCTTTAGGACTAACGTCCTAACATAGATAGATCTTGAGAACACTAGCCGCCAGTGATATCACTGTCGCGATCTATGCTAAACTCCTTTTAGCATCACATCTATATAGGTAAACAATAATCTAATAGCAGTTCAATCTATCACTATAGATTCTTATTTCCAAAATTAAAGCGCCAATCCAAGTGCTTTTCGTAAAACCTTGAACTACCAAACATTAATTGACTGTGACATGGGGTGATAATTCTCGAGATAGATATATAATACCTTGCTAAAAATCATAACACACTCCCACTATCCATCTTGCACATTGGGCATATCCTTCTTTGACTAATCAAACTCCTTTGATTATCAAACAAAGAAATAAATCTAGAGAAACTTATTTGAGTCCATAAATGGATCTCGCGGGCTTACATATCATGTTATTGTCTATGAACATCGGTTTATGCGCCCAACGTCTTCAACACTATCATATAGCCATGATAATGAAGTTATAACAAGCATCATCGATTAGAAGCCCAGGCTCACGGTGGCGGCATAAAGGTAATTACAAGGTTTACACCCCGTACCCCTCGGCCGTCACTATAGCCTGATAGTAATCATATTACAATCCATGTCTGCCTTTCAGGGACATTCCCTTTAGGTAAGACAGACTAGGTTCACAACCTGGTTGTCACTAATGGAATCTAATTGATTTTATGGCTCTCGCCATATCTCTCAAACTGCCTTTCAAACATTCTTTCATAAGTCGTGAGATGTTCATTCTTCAAGATGAACATACCGGCAGCCTTTTCAGGCTTGAGGTTATCCACAGACTTACAGAACTTTTGTGTGCACTGAGCAGTGTTTTACACCTCATCGCTATGTGGCGTCTGCTCACGTTCTATGGTTGAATATATCTTTGTGGTTCTCAAACTCCTTTGAGATTTGATTCACTCCCCACTGTTTCTTTTGGAAGAAACACTTCTCTAGAAGACAGACATGTTTGGAGACAAACATTTTGCTCATGGACATGTAAATAATATCTAGCGTACTTTTTGAGATATTCCACAAAGTTGCATATGTCGTACTAGGCTCCAAGCCTTTCTGACTTTGCTTATGACAATTTCAAATCATCGGTTAAGATAGATTCGACATTATCTTCTTCCATATCTAATATGGAATTTTTTCAACCTTTATTCTTTGGAACTCGGTTAAGTATAAGGGCACTATCCGAAGCCCGGTAAAGGATACTTCAGATGGCTTGCGTCACACCTTTATCATATAAAGTGTTGTTACCATTTGCGAACACAATCTAATTGCGTATCCCAAAGATGGTATCCTTCAAGGAAGAATCTTATTCCTTTTCGCAGACGACTTACGAAACACCTTCGAGTATTAATTACTTCAATCCAATTGAAGATTAATTCCTAAGTGGCTCATCAATCTCATATTCGCATTACTAGCTCGAACTTTTGGGCTTTCAATTGTCGTACTTCAATAAGTACATTCAACTATTTCTAAAAATAGTCATAGAGATTAACAAACAATTATTTGTAGCATTGATTGTCATAAGCCAACAAACATCAATATGTTTAGGCTTTAGACAATTTTTCTAGATTTTATAACCTTTTCTTAAAAGGGTATTTTAGTCATCTTTGGATAAGATACGTATAACCCACATGATTCATAATCATGTGGTTTAACATCATCAGAATGACGTTTAATTACACGCTTCCCTTCCATAGAGAGGCGTGTCAGAACAACCACAAATATTAAGGATAACAGCCATACAAATATTTAGTTGAGATCATCACATATATCAACTATATAGTGATAACAATCTAGTATGTTAGATTCATTGACCTTCCAACTTTATCGAATAACATTTATTCTTTACAATTGAACATGTCTACTAAATCCTAATGAGATAAGCGAAAGTATGTTCTTCATAAGAATCGGAACACAATAACATTTATTTAGTTCCCTTATCAGTTTACTAGATCCAGAATGTGGTAAGTGTTACAACGTTTGCTTCACCTTCCATATCTGTATTAACCTTTCTAATTTAATCACACTCGTAAGATATCATATATCTAAGAGTTGACTTGAACTTAGATAGGTTTATCTCAACTCACTTGCCTAGAATAGAAACTTCAATAAGTTCTCTATTTAAGCATATGCCCTAACTTTCCTTTTTAATCCTTTAAGCACTTGAAAAATGTTTCTTATTGTAGTCTTCATAAGACTTAAGTAAGATCACAAGAGCTATGTCTTTGATTTCCTTTCATAAAGAAAATCTAAAGTTTATTAAATAGTTTATTTATCCTTTTGAATCGTATTTAAAACATTGACTATTTAATTAACCTTTAAGCAATGATAGAATTAAGTCGATACTAAAATCTTACAATTTTGAAAACAACCTTTCCAAAATTAGATGTGGTCATTCTTATCCAGCGTTTGAATTAATTGTCATCATATGACTAAATGATCATATTGGATCGTATCCAATGTCATAGCTACCGCCTTTCATTAATAATTAAAGTCTTGGAGAACTCCATCATATATGTAGTCTCCTTGTCTCTAACTACTATAACGAGATTGCTCATGTTATTGCTTTTTTTTTAAAAGGATTAAAATTACTTAACCATATTTGAGAACATTTCTCAAAATTAACAGTCATAATTTGGTTTTACTAATCGAGAATAAAACATAAATATAAAGTTTGCTAAAACTACGATATAAAAAAAATGAAGATAAAAGAGCGTTGTTGTTTATACACGCAAAATCAAAAATGGTCTTTTGATTTATGATTTTGCTCTCACTAGTCAACTACTCCAAATTGACTTTCAAAGGATTTTTCAAAATCCTTTAGTGGCTGGAATCCTATCTAGTTGACTCGATCCCGGCGTGGGCGATCGACCGGATCAATTTTGGCGGGTAGGTACTTTTACCAATCGCGTCTAACGCGACTTCCAAGTGGTTTGACTAGTCAACTCTTTGTGATTCTCACATCGTCTATGTGATAGTCAACCTTATGTCTCTAAAATCAGGACGGTCCTGACGTGGGCGATCACCGCAAGATTCTTAGTCGAGTCGTAACCCAAATATTCATGAGATCTCATAACGATCATATCTCGAGAATGACGATATACCCGTGGTAGGTCAACTCCCGACGTGGGCCGATCAGTTGAATCCGAACAAGGGCTCTTCACCGTCACTATAATATTAGGAGACATTTTATAACTCGATTTTTGTTGTGGGAGTAATTTTAAATTAATTTGAATTAATTCTCTTAATTAATTTAATTACGGTCTCATCAAATATATCTATCTCTATAGACATACATCATCCTACGCATTTATCTAGATCGTGCCTAGTCATGCATCTATCGTATCATATAAAATAAATACAAGCACAAAATAAATAAATGCGTAAAGTAACCGGTATGATCATGGACTTTTCCTAGAGTGCGGTTTGAATATGGCCCGAGCGAAACCCATGGTCACAATCTAAGGGTAGAATTGCAACCGCCAATAGGATCTTTAATGCTCCATTTCCAATGGGATCTTTATTTTCGTCTTTCTTTGGTCTCCATCTTCTGCTCCATTCTTGTTACATTTAATTCTATCGAATAAAATAAATACACCCGCCGCACACGGGAGGAGCTAACGGGAATGGGATAAATGCGAGGAAAATAAACTAGGTCACGTTCTTCATAATGGCCTAGGACAATTTTTAAACCAACAGAAAAATTAAATCATTCACATCTATCCTATCGGTCGAGTCCACGATCATCGGGGTCCATATAATCATATTATATCTACTATATCTAATCCATACAATAAAATCTTATGAAAAATATAAAATTAAAATTTAACTACTTGCGTCTTAATTAATCAATTAACATTTAATCTATTAAATAATTTTATCCAACCAATTAACTAATTAACATTTAATTAATTAAATGATTTTAATCGAAATAAAATTAACGATTAATTTTAAACCGATTTTAATTTTAATTTTAATTAATTAGAACTATTCCAAAATAAATCAAAATTAAAATTATTTCTCTTTTGTTTCTTTCCTTTTGATTCGTAATCAAAGGATGCTTTGGTTTCTAAACCAAATTTGGCTTTAGTTCGACCACTTTCCAAAATCAAAATTTTGGAAGTGGCAAACTAGGCCTTTTACAAATCAAATATTTGAAAAAGGGCTGCAAACATTCCAAATCAAATATTTGGAAAGGCCAAATAATTTTAGTTTAGGAAGCAGCCACTTTCCAAAATCAAAATTTTGGAAGTGGCTGCAGCACTCGCTTTTTCCCAAATCAAATATTTGGAAAGGCACAGCTTATTCCAAACAAAGTTTGGGAAGACCATTATTATTTTAAATGTGTGGCATCCCAATAGCCCAAACTATTTGTACCAATTTGGTTAGCCACATGACACAACTAAACAAAAGGCAATTACCAATCACAACTATGAACAATAATGAAACACAAAATACACAAAACAAAATTTAGGGATCCACCAAAAGATGCACGGCCGAGGTCGACCGACCCAAAGGGTGCCGCCGCCGCCATGGCGCAATTTCGGTAGGTGCCGCGCCGATCGGCCGAGCACACCAAAAGCCGCTTTTTTTTTCTTTTTCTTTTTCATTTTCGTGTATCGATTTGCGAATCAAAAATCTTTCATCTTTTAATTACGTGATTTAAGCGATAAAATTAACTACGCAGAATAACATGCTTATTGCTTAAGCTCGAAGCTCTCTCGATACCAATTGTTAGGAAATCTACGCGAACGCAAATGAATTTAAAATTTTATTTCCTTTTAACCAGGATCGACTTCGTTTAAGCAATAAACAAACAAGTAGTGAGCGGTGGTTACCTTGGTTGATCTATAAGATCGACGCTTTGACCGTCTAAGGAGAGTAGTTTCGCATAGAGCCGCCCAAGTGTTCGGCCTCTACCGCTAGTCCACACGAACAGCCCGCCGGAATCCCATCATGGATTGCTATTGGAAAACTCCGGTTGCTAGACCGGCCTTTCCCCTCTCTCCAACTCTACATAGGATGCTCTCTAATTTTACACAAGAACTATTAGTTCTTGGAATTATGTTATTATAAAAGAGCTTGGCGCACACCTCTTATTTATAGTGTAGGTGGCGCCATCTTCTAGAGTGGAGGAGAAGAAAACCTTTTCCCAATAAAATAAGGAAAATATAATTGATTGATTTATCTCATTTATTATAATATCTCATATTAAATAAATCTAGGATTTTGTCAATATCTTATATTGAATAATTCCAAGATATTGTCAATATCTAATATTGACTATCTTTATTTTATTACCATAAATCAATTTACACATGTGTATATATCACATATATATTACACAAATAAATCTATATAAATATATAGCCATTACATATGTGAACATGTATATCTTATATATATGTACATCACACGCATGTTAGTTAATATATATATAAATATTAATATCTAATATTAATATATGGTAATATCTTTAATTAAATTGCACAATCCAAGTGTATCTTATACACTAATAAGTTGCGCCCCCTTTAGCCATAAATTGGCTTCCGGAATATTCTTTAATTAATATTATTAATATATTGTATTTAATTTATTCATAATAAATAAATACCACCATATTAATTTACCACTATAACCTTTATAGTCTCGAGATAAACTTTCCTTATTTGGTTATCATCCATAACCACATTTTAATCCGGCTAGATGTTCATATGTGTGTGACCCGATAAGCTTCCGAATATGTTGGCCGTAAACACAAAGTGCAAATTACAAAAAATGCCCTTCATACCTAACGATCACGGGATAGCGTCTAGCAACACACCGTGACCCCCAATCATCGGAAGAGTCAAATGCAATGACTACTACCTTTCATGTGAAAGCAGATTACCGTGTAACTTACAATCCTATCATTTGTAATAATATCCAGACGGTCGTTAGTCGAGTGTCAAAACATCAACGACCGTATCTTATAATCTGGATATCATGCTCTCTCGAAAGTAACTCGTTTACTCCCACTTTGCAAAGATTCATGAGAGTAAGACATTCCTTATAAGAAGGTCATTTCGGATATTCGATCCCAATCATAGGATACGCGATTCCCGGACGACCAATCATGTATACTCCGCATGCTTCAGTTGTTAGGTGTAGTGCCCGAAAGACAATTTGTGTAATTGTTTTTAATAATGAATGACAGAATTTATCTCACCTTATTACTTGCTTTGTTCTTGTAAAGTAATACATCTGCTTGCAAACCCCTAGTATATATCAAGATGTAACCGCTTAACTTTCGGTGTATGGCATGCACGTGAGGATTGAGTTAGTGGTGATATACTTAAAGCTGTTAGTCCGTGGTGAACTTAATCGAGTTTAGGGTCTCTTGATTAAAACACCAATAATGCATGAACACCTTAGGGTGTGATCGTCTTATCGGACTGTCGGCAGAGGGTACCTACGTGGGGCATTTGTATATGATGGCATTCATATAGGATTTGGACCGATTTAATCTGTATTTCCGATATAATTCCGTAATCGAGGAATCTTATTAAATCATTAGATGATCATATATGGATCAACCTTAATCCCGAGGTGATCACTGTGGTGTCTTTGCTTGTCCCGGGGTAGTGTTTGATGTGTTAGTTACGGTTCACTTAAATATGTGTTCCAAGCCACTTCTCATTGGCACTATCTCCGGATGAGTGAGTAGTTCGATTTTCACTGAGACATGGAATCCATTCCTTCCTGCGGGAAGTAGAGAGCAGATCCCCTTGTTTGTTAGCCCTAAGAAAGTGATCGATCGGCCGAGTTCATATTTAGACTAATTAGCTACTAGTCGGATATGTGAACTAATTGATCACCAGGGGTTGATGGTAAATAAGGATAAGATATTCTGAGTCGGGTTCACGGAGACTTCCTCTCGAGAATGGACCGATCTATGGAGGGTTAATCATGTATGTAGTGATTATATCAATGGACGCTTATTCACTCTCTATGGGTTGAGTATAAGTATACATCTATAATCGGTAGAGTTCGGGCCGGGTTTATGGTGGCGTAATCCCGGAATTAATAATTAATGTACTTATTACATTCGATGAATAATTAATTATGGAGCTACTTGGTTATAGTCCATGGTCCCGGTGTGGCTTACGTAATTCGGACTAATAATCTTGTTATTTGGGCCTCATTGATAATTAATTGGTTGGGCTAATTAATTGATATGCATGGATATTATTTAGTTGGGCTAAATAATATAATACACATAAAAGACATTTTATGTGGGCTTTTTTTGACCCAATATGTGGCGCCATTAATGTCCTAATAATTAGAGAGAAATTAGTTTTCTTAGATAATTATTTAACATGTGATTTATCATTTATTTGTTAAATGATAATTCATGGAATAATAGATAATAATATGATTTATCTTAATTTGTTTGGGATAATCATTTTATTTATCTTTTATTTGGAAAAGGATTAATGTGATGATTATCACTTAATTATTTAATTCTTGGAGGACATTGATTACTCTCCTATATAAAGAGAGTTCTCCCAAGTCTAATGGCAAGGTACTATTCACGTCACTATTCACCGAGAGAAATTGGCGAAAAATTTGGCCTCTATTCTTAGGGTTCGAGTTGGAAAAATCTTGGGATTTTTAGTTTGCATATCAAGGAGGCTCGTGTATCAAGAAGGGTGTCCACCAACCGCGTTTGGAGAACACATCGGAAGATCTTGGCTTCTCTTCCTAATGTTGGTAACTTGATTTTAACCCCCTTGTAGTTTTTAAGTCCTTTAACTATGTTTTATGATATGTAAATCGTGATCCGTCCGCTGCGCAAAGATCTAATTTTGGTTAGATCTAAGAACCTGCATCCTTCATGTGGTATCATACCCAATCACTACCGCATGATCGCCCCGTGGCTAGGGGAAACCTCAATAGTGTCAAAGCATGACAATCCACACCGTGATGCCATGAAGACTCCGGTCTTAAGGATAATTACACAACCGTCACATAGTGTGACACTTATCTGTGTAAGTGGGTCAGTCTAACATACGCATTCTCTAATACACGTCCACGTACAGTCCAAGTGTCTCTACACTTCGATAGACGAGATTTATCTCTGCCCTTAAAGACAGAAGACATCTAATACGTGCTAGCCTGTTCATACTATCAATGCCCTGTTTAATAGTACATCAGCCTAGAGACATTTAAGTATCAAACTTATTAAAGTGATTAGAGATCTCATCAACCATAATCGCCTATAATGGTTTCTATCACGAGTTTAATACTAAGGCGTTATCATATAACAATTCACAATTGGTTCTCTAAAAGAACATATATATGATAAGCAAGAAAAGCCATTTTATATATGTATAAACATAAAGAAATAGTAGAAATGATCCGACCGGTCGGATCCGGTCCAACCCGATTGGGTTTAGGACACTATTTCAACACATACAAGATCCATAAAGTCAGTTCATGTCACCACAATCTTGCCTGAAGTCTAACTTTACAGTCTCGACTTGTAATCTTCATAACTGAGTTTGAACCCTCGATTCTTCATTCTTCAATAATCGAGTTTGAACCTCGATTCTCGATCTTTTAGATAAGCCAACCGAGTCTGTAACTCTCAGCGAACTTACCTTCTTCAGTTTCATGTAGGTGTATTCTGAGTCAGTTTTCTTGTCTCGATGATTTCTAGTTTTCTAAGTGATTTCCAGTTTTCAGTTTTACGACACACTAATAATTACAGTGCTTGTCTGATGTAACCTATACAAATATCAGACTCTAGTAAAACTTATACATTCAGTTCTAGACATCTTTTAGCTTTCCACTATATAAGCAATTTGGCTTCAAAGACTTCATCAATAGGGTTAAGATAATATTTTAACAAATAAGATGAATTATCATCAAAACATAAATTTTATTTCCAACACGGACCTACGGCCATGCACTGGGCGATGGGCTTGTAGTGCCGAGCTAGTGTTGGTCTTATCGGCACATTTATGACGTAGATGCGAATGGGCGAGAGGTTCCGCGTGTTGAAGCGAATGGACCTGGTGCCGTGCACTAGGAGACGGGCTTATAGTGCCGAGCTAGTGTCGGTCTTAGCAGCACGTTTGTGGCGTAGACACGACTTGTTGCGAGATGCCGTGCTTTGAAGTGTACGAAGTTAGTTTTCTGAGCTTGGGTCGGTCTTATTGTGCCGAGCTTAGGTCGGTCTTATTATGCCAAGCTGAAGTCGGTCTTATTATGTCGAGCTGAAGTCGCTCCTCTAGTGTCGAGCTGAAGTCGGTCTTATAATATCAAGCTGAAGTCGCTCCTTTAGTGCTGAGCTAAAGTCGGTCTTATTATGCCAAACTGAAATCAGTCTTATTATGTCGAGCTAAAGTCGCTCCTCTAGTGCCAAGCTGAAGTCGATTTTATTATGTTCAAGGGCAAGTACTTGTTGAGATTTTGAGCCTGACAATCGAGGTGGGATGGAATCTGACTCGTCTTAGGAGAATCGAGATATCTGGCGTGGACTTTATCATTGATTAGTTCAGCCTCCACGACTAGACACGATTATTGATTACTGCTTAAACCGCTGTCGCTTTGCTTCTAAAACTAACACCGTTATTATCTCGGTTTTCAAAACAGTGCCATAATGATGGCTGGTTTGAAATTCAAATTTCGAATCCTGAACCGTCATGGCACGGGATTTGAATCATCATGAGGCATCTATAAAAGGAGTGGTTGTCCAACCTCTAAACACTTTCACGCAATTGAGGCTTACCAGGCAAGGAATTCCGTTGATCTCTTTGAAGCTACCGATGACGGTATACATTTTCCGGTGAAGACCTCTGCTACAAACTTCATACTTCTCACGTTACAAATCCATTTGATCTATGTTGCATGCTTGTTCTTTTGTTTTCATATGATTTGTTCTTTAATCGTGTATCTGAGAATCCTTTTTGATGTAGGTTTTTGTTTTTCTTTGTCGAATCTATGCCGGAGATTTGAGTGCTGTGAAGCACGGTGATTTCTTCTCCGGTGTGTCGTTTGAGTTTACGATAGATTTAGGCTTTCTTTTCCTAGTGGGATGGAAGCGAGGTGTCGAGGTGGGTGAGTTTGTTTGCCTTAGCTCGAACCTCGAGTCTGAGCAATTAACCATCTGCCTCGCTTTTTTTTTTTCAGGCAATGTCAAATAATCAAGGCGACGAGGCAAGCTCTAGCTGATTGGCCACTCATACTGAACGAGTCGAAGATGATACTGGGGCCGTACTGGCTAATCAGGGTGTTGTCTAAGAACGCGGATCCGAGGCCCACTACCGTAGATATACTTAATTCAGTCCAGCTGAGCTCAGATCACCGATTCGAGTATTTTGATGAAGACAAGTCGCGAATATGTTACCATGACGACCAGGACCGCATATTCATTCATTTAAATTCAATGATTTTCGATCCATTTTTAGTAGAGTTTATGGACACCACTAAGTCGATGCCCGCCGATATTGGTCTAGGAGGCGTGTGGATTACATCTTCATTCATAGCTTTGAACTCGATATTGGGGTTTGAGCCTAGCCTTTTGGCCTTGGGAACTACAACACTTTTCAGGTCCGAGTTCGAGGCGAGATCCAGCAAAAGACCTCGACAAGGGACAAAGCGAGGGCGATTAGCAATAAAATTGAAGTTTTGATGATGAATCACATATTGATTTAATTGTTTGTTATAACCTCATTGATGAAGTGCTAGAACTAGCTATATAGTGAAAACCTAAAAGTTGTCTAGAACTAAATGTATAAGTTTTACTAGAGTCTAATTTTTGTGTAGGTTATATCAGACAAACCTTTGTAATAGATAGGTTTTAGTGAGTCTAAGCTGAAACCGATATCTATAAATGATTCATTTGAGGAACAAACTCAGTTGGTCATTTACAAGATTGAAGACTCAAAGCTGAGGGAACAAACTCGTTTATGAAGGCTAAGGGATCGAGTCAATTTTGAAGAGTGAAGAACTTAGGGTTCAAACTCAGTTTATGAAGACTACGCCGAGACTATAAGGTTAGACTTGGTAAAGTCCGTGATGGCTCGAATCGACTTTATAGATCTTGTATTGAAGATCTAGTTACATAAGTGTAAACTTAGTTAATGAGATGAATATGGTGTAAAAGATCGGATGATGAACTAGAGTACTCAGCCTTTAAAGAAGATTAAAAGCGAGTTAATGCTCAAAGTCGGTTGGCGAAAACTTAGAGAACTCGATTTCAACTAGAGCAAGTCACCTAATCGGTTTTATCAAGAAAATCGAGCGTTGGAGAACAAGTTATCTCGATTGGTGAAGGCTGACATGTCGAAAGGACAACGACATATCCGACATCGATAGCATATTCTAAGGAATCCAATGTAGACGTTATGAAATTCAAAAATATGACGGTTGGATTTCACCCTATAAATAGAGGACTTGAATACAAGGATCAAGCACCAAACTTACAAGTTTTTGAGTGTAAGTTACGCAAGTTATTTTGTGCAAAAAGTCCGTGCTATCATTTGAGCTTACAAGTTACAATCAAGAAAAATCTTCAAAGTGTTCAAGCATACAAGAACAAGAACCAACACTTGTTTTTATAAGTCTGAATCACTTACTTGATTCAAACCCAACTTCGATTTTATCAAAGGTTTGGACTGTGAAAATCCGGTCTACGGTGTCAAGGATAGTTGATTGCAATCGGGGAAGACGTGTGTGGTGGAGAAATTTGGTGAAGAGGTAATTCAACCCTTTAAGGACAAGGAAGCGGTTGGAGAAGTAGCAATTTTACCTGTCGTCCAAGTGTTTAGATTGTGAAGCTAGGGATTAGTCTAGGACAATCAACTAGAGCTTTTTGTAACCGTTGTAACCTCAAGAAGACTAGTGGAAATTTTCCTCCT
>CM047816.1:35453282-35521198 GCA_026214975.1 Gentiana macrophylla | reverse complement strand
ATCGGTGGAATGTAGCCTACTACGGTGACACGAATAGGTGCTTGTCGGGCTCTCCATAAATGTAGTTATATCTTGGCGGTGGTCGGAGGTGGCGAGGTCGTCGCGACCTCGGTGACACATCTGTTGAGTCCGTGGTGTGGCGTGGCTGTATGGGGTGTTGGTGAAGACTCAAGCGAGGGCGAAGGATTACGCACTCCCACAAATCACGCCCCCTACTACGAGACGCGGGCTCTGCCGCGCATGACTAACCACGAGCTCCCATGAAGCTCAAGAGCATACTCTCATTGCCGTTACCAAGGTGAAGATCAAGAAAACCAGGCGTTACTAAGTATACAAAAACTTATCTTAAAGAAAGGAAGTCTAAAGCGCTGCTCTCGATACCAGCCGCGCCCGTTCCCGGACACAGAGTCTTATCGGGAAAAGCGTTCGAAACGTATAAAATAAAAGTAAATTCATTTTATCGTGTAAGCCTCTCTACGTCGTATCAAATCAAGGCAAAAGCAAAAGCAAAACTCGGGTATATAAAATTTTCCCAAAAAATTAAAGTAGAAAAGAAATCTAAGAGGTAGAAATAAATTATTACATTTGGAAAAAGTCACGAAAATCCCAAAGGCGAATCGACAAATTGTCAAAACAGGTGGTCTACCTCAAAAGTAAGGAAAGTACAGCCAAGAAAAGCGAGAAAGAAACATCTTGATTCTTCAGCGGCGGCGTCAAGCAAGTCGTCGTCAAACTCTTCCTCGAAAACTGTTACGTCTTCTGAGTCCAAACACATAGAAAAGTATGCGTTAGAGGGTGAAGTACAGCGTGCTTAGAAAGAGAGAAGCTATGAAAGCAATCATAGTTATAACGAAAAGTTAATTATTTAATTAGTTGATTAAATGAGACCAACTCCATCTGAGGTTCACTTCATTGCTCATCAACCGGCGTTGTGACTTCTTGTTTCTAACTTAGCCTATCTATGTTACCTTCGCACTCAAGGGCCTTCTGGCGTCCGCCTCAGTGAGTCCTACTGTGCTTAGGGTCTTTGACCTCTGAGTTCTTCCACCTCGAGGACACTCTTTTTGCAACATATTAGTGGATCACACCAATACCCACGAAGTCTAGAAAAGGTAGACTCCGATAGCACGCACACCTCATTAGAGTCCCTCCGTGCCAGGGTCTTTTGACTCTGAGTTCCTCACCTTGGAGGTAGCTTTTGCCATCGCGATTTAACAGTGCCAAGCCAGAGACATGTTGTTTGATCTTTTACTAGTCACATCGTTGTTTATTAAGTTTATTAACTAGCCAACCTAAGTGTTTTCAAATAATCTCCCTCCACACATACTACTCTCTTTGACAGACCACTTGAACACGGACAAGTCCTGCTTACATACGAGACATTGATGAATCCTAATTCATCAAAGCACAAACCTATCGTGCTCTTCCGGCGGATCCGAACTTCAACTCCCAGCTTTAAGTACATTCGGTGTTTTAGCCGAGCGAATCGGAAGCTCAATTCAGGCTTGTCTATGTTTATACCATATTGACATATCATATATAAGGTTTCACATATGAAGTTAAAGCATGTTTTCAAAATTTGTGACGACAACTAACATAGAAAAGGTGGCGGTACAAAGCCGGGCGCCGTTCAAGCTTCTTTGGACACCCGTCCAAAATAGTTGGCGCCGTCCACCAAGCCCATTTCAATCTGAATGTAAATTGCACCTCAGGCAGCCCGTTCAATACAACCAGGCCGCTCGTCCAAAGGTGGAACCTAAGGCTGGGCGCTCGTCGAGAATACCAGGCCTTCGTTCATCAGGTTAGGCCTAAACCTAACTTCATCACCATGCGATTTCGGATCGTATTTCAATCAAAAACGAAAAAGACAACACATTGAGCACATAAACCTCATCCCAACACTACACATAACCTCTATAGACAATTACCAAAGCAACAACTCAAAGCTCAACACATAAATTGCCTTAGATCATGATCAATTTCATATAGCCAACAATTGAATTCATAAAGGTGGTTTTCCTTACCTTAAGCGACCCCATGAGGTGATCAAACAGCCCTCCAAAATCTGCTTTGCTTTACCTTGATGATACCAAAGCGTGCTCTTATCACGGCGATTCGAAACTCTTGCGTGATAAGCAGTTGCGGATGCTTCAATTATCAAGAAAACTCCTTGGCTTTTCTCTCCTCCAAACTTACTTGTGAGAGATGGGAAATTCTTATTTGAATCTTTACGATTTTTAAGTTAGGTCTTAACATAATAAATGAGTCAATCTTTTCCTTAATTGCCTTGATCACTAAAAACTGAATTTTCTTTTAATTATATATATAAAACTCAAAATATATATATAAATATGTCCAAATAATTAACTCCAGAATAAAAGAAACCGAACCTAATATTTTCGTTTTAGCAAAAGACCACGTCATACTTTCGAAAATCGGAATATTACAATATCTTATTAGTGAGTCATGATCAATGGGGTCCTTGTAATCATATTATATCAATTACAATATCAATCCACTACAATCTAAATCTTATGGAAAAAAATATCTCAAAATTACCTACTTGCGTCTTAATTGCGTTTAATCCATTAAATAATTTTATCTAATCAATTAATTAATTAACATTTAATAAATTAAATGATTATAATCTAAATAAATTAACGATTAATTCTAAAAGCGATTTTAATTTCAATTTTAATCAATTAGTACTTATTCTAAATAAAGCAAAATTAAAATTAAGTCTTTTTTTGTTTCCTTTCCTTTTGATTCTAATCAAAAGGAATGCATTAATCTTCAAAACCAAAGGAGATCGGCCGAGGCCGAATTGCAGAATATTTGGTAAAGGCATAGAGTTAACCATAGGTCGGCATAAGTGGACCATAGGAGCTAACACTTTTACTCAACAAATTGAGTGGTTCTACTTTTCAAAGCCATGTGACGTCCGATGGTCCACACTATTTGAGCCATTGGTTATCCCACATGACAACAACCAAACAAAGAGAAATTACCAATCCTTTACTATGGAAACATATTGAATCACAAATACACAAAACAAAAAGAAGGGATCCATGGGACGACCACCCGGCCAGCGCGGCGACCAAAAGGCTACGGCGCGCCCGGCCACCAGGCGGTGGTAGTCTTCTTCTTGTAGGATGTAATATCACCCGGATGGATCGAGATCCACCCGATTACATAGCGGAATAAATATCAAATCTAGATCTAAAATGAACAAAAATACAAAAATAATAAATCTAAACTACGGGGGTTTAGATACCAACTTTTAAGGTGCAAACGCCAAAATCAAGAGTCAATCCAATCCAGAGGTAGATGAGAGCCTAGTTGAGAAGCCAAAGTCTTCCAGCAGCGTGTCTCCAGCACCACCCAGGTGGATGGTGTTTCAACCGCCGGACCTCACCGATATGCTACCTTAGAAAACCCGAAGTTTTCTAAACTCGAAACACACAGTATTATAGCCAAAACTTCTAGGCTATAATACTCCCAATATCTGAGTGATATGATATTATTTGAGGCAGAATACTCTCTTTATATAGGAGAGAAATCCTAGTCTCAAAGCATTATTAATTAATACAAAATCAATCAAAATAATCCTTTTCCTTAAAAGATAAATCTAGAATATTCTAAATTAATAAGGATATATAAAAGATTTTATTTTCCTTAAATTATTTAACAAATAAATAATTTAATCACATATCTTATTATTTATCAAGAAAACTAATTTCCCAACAAATAATCACATAATAATTTACAGCCACCCTAATAAAATATTAGGTCTACGAAATTTTTATCACTTTGAGCGAGTCACAAAAAAATTTCTTTTCCATGTATTTAATCATCTAGTCCAACTAAACAATTAATCCACATATAGATTAAATAGTCAATCCAAGTATTTAATTATAATTGAGGTGAAGCAGCGAGAAAAGCATATGCTATATTAGGAGCCACGTCGGAGACCATAGACCCGTATTCATTAGCTACAATAAATTGAATAAAATTATTTGTCGACCGAACAATAATATTCAATCTATTAATTCGGGATTACACCACCATATAAACCGGCTGAACTCTGCCGAATATATATATAAACTTACACTCAACTATGTGTTATAAGGTGTCCTTGATATAATCATTACATACGGATAAATCCTCATAGACTTTTCATTTCGATTCGGGATATCTCCTTAGATCCTTCTCAAAACATCTTATACTTATTTACCATTAACCCCCTAGTGATCAATTGGTTCATAACTAATACAATATGAGCCCAGGCCCATGATCAGTTTCTAGGGTTAACAAATAAGGAGCTATGCACATCTACTTCGAGGAAGGAATGGATTCCATATCGTGTTAGCACAAACTACTCACTCATCCTAGAATAGAGCCAGCGAGAAGTGTTAGATCACATACTACAGTGATCCTTACTAACACATCAAACCCTACCACTAGTCTAAGCAGTAAATGCGCATGATCACCTCGGGATTAAGATTAATCCGTATATGATCATCTTGTGATTCGATAAGACTTCTCGATCATGGAATTATATTGAGAACTCAAATCAAATCGGTCCGATACCCTATTTTATCACCGTATATAAATGCCCTATTAGGTACCCATTATTGCAAGCAGTCCGGATAAGATTGTCACACTAAAGTGTTAGGCGCATTATTAGCAAATTAATCTTGAGACCCGTACTCAGATTAATAAACACTATGGACTAAGTTAATTTTAAGTACATCTCACTAACTCAATCCTCTTGTGTATAGCCATACCAGCGAGTTATGTGATTACATAAGCTAAGTACTTAGGGTTTTGATGAGTGTCTTAATTATAAGCATACATGCATATAATAAGATGAATTATTAATTCGACA
Organism: Gentiana macrophylla; assembly: GCA_026214975.1. Lineage (NCBI taxonomy): Eukaryota > Viridiplantae > Streptophyta > Magnoliopsida > Gentianales > Gentianaceae > Gentiana > Gentiana macrophylla. The sequence continues at coordinate 35,516,310 of CM047816.1, read as the reverse complement.
TTAAAACAATTAGATAATTGTCTTTCCAGACACTACACCTTACAATCTCCCACTTGCATGAAAGTCAAGTGGATTAATTATTTTAGAACACACCCTTTATATCTATATCTACAACATTCTCCCACTTGCTCAAAACAAGTGAGACATATCCCCAGATTCATACCCTCAAAGCGCATCTTAGTAATTCATCCTTAAAGCATGACGAGTGTGCGCTTTGAGGTAGGTCGGTGACCAGCGCGTACTTATAATCCGAATACCATGTGACTCGGTACACTAATCGGTAGGTTGGCGGCTTGAGTCAATCTTTGGGATCAAAGCGTCGTCTTTCCATCTAATCGGTGGTATGATTTTAATATGCTTATGACCTCACAGTGATTGCAAAATCCTTATGAGCTACCTCTTCAATGTTTTCACAATGAAGTGTTATTGGCTTCTTGGATAATAATTTATCATATGAGTAAACACTAAGACCGAGATAGATTTAACGATCATCCTCAATCGACTAAAAGCGAGAATCGGTGTTATCACTTATATTCTAGTTTGCACCTGAATATACTAGCATATTATTCATCATTCTCCGAAGAGACTTGAGGATTCACTAAACATCCTATTTAGTATTCATCCATGAGTTTAGACAAGCATTCACGATAGGTAGGGTATACTACATCGTTGAATGTTGCATTCTCTACATGCAGAACATCTTAACCATTGAGATGGATGAATGGGATTGCCAATTGCTTATTTTGAGAATTGAGTGAGTCAAATTCTTTGAAAATAGCCGATGGTAGATAGCCTTTGACTTGAGATAACACACCCGTATTTGTTTCCACTTGATTTAGTGTTACCATTCACAAACACTAATCTACATACTACTTTACTAATATTGATGCCCGATCTACGAAAGACTTATCAACATCTTTGGTCAAGTCCACATATTAAAAAATATATATGACTTTGAAATGACCTAGAGGTTTGATTTAATCCCCAAAGGATATAAGCTATGGCGGGCATCTGCGAAAGGTTCTTCTGAATAAATTAAGATACCGTTAGTCTACTTAAAAGGTCTTAGGGAATCACTCTTATTTTACGCTTTGTAATGAATCGGTCATTTGTTCTTAGCTAAAATCCTTATGTTACGAATGAGTTGATTCCGTTGTTCGGCAAAGAAGTCTTAGGAATCACCCACTATTTCCCGCTTTAGCGAAATCAAGCAAGGCCCGAATGGTAGAGAGATCACGGTCTTGTTAACTCTCTATCTTTTAGGAATCACCCACTAAATTACTTTGCTTTCTGCGTTGAAAGTTAAACTTTCTATTCATTCGACTCTTACCGGTGTAGTTCCAATTACTCCCTTTGGGCGGAGATACTCGGGTGGTTCTTCAAGATTTTCATGAAGCGAAGTATCAACATCCATTGACAAGGTTATGGCTTTTAAACCAACCTCATGATCGGGATCCTTTACATTACGAAGGACTATAGGTCATCAATCTACCACTATAGACCATAATGTCTGCAATGGGTAATGGACAAACCATACTCCCACTGCGTTGGGGTGGATTGATATCTTGATCTAGTTTAGTAGTTTTATTAGTATCACCAAGCTGCCGGTGTTGGAGGTGGTGAACAAATCGATAAGTAACATCTTGAGTACAAATACTTCAAGATCCAAAGGCATGATTTATCGACTCTATCGGACCGAGTTTGTGATATAACCGTCATTCTTTGATTTTTGAGTTTTATAATCAACCTTTACTCAATGTATTAAGATATTTCACGCTCTGAGCATTATGCATAAAATTTCGATCCTACCTTCAAGCACTAAGTGCTAAATGTCTATATTTGCGGAAGTGGGGTGAGCGGAATTCCTCTGTATCCACAAATGTGTAGGCATCTTTAGATAGACTTCTCGGTTTCACATGAAAATGTAAGCCGTTATTTTGCAACTAATATCTTAAATGAGTTAAGCGATTGTATCGCACATCAATAACTATATAAAGGCAAATTTATAGTGTATTCCTTAGTGAAAACATTCCTTTGGGAGGTAGCCGAGCATCGAGTCCCGAATACTATCGAATGCTGTACTTGAGTATGGAATACCCTATCTCTGGTGAAATCGAGAGATTCCTCCTAATATTTTGGATAAACATATTTGGAGTATCAGTAGTTAATCGGACAGAAGTCCTTTACTTGAAAAAGCTCCTACTAGCTTGTATCTTTCATATGACCCGAAGGTAAATATGAACAAGCTATGTAACTTCTTTAAATCTATTACCCTTTCCCGATTGAGGAAACTTAGGCATTGTTCGCTTGAGGCAGGGTTCCTTTGGTAGGAGATAGGAATCACCTAAGCGGTCTGAGATCATGTCGTTAGGGAATATGCACTAATTAATAGTATATAAAGAAGTGTTTATCTAAATTTGGAAACCATTTGCGTTTATATTGTTTAAGATGTGATACATATACCTATTCAGGATTTCTTAGTGGTTCAGACTTTATCAAACAAAAGTCCGAGTCTTGGGTTCGTGCTGCGAATGTTATATTCATCGTCAATAAGACAAACAAATTATCATATTGAAAATGAATTCTTTCTTTCCAACTAATTCGAAAACAAAAAATGAATTTTGTGATATTCAAGGATTGAATCGAAATTTATATCTTATATCACTCCCATTAGTCTAGTTGAAATAGCTGCCCGTTGTCTACTTTATTTATCGTTTAATGCATATTGCCTTGTTCTTCCAAGAACTTTAGCTTTGAGGAAATTTACGAGGATGCATTGGTGATGATCGAAATCACTTTCCTTATCCTCTAATTTCCAATTTATTAATTCTCGGTTTAGCCTTAAAACTACATAGTTTAGATCACTCACACATATAAACATTCTTTTCCATTCCGACTTTCCTTAAATGGAAGCAGTCTTGAACTAGCGATTCGTTTGAGTAGACACTACTCTTGAGCGTAGGTAATGATAGTGTTACTAACTTGGACTATTCTATTTTCTAATCGACAAATCATAAGAAGCAAAGCTCCCACTAGTTTATCGAGTTCCAAATACCGTCTAACTAGCAACACTTTGTATTTATGATTTTCAAAGATTAGAACATCACCTAGAACTAAGCTCCCACTAGTTTATCAGTTCCAAATCTTATCACAACTAGAAATCTTTGTGTTCATGATGTTTCAAAGATTATAAAATCTCAAAACTAAGCTCACTAGTTTATCGGTTCCAAATATAGTCTAACTAGTAGCGCTTTATTCGTTTTTCAATGAATGGAAAAACTCTTGTGCGATCTATTACACATTTCTAATGATTGAGGAAAAAAAAATCATGAGACTAAGGCTCCCACTAGTTCATCGGTTCCAAATCTGATCTAACGACAAGCGCCTTATGTATGATTTTCCAAATTTTCAATTAGAAATTTTTCCGTGTAAATACACCTTTTAAAATTCACTAAATGAATTTATCGATAGTCTTATATCATCTTTTGTAAACTAAGTATGGTGTCTCTCGTTCAACACAGTGACATCCGTGTGCTCTATATCTATACTATGTCACTTAAGTTTTTAAAGGCTCAAGGAAAAATATCTTTTGAAAAATTAGCGCATTATTTTGATAATTACAACGTACTTGTTACTTCACATTTTTAATGAAGTCTATTACTAATGATTCGATGCTTTGGAGATTAAATTTGTAAAATAAACATGTGAAAGTTAAATTCAAAAATAAATTTTCACTACTAGGTTTTATTTTAGGAATAATAAACTTGTTAAAAGTCTATCCTACCATTTCAAGGATTTAATCTCACACCTCGATTGCCGCCGTAGGGTAGGTCAAAGTAACGATCAAGCGAGACAATTTCTCTCAATGATTAAGCCGAGAATCGAACATCACCGGGAATCGGACATCCCGGACCTTAATCATTGATTACCTTCTTTTTCTAGCCAAGATATTTGAAAATATCCATAAAGTGTGACCTACTATATCGAGATCTCAAAGTGCGCCTTGAGTATGTCGCCGTAGGGTCGATCATTGACTCAACGAGTTCCCGACATCTATACTTTCGGAGACCAAGCCTTGAATTTTGATAGGGGTGAACACCATCCATAGGGGCGAAATCAAAGCGGCTCGGCGTCACCCGCTTCTCTCACGTGCTTTCATCTATAGTAGAGGCGTGGGATTGATTTGTCGCCTTCCCGCTCAGCTCAATAATTTGAAAAAAAGGGTGGGTTTACTAATTACGGTGTTGTCTTGACAATAAGAAACAATAAATCAAAGTACTCGAGCAGGTCGGTTAAGTAGGCAAGCCTCGCCGTCTTGTCGTTGGAACATATGTGACGATCCAGGCTAATCCGGCAAGAGAAGCCCGTTTAGCCGAAGGCTTATCGGCTATGCTAAGTCTTGTCGAACTCTTTGTAACGTACATCACCGCGTGGAGAAGTCGATTGAGCGAAGCTTGGTTGAACTTGCCCAACCATGGTTAGACCTTTCCGAACCCATGTACTAAGATTTTCCGATTTCTAAATTGTCTACCAAAGCGTAATCTCGTTTACATTTAAGGTGGGTTCACCGAGAAGCCATCACGAAAACTCAGCGATTTATCTAAGTGGGATTCACGAGAATCCATCTAAAATCGTGTCGATTGACAAAACACAGGTCCTCGGTTTTGTAATTAGTTGCTTAATTTTAATTAACTACCATATATTAATTAAAACAAGTATGTTAACTAATTAATCGAGTTAAACACGCCTAATTTAATTGAAATTAAAAATCTACGTGTATGCATTGGAGTGGAATCATGAAGATGCATGTCATGGCAATTTCGGTTATATCATACAATTTTCGATCATACGAAAGAAAATAGCGGAAAAATAAACCGCTGAGATGAACCGTTGGTACCCCGACTAACCTATTTTCTAAGGAAAAGTAAAAAAACTTAAACTAATCTTGAGTCTTGATCTTTGAATCTTGAGCTCGAACGCGGATCACAAACCACCAATACCGAGAGGAGAAAGGCTTTTAAATTAAATAAATCAATTTATTAAAACCTTTTTCAAAATTTTTTCATATTTTAATTTTGTTTATTAATTATTTTCCAGAAAAATAATTTTTTGTTTTCTACCAAAGCAGCGATTTCAAAAAAAAATCGATTTAAAAATATATATATCGACCGCGAAAAATTAAACCACTAGCGAGGGTTTTAACCGTTTGTCTCGTTCATACCTTAGGTTTCGCCTTGATCTTCATCTTTTTACAAAGATCTTTTTATTTCGAGCCGGAATATACAAAATTACAATAAAGCTTGCATTTTTTTACATAAAATTCGATTGACATATAAATTAAATACAAATCATATGCTCAATTGTTACTAAACAAAGAAGAGCTACAAAATAGATCTATGGGTAAACAATACCAACCCCAATCCATCTGTTCAACCACAACATTCACAAGCATACAACATGATATATTTGAATTCATGAAAAAAAAAAGCGAAATAAAAAAACAACTTTTGAATTTTTAAGTAACAGGACAACCAAAAATCGGTGAATTTAGATCAATAGTGAATTTAATGTTGGCCTCAAAATAAAGAGCATGAAAAAATAAAAAAATTGGTGAAAGAATTTTCAAATTTGGAGTTGTAGATTGAGAGATATGATTGTTTAAAAAAGATGGTTGAAGAAAGTGTGTTGGTATTTTTATAAAATGTGCGAAATTTTAAAAAATAAAAATAAAATAGTTTTGTCTTTATCTGAAAGTTTGAAAAAAACTATCATTCTCTTAATTGATGAAATAATTGTGTCTTTCTCCTTCATTCTCCATAATTAATTTGCAAAATACGTTTATATCATATATATATATATATTTAGCCATACATATAATATATGTATATTTAATTAATCAACACAATTAATATCTTGTATAATATTTAATCATAATAAATAAATACCATAATATTAATTTATCACTATAACACTTTATAGCCGAGATAAAAACTTTCCTTATTTGGTTATCACTATAACCATATTTTAATCCGGCTAGATGTTCTTATGTGTGTGACTCGATCGGCTTCCGAATATGTTGGCCGTAAACACGAGGCGCATTTACTAAAATACCCTTCATACCTAACGATCATAGATGGCGTCTAGAAACACGCCATTACCCCGATCATTGGAAGAGTCAAATGAAATGACTACTACCTTTCATGTGAAATAGTTACCGTGAAAATGAGAATCTATCGTTGTTACAATATCCATGCATTTTGTCGTCAAGTGTCAAACATCAAAGACCGTATCTTATATTATGGATATCATTCTCTCTCGAAGTAACTCATTTACTCCCACTTTGCAAAAGATTCACAAGAGCTAGACATTCCTTATAAGAAGACCACCGATATTTACTCTATTCATAGGATCGCGATTTCGGACGAACAACATGAATCATCGCATGCTTGATATCTACCACATGATCGCCCCATGGATGGCGAAACCTCAATAGTATCAAAGTATGACAATCCAACCCGTGATGCCATAAAGACTTCGGTTTTAGGATAATTACACAACCACCACATAGTGCGACACTTATCTGATGAAGTGGGTCAACTTAACATCGCATTCTCAATACTGCGTCCATATACGGTCAAGTGTCTCGACACTTGATAGATGAGATCTATCCTATCTTTAAAGACAAAAGACATCCAATATGTGCTAGTCTAATCGTACTATTGATGTAGCATTTAATAACACATTCGACTAGAGACATTTAACTATCAACCACTTTAAAGTGAGTGAGATCTCATCAACCATAATCACCATCATGGTTTCTCTATCTGATTTAATACTAAGGGCGTTATCCTATATACAATATCATAATTTTAGTTAAGCGAACAAATATATAATAACGAAAGCCATTTATTATATGTATGAACATAAAGAAATAGTAGAAATTATCCGACCGGATGGATGCAGTCCAACCCGATTGTGATAAGGACCTTTATTTAAATAGATGATAATGTCTTGTATGATTGAAGACATGTCAACAAAAAGCTCCCGTGGTCGGAAACATAATGCCTAACACTTGAAGAAGGCGGCGGGTAAATATGAGGTAGACCCTCGACCCCTCTTTTTGCTAAAGTAGATGCTCTTAGCTCTAAATTTGATAAAGTGAATGTGAGTGCTTTAAGTTATCTGAGAATTAACTTGTGATGTTTGTGGTGTGGTTGGACATATTGCTTGAATGTCAATTGTTTACCCAACACCATGAGCAAGTCAATGCTATAACATCTTCCATATAGGAATAATACCTCATCCTACCCGATTTAACCCTCACGGTTTTCAGCCTAGGCCATCCGATACACCTCCTCGAAAGTCAAATCTTAAGAGTTTCATAGAAAATCTTATGGGAAACCAATCTAAGCAAAATGAGGAGAAACATTTGATGATTAAGACTCAAGATTCTAAGCTTGACAACCTAGGTTCCCACAATAAGAGACTTGAGAATCAAATTTCTCAGCGGCGGTTGCATCCTCCAATGCTCTGGAATCTGCCGGGAAAACCTGAATTGAATCTTAGGGAGCATTGTGTCACGGTGACTTTACGGAGTGGAAAACAACTTCGAACCGAGATCATAATTGGTAAAAGTAAGGATGTTGAGGTAGGTAAGAGTGAAAGTGTGGAATAACGAGGAACTAGAGCCTAAGTATGTCCCGCGCCACCTTATCGGCGACTTGTGCCTTTCCTTGAAAGATTGGCTACGACAAAGCTTCATAAGTAGTTTGGAAAGTTTTGGAGGTTTTGAGGAAGCTTTACATACATGTACCGTTCTTTGAGGCTCTTTTTCAAATGACAACTTATGCTAAGTTTATGGAGGACATTACATCTAGTAAAAGAAATCTAGAGGACTATGAAACAATCGCTTTAATGAAGGAGTGTAGTGAAGTAATCCAAAACAAAATGCCTTCAAAACTTATAGATCTGGTAGCTTCTTTATACATTGTATGGTTGGCAATGTGACCATTGATTGGGCATTATGCGATTTGGGTGCTATTGTCAGGTTTGATGCCTCTCATCTATTTGCCTAAAGTTGGGACTTTGTGATTTGAAGCCCCTTTATGATATCACTTTGCAATTGGCGGATCAATCCGTCAAACATCCGGAAGGTATATTAGAGGATGTTCCCGTGTAGGTAATTTTCCATACCATTTGATTTTGTTGTTCTTGATATGGGTGAGGAATACATTTATGAAAATCAGCAGGGGCCTTGGTGAATTTAAAATTTAATTTCCTTTTTACCAAGGTCGACACCGTTTAAGCAATAAGCATAAAGATGTAGATGAAGAATCTACATTGGATGATCTAAAGATCAATGCTTTGTCTATGGTTGTAGTTTACGCATGAAGCCACCCAAGAGTTCGACCTCTACCGTTGATCCACACAAACAATTCACGGAATCCCACCTTGGATTGTTACTAGAAAAACTCGGTTGCTAGGTGACATTTTCTCTCTCTCTCAAAAACACTCTCTACAGAAGCTCTCTTATTTTAAGAATTATTAGACTTTTGGAATCGTGATACCAAAGAGCTAGCCACCATCCTCTTATATAGAGGTGTGTGGTGCGCCCCCCTCATTGTCTCATTCCCAATGGAAAAGCTTCTTGTTTGGAGTAAGGAGAAAGAATACATTTTCTTAGTAAAATAAGGAAAATAGATATTCAGATTTATCTCAAATAAATACTCAATAACTTATATTAAATATTTCCAAGATATATATTGTCAATATCTAATATTGAAAATATCTTTTATTATATTACCATAAATACATATTTCAATTATACATGTGTATATATCACATATACATACTACACAAACATATATATATATATATATATATATATATATATATATATATATATATTAATATCCAATATTAATTACATAATATATTACTATGATTAATTAATTTACAAAATCCATGTGTATCTAATTAATCGGCATAATTAATATCTTGTATTATATTTATTCATAATAAATAAATACTCTTATATTAATTTATCATTATATAACACTTTATACTTGAGATAAAACTTTCCTTATTTGGTTATCACTATAACGGCAATCCGCTAGATGTTCTTATATGCGTGACCCGATAGGCTTCGAATATGTTGGCCGTAGGCACAAAGTGCATTTACTAAAATACCCTTCACACTAACGATCATGGATAGCGTCACAGCAACACGCCATGACCCCGATCATCGGAAGAGTCAAATGCAATGACTACTACCTTTCTTGTGAAATGTTTACCGTGTAAATTGAATCCTATAGCCGTAATAATATCCATATGGTCATCGTCAGTGTCTAACATCAGCGATTGTATCTTATAATCTGGATTTCCTACTCTCTTGAAGTAACATATTACTTCGCTTTGAAAATACTTTCGTGAATAAGACATTCCTTATAAGAAGGCCGCTTTTGGATATTTACTCTATTCATAGGATCAGCGATTTCAGACGAGCAACTTAAATCCTGCGCGTGCTTGACATCTCACCCAATCACTACCGCATGATCGCCCGATGGCTTGGGAAACCTCAATTGTGTCAAAGTATGACAATCCACACCGTGATGCCATGAAGACTCGATCTTAGGATAACTACACAACCGCCACATAGTGCGACACTTAATAAAGGAAGTGGGTTAGTCAAGCGTCGTATTCTCCAAATACACGTGCGTCTGGTCCAAGTGTCTACACTTCGATAGGCGATATATATCCCTATCCTCAATATATATAAGACATCAATCGTGCTTGTCTAATCATTACTATTAATGTCTATTTAATAGTACATCGACTAGAGACATTTAAATATCAAACAATTAAACATGAATCGTGATCTCATCAACCATAATCACTATCATGATTTTCTATCACGATTTAATACTAAAAGGCGTTATCATATATATAATATAAGTAATTGGTCCATGAAATGAACAAATATATAATAACATGAGAAAACCATTTATTATATGTATAAACATAAAGAAATAGTAGAAATAATCCGACTCGATCGGATCGGTCCAACCGATTGGGTTTAGGACACTATTTCAACAATACCGACATCCCAATCATATTCGATAGACCTTTCTTTGCTCTTGAGGAGGCGGTTATTGATGTGAAAAGTGGATATCTATCCTTCAATGTCGGAGATGAAAGCCACATATGAAGATTTAAATCAACTCTGATTGGCTATATAACCAACCCAAAATCTGCTCAATACGCATCAACTGCAGCTTCAAATCAATCAAAAGTTATCGCAAATGCAGCTTTGTTTTATTCTTTTGCTGCTCGTATTTTGGCCAAGTTCTTGCTGCGATTCGCTGGTCTCATTAAAATGAATGAAACTGTGATTTTGCTTGTTATGCAACTAATTATCCCTTATATGTCTAGCTGAAGCATAGCCTGTATAACACCTCACCTCAAAACATGGAATTGTTGGAGAAAAAGCATTTTAAGCTTAGTGGGGATAAAAATAGTGAAGAAATGTGTGGCTAGCCACTAAAACATAGATTCCGACCTTCTTAAAATCATTAGGCATGTAAGAAATATAATACAGAAGAAATTAGAGGTGATCTTCTAATGTTTTTATTCTTCCACAATCCAAAGAATTTCCAAATCAGCAAACATTCAGAATCCCAGTTGTAAGAATCACTAATTAAATCATGAAAATACATAAGAGACCAAGTTCTAGCAAGTTATTTTCACATCAAAAGTACACAAACAAGCCCTAATATATCAACCTATGCCACTGATGACAAGAGCCACATTCAAATCGGCTTCATCTTCACATAAAATACCTCAAATCAAATGAAACAAAATCACTCACAATAACAAAACAGAATATTGATGTAAAAATTAAAGAACAATCAGAAGTTCGTCAAAACAATCGAGTTTAAGCTAGTATATTTCTAATCAGAACGAATTTGTGAAATGGAATTCACCCACTTTAGGCAATTCAAATAATCTCAATCCTCCATTGCCTGACTACAATTTTTAATGATTCAGAATTCGCACAGAGGGCTATCAAATTCAAAACCACAAACCCACCACAGATTTGCAGAAGAACATAAGCAAACCTTGTTGGGATTTTGAGACCACAAATATGCCGCCATTGATATGAAACAGAAATCATGCTAGATATACAAAAACCTGAATCCGGATCCGATCCATAATTGGATCGTCAGATCTGATTCACAGCACCGATCGAGACGCTCGATCACGCACAGCTGAAGCTTTGAATTAAAATTTGTTTTTCGATTTTACCACAATATGATTCGCATAATAAATTAATCTACAAGAAGGTTAGTAGATTTACCCAACCAAAGAGAAGCCGTGATCTTCGGATTGTATCTCAGCGACAGTGGTGGGCGTCGATCCTCGTAGTAGAACCTCCTCGAATATGCTCAAGAAAAACCTAGTTTTAGTCATTCAAGGTCTAAGACAAGAAAACAAAAATTCTCTCTTTTTCCAACTAATGTGGCGCAATTTTGAACAAAAAAATGGTGTTGTTATTGTTATGGTTCAATTTTGTGTGGGAGAAACTCTCTTTTTAATAGGAAAATAGCCTAATAATTTGAGAGTTTATCTTTTACACAAATTTATCTTTTCATTTAGGAAAACAAAACCTTTATCAATAGGAAAACAAATTTCCTATTTATCAATAAGAAAACCAATTTCTTATTTATAGTTATTTAACACATAAATAATTACATTATCACATTATAATTAATTATAATTAGGAGAAAATTTCTTTTCCCAAAACCAAATAAAAGTGGTTCCATTTTTATGTCAATTGGGATAATAGAAAATGTATTTTCTATTCTATATATTATTTACCGAATAAATAATATTCGCATATTAAATTAAATAGACCAACTATTTAATTTATTTTCGAGTTTCACCAAAACGAGAAAACACTCACGTGTTAGGAGCCAACCTAGGGACCATGGACCTATTGAGTGCTACAATAAATTGAATAAAATAGTCATCGAACAAAATATTTCTACTCAACTTATTAATTTGAATTCATACCATAAATCGAAACCAAACTCTATCGATTATAGATATAACTTATTCTCAAAGTGTCGAGTCAATAAGTGGCCATTGATATAATCATTTCATCTGAACTAACCCTCATAGCCAATCCATGCTGAAGCGGGAATATTTCCGTAAACTTTCTTCTTACATCTTATCCTTATTTACCATTAACCCCGGCTAGTGAACAATTAGTTCATAACCAATCTGAACTCGGCCCGATCGATCGGTTTCTAGGATCAACAAATAAGGGATTGTCTTTCTACCTCCAGCGGGAAGGAATGGATTCCATATATCTGTAAGACACACACTCCTCACATTCGAGAATAGTGCCAGCGTGAAGTGTTCGGACCCGCGCCTCTTAGCGATCCTTATGAAGACATTAAACCCTATCTTGAAACAAGCGGCGTCTGCAATCACATCATGATTAAGGTTAATCCATATATGATCATCTTGTGATTTAATAAGATTTCTTAGTCATGGAATTATATGTGAAATCTGATTAAATCGGTCGATCTATATGACTCTCATTATATATAAATGCCCCTTAGATAACCAATATCGTTGGTCGAGATAAGATGGTCACACCGTAAAGTGTTACGGGCGCATTAATGGTGGTTTAATCAATTGACCCCATACTTTGATTAAGTTCACCACGGACTAATGATTCAAGTGTATCACCATAAACTTAATCCTCGTGTGTGACACACACTAAGTTATATGGATACATATGATACAACTTGGGGTTTTTAGCAGTGTATTACTTACAAGCACGAAGCAAGCAATAAGATGAGAATAAATCTGTCATTTATTAATTATAAAAACAATTACATAAAATGTCTTTGGGCGCTACTTCCAACAATCTCCCACTTGCCCGTATAGACAAGCAACAATTCTCTTTGGGCACATTACATCCAACAATCTCTCACTTGCCCGTAAAGACAAGCAACAATTGTTTTGAAGCGACACACCTTTATTCTTTCTATCACTGACATTCTCCCACTTACTCTGCAAAGCAAATGAGACATATCTCTCAATTTCATACCCATAGCGCTTATCAATGACATTAGATGCCACGATTTGGTAAGGCGATCCATTAGGTTGTCGGCTCGGCGATCTTTTAGGACCAGAAGCGTCGCCTCTGCATGCAGTCTGTTTGATCGGATGGTACTCGCTCTCAATATGCTTTTGACCTCTTATGGCTGCGAAGATCATTCGCATGAGCTACCTCTCATTGTTTTCCACGGTAAAATGGTATCGGCTCATCGAGACACTGGAATCACTTCGATCCAACAAAGAACTTCTCAAGCCACCTTTGCCTCTTTGGTTGCTCACGAAAGGCACTATGTATTGACATACATAGTCTGGTGGTGGTCTTTGGATTGCTCTCACAGAATATAGCTCCATCACTATGAGTAAACAGAGGCCAGGATGGAGCTTACGATCACCCTTAATCCACGAGCGTCGAATCGGTGTAGTCAACAATCGTAGGCTTGCACCCGAATATACAAGCATATAATTCCTCGTTCTCTAAAGGTACTTGAGGATGTACTATATGCTACTCAGCGTTCGAATCAAGATTAGAGCTTTAATTGACTTTTAATAATCGACATTTCTATCCACGGAAAATTTATCCCATTTTCTCTTTATCAAAGTGAGAGAATTATTACATGAGGGGTTGGGTAGGAAACCTCTCGTTGAATATTTCATACGAAAACGCATTGTCATCTTAAACAATAAGATGCATGGGATATTACCAACAATTTGTTCTCATTAATTCGACCGAATCAAATATAGTCCGTTTCTCCAATTCAAAGAAGCTTGTACGTCGGTTCGGACTTGGATAACACGCTCATGTTCTTCTCAAGCACATTGCGGTGTTATCCTTTATAAACACTAATGTCTCTACATTAGCAATATTGATTCTCTAGTCAACAAAGACTCATCAATATTACGGTCAAGCCCACATATTTCAAATATGTGGCTTTTAATGACCTAGAGGTTTGCTTTAATCCGCCAATGGATGTAAGCACATGCGATCAATATGCCATTCCCCGATCTAAAACCTTACAATGCAGAATGAACTCAGACTCCGCCGTATGGCAAGAAAGTTTTAGGGCATCACCCCTAGCCAACTTTCTGCTTTCCAAGAGTCAAGCAAGGCTGAATGGTGAGAAAGTTTTAGGGCATAACCCCTGGTCCACTCTCTACTTCTCAGGGAATCACCCCTAAACCACTAGGCTTTGCTTTGAAAGTTAAACTTTCTCATTCATTCGACTCTTTTCACGTAGATCCAATTTCTCCCACTAGGCCCGAGACACTCAGGTGGTTCTGAAAGATTATGAACAGAATTGGTGTACAAAAACTCCATTTATAGGTTTATGGCATTAAACCAACCTCTTATTATCAGAATTCTATACAGCTTTCCCAAAAAGACCATAGGTGATCAATCACCCCCAGCAAACTGTAAAGTTTGCATGATCACAGTGGGTCAATGGTTAAACCATACTCCCACTGCATTTGGGTGGATCGATATTCTGATATGGTGTAGTAGTATTTATCAATGTAACCCCTAACAACCAATGTTGGATACGTTCTGATTAAATCAGATAGTAACTCATTGAGTAACTGTACTTTAAGGTCTAAGGTTGTTATTTAAACATTCTTTTTGAAAGGATATAACAGTGTAACCGTCACTATCCGATGTTAAGAATCTTGTAACCAACATATACTCATTGCATTAAGATATTTCACGAACAGTCGCCATCTGAACGTGTATGCAAAATCTCCAGTCCTACCTTCAAGCACTAGTGCTAAATGCCTCTATTTCTGGAAGCGGGGTAAATGTAATTCACTCCTTATCCATAAATTCATAGGCATCTTCTAGGTAGACTTCTCGGTGTCACAAAATAAATTAAACCGTTATTTTTTGCAACCAATATTTTAATTGAGTTAAGCAATGTATCGTAGCATATCAATAACTATATAAGGAAATCCATGTTTCATCCTTTCAGTGAAATCGTATCACTCGGAGGTAGGCCGAGCATCAGTGCCAAAATTGTGCCATAGCCTATATCTGAGCATAGAATACTATCTTCTCTGGTAATATCAGAGATTCCTCCAAATATCTAGATAAACTATCGGCGTTTCGAGTAGTCATTAGACAAATTGTCTACCACTCAAAACCTCACACTATATTGTTTCCTTCATAAGACCCCGAAGGTCAATATGAACAAGCTTTCATACTTCTTCTGCTCTATTATCCTTTCCCAATCGAAAAGTTAATTAGTCATTTTTTCTTTGAGATAGTGTTCTTAGACTGGGAAATAGTAATCACCCTTAGCCAGTCGTCAGATCTTATCTTCAGGACACATGCTCTAATTAATAGATGCGGAAGAATTGTTCATCTTAATATGGAAACCATTTGTCTAAATAGTTTATGAGTTTTTACATATTCCTTTTCAGCATTACTTAATGGTTCTGACTTTTTCAAACAAAAGTCCGAGTCTAAATCGTATACAAATGTCATATTCACTTTCTATAAGGCAACTATGTAATCGATGTGAAAGTGAATCCATTTTATCAACGAATATGAAAGCGGATGTTAAACTTACATGATATACAAAGATTAAAACCGAAATTTCTTTCCTTATATCCCTCCCACTATCTTAGCTGAAATAACTGCCCGTTGTCTACTCTTCATCATGAATGCCCAGCTACCTTGTTCTTACAAAATTACTTTAGCTTTCGAGTCAAATTACCCGGTTAAGAAAGTCTTTAAGGATTCATGGGTTAGTGATCCGAAATCACTTTTCTTATCCTTTTTTTTTCATTTTATTAATATTTCGGTTTAGCCTTTAACTTATTTAGTTTAGAGGACTTACACTTGTAGAAATTTACCTACCCATTCTTGGTTTTCTTTAAAGGAAATGGCCGTGAACTAGCAGTTCATTTGAGTAGACACTACTCGTGAACTGTGGGATGTCTAGTGAGATTGATACCAAATCATTCTCGTCATCTTTAAACTAATTTATTTGTCTCTCATTCGACACGAGTGACAGCAGTGACATACTTATCAATGTCACTTAATTTTGAAGGCTCAAGAGGAGAATCCTCTTACTACGAAAAGTAATTGCATTCGATTAATGAGTTCAACGTTCATGTTACTTTTCCACTTTTATGAAGTCATCATCGAGTCAATTTTAATCACTTAGCGGTTTAGTTACCTTGAGATGATATGTAGTTGTAAAATAAATTATGACAGAATTATAAATCAAATCATACACCACAACAAATAATAAATTTTAGGAATTATAAACGTGATGTCATGCATGTAGTTTATCCTACCATTCCAAGGATTTAATCTCACACCTCAGTGCCGCCGCTATTAAATTGAGATAATCTCTCTCAACAATTAACTGAGAATCAGACATCCCAATTTAATTGCTTATTACCTTCCTTTTTCAGCCAAGATATTTCCAAAAATATCCTTTAGAGTGTGACCTACTGTTTCATATTATAAGTAGACCCCGAGTATGCTGCCGAAGGGTAGGTCAGTGACCCGATGAGTACTCAAAATCCTATCCTTTCGGAAACCAAGCCTTGAATTTTGATAGAGGTGAAGGTCATCCGAAGGGGGCCGAAAATCAAAGCGCGCGGCGTCACCATTCTCTCACGGTGCTTGTGTCACTTGATGAGGCCGAGAGGTCGGTTGTCACCTTCCCGCTCCTACTCGTAATTTTGAAAATTAGGTAGTCTCATTAAGATCTTAGAATTTTTCTAATAATCCAAAAACAATAAATCATTAATATTTAATTTAATCCTCCCACTAGTTTATCGGTTCCAAATACCGTCTAACTAGTGTCACTATATTCACGAGTTTGTAATTTTATGGATTAAAATTCCTTTGTGTAGACACTACACAAATAAAATTCACCAAGAATTTTATAATCCTAATACATTAGGACTTATGATTTTTCTAATAATTCGAAAAACAATAAATCACAAAATTTAAAGCTCCCACTAGTTTATCGGTTCCAAATATCGTTTAACTAGTGACACTTATTCATTATTTTCCAATTCTTCGAATATTTAGAAATTTCTTGCGTAGACACTACATAACTAAAATTCACCAAAGAATTTTAAAGTCCTAATCTTGTCATGATAAAAATTTAGGATCTTAGAATTATTCCAATAATCCGAAAACAATAAATCATAAAAAGCAATCACCAACTAATCGGTTCTAAATACCGTCTAGTTAGGGTCACACTTTTCACGATTTTCCAAATTTTCGTTTATTAAAATCCTATTTATGTAAACACTACACAATCAAAATTCTCAAAGAATTTCAGATCTCAAAAACAAATTTACCAATAAATTTTCTTTTTTATCATGTGAATTTTATATCCAGATAAAATTTTGTTTCCTTTAATTAATTTAATTTATTATTAATCTAAATTAATTATCGTTTTCATACTTTTCATACATGTCTAATTAATGCCAAAATTAATTTTCTACATGTATGCATATCTTAAGTGAAATTCATGAATATGATGCATGACATGGTTAAATCACATAAATAATCACATAAGAAAATAAATGCAATAAATAAACCACTGAGATTGACCGTTGGTACCCCTGTATCTTATCTATTAAATTAAAATTCAATAAATAAATAAACCTACGTTCAAAGGATTTACTAATCTACAATTTAATCTGCCGCCGCTCTCTGTATATTAATTTGTTGCTCGCTTCTTGAACAAAATTGCTCCCGGCCGAGTTGTTTGGTCATTTGTTCCTCACCACTAGTTATGCAGGTTGAATCTGGCGACTTGAAACTTTTGCATATCTTGCACTGGAAGAAATTGCTTAAAAACACGGCGGAGGGTCGAACACAGGTCTTTGATTTTGAGATCTTGCACCTCTACCACCGTGATGCGCGTCGGGTTTTGTGATGATCTTGAAAAATATTAAAAGCAGCGAGCCTAAAAAAGAACTATTTTCTAGATAAATTAAATTACAACCAATAAATTACATAACTTCCTATACCCAAATACCGGGTTTACAATAGATCTAACTGTAAAAAAATACCAACCCCAATCCATCTCGTCAACCAAGAACATTCAACCACACATATATACAATAAACGTATAAAAGATGCAATATTTATTCAATTCCACTCCTTATTAATTAATTATGCAATCAAGATCGTAAAATCGCTTTAACCTTGCTCACGATACCACATCTTTGGATATCGAAACCGAATCGGATCCGATCCGTAATTGGATCGTTAGATCTGATTCACAGCACCGGTCGAGACGCTCGATCACGCACAGCGGAAGCTACGAATTAAAATTCATTTTTCGATTTTACCACAATATGATTCACATAATAAATTAATCTACAAGAAGGTTAGTAGAATTACCCAACCGGAGAGATGCCGTGATCTTCGGATTGTATCTCAGCGGCGGTGGTGGACGTCGATCCTTATAGTAGAACCACCTCGAATATGCTAAAAAAAAACCTAGTTTTCTTCTTCTTACAGGAGCTAAGACAAAAAAACAAAATTTCTCCCTTTTTCCAACTAAAGTGGCGTAATTTTGATAAAAAAAAAAAATTGCGTTGATATTGTTATGGTTCAATTTTGTGTGAGGAGAAACTCTTTTTAATAGGAAAATAACTAATAATTTGAAAGTTTATCCTTTACACACAAATTTATCTTTTCCTTTTAGGAAAATAAAACCTTTATCAATAGGAAAACAAATTTCCTATTTAACCAATAAGAAAACCAATTTCTTATTTATAGTTATTTAACACATAAATAATTACATTATCTACATTATAATTAAGTAAGAAAATTTCTTTTCCCAAAACCAAATAAAAGTGGCGCCATTTTTATGCCAATTGGGATAATAGAAAATGTCATTTCTATTTTATATAATATTTACCGAATAAATAATATTAGCATATTCATTAAATAGACCAACTATTTAATTTATTCTCGAGAGTTCCACAAAGCGAGAAAACACTCTAAATGTTAGGAGCCAACCGGGGACAAGGACTATAACCGATGTAGCTACAATAAATTGAATAAAATATTCATCGAACAAAATATTTCAACTCAACTTATTAATTTGAATTACATACAATAAATCAGCTGAACTCTATCGATTATAGATATAACTTATTCTCAAAGTATCGAGTCAATAAGTTTCCATTGATATAATCATTTCATCTGAGACTAACCTCTCATAGACTATACATGTGAAGCGGGAATATTTGCGTAAACTTAACTACTACACTTATCCTTATTTACCATTAACTCACTAGTAATCAATTAGTTTATAACCAATATGAACTCGGCCGATCGATCAGTTTCTAGAATCAACAAATAAGGGGATTGTCTTTCTACCTCCCGCACGAAGGAATGGATTACATATCTGTGAGACACACACTCCTCACTCAACCCAGAATAGTGCCAACGTGAAAGTGATTCGGACCGCGCCTCTTAGCTATCCTTAACGAACACATCAAACCCTATCTTGAAACAAGCGGCGCTTTGCAATCACTTCATGATTAAGGTTAATCCATATATGATCATCTTGTGATTTATTAAGATTTCTCAATCACGGAATTATATGAGAAATGCAGATTAAATCGGTCTAGTCTATATGACTCTCATCATATATAAATGCCTCACTTAGATATCAATATCGGCCAGTGCGGATAAGGCGGTCACACCGTAAAGTGTTACAGGCGTATTAATGGTGGTTTAATCGGTAGACCCCATACTTTGATTAAGTTAACCACGGAATAACAGTTCAAGTGTATCACCATAAACATAATCCTCGTGTGTGACACACACTAAGTTATATGGCTACAAATGATACAACTTGGGGTTTTAATGATGTATTACTTACAAGAACGAAGCAAGTAATAAGATGAGAATAAATCTATCATTTATTAATTATAAAAAAATTACATAAATTTTCTTTCGGGCGCTACTTCCAACAAATCATTCATACCATCATGATCATGTTATTATATGGCAGGTCGTCAGCTGAGAAGGCGGAGTAGAAGGTAGAAATTTGAAAATTTGGGGGCGATAAAGAAAATCGAGAAATGGGTTGAGCGGAAAAAATAACGACAAAATACAAAGAAGGGTGAAATATTCATCCTACCTATCAAACATTAGCGAGTATTTGGATCAGAGGGTCTACTTGCTTGGTTGATCTCGTTGTTAATGTAAGTGTTTGTTCTTGTTTAAGTGTGGTAATTTGAAAGGGGTTGTCCATGTTTATATTATACATTTGAATGATTAAAGTAGAATTTATCGAGGCCCGCGTACTTTGCATCTACTTGGATTATGTGTGTTCAAAATGCTTCGTCTTATATTGGTATTTTCCTTAGGAACAAGCAAGGTTTAAGCATGAGGAAGTTTGATAAGTCCACTATATATATTTATTCTTGGATCGTTTTGGCCAATTCGATGCCTATTTTGTGATATTCGGATGATAAATTGTCTCTTTTGGACTGGAGTTCTTTGTTGTGGCTTTGATATTTTGCGGATGTGGTGAATCCGGCGTAGAAATGGCATTGAAAAGGAGGAAAAAATGGCAAGCTTCATTAAAGCGGGAAGAATCACACCAGGTGTGTGAGAATGGAGCGAGGTGTGATTAGTATTGAATTTTGCAAGCCAGCGAAATGTTGATTTGTGGTTTCAATTTCCAGCGTGAATTTCAAGAAAATGGCAAGAAAAACAGCAAAAATAGATGAAATAATCGCCACTTTATCCTATTTTCTTGGATTTTGATTTTAGGAGATAAATTACACAATGTTAATTAAAGAAAACTCCTTTTATCCAAATAATTATCCCTCAAAATGTGTAAATCATCTGAGGCGCCTCCATCTCAAAAGCAGTGAATTTTGCTTTTTATTATTCATCATCATCTCCCGTCCCCAGAGCGAGGATTTGAGGTTCTAAAAGTCGAGGAACAAAGCTTTTTCAAGGTTGGATTATTTTATGCAATACTTTGTGATTTATTTCTCTATCTTTTCTCCTTTTCTCTATTTAATTTTTTTCCTTGTCAAAGTATGAATTATATGGTTGAATCATGGAACCTTGAAATCAGTTTCTTGGAATCTTGAATTATATGGTTGAATCTTTGAATCTTGGAATCTTGATATGGAATGTGAGTAGATATCAGTTTCTCGGATTAGGAGAAACCAGGATATGAATATATGATGTAAAATCTCAATCTTTCGTTTACTTTATCAATTTGATGCTTATAGTTAAATTGATTCTTGTCTACTATTGTTGTATGATAGTTGAAATTAATAACACGAGAGGGTGAATAATCGCAATTGTACGTGGAGAAATTATTCGATTAAATAGTAATGAGAAAAAGTACTACTTAATAGATACTTTAGGAAACAAGAATTCTTTAAAGGATCTAAGTTCACTCTTTATCGAGGGAAACTGGGTGTAGTTTGAATTTAGGTACGATCACAAAAATAATGTGAAAGAATATTTTTATGATACATTTGATAATTGCCTTTATGTGAGTAAAATTCAGTTCTTGGGGTAAACATTATTGGTAAGTCATATAGTATTTCCGTAGTGATTCCGAATACTTTTAAATTGAATCTTTACCTAAATATTGAAGTTCTTGGTTCATAGTTGTACTTTCTTTATATACTTTAGGCCTTTTAAATAAAAATCTTTCAACTACTGGAGGTTATTGAAAGTGTTGTAGTCTTAAACCGGTGGTTGCAAATTCAAGCCTCAGTGGAGGCAATAAGTGTCTTGTGCTTGTGTTTCTTTTCGTATCTGGGGAAAAAATAAAACCTTTCAACAAATTCATTTCTCACAGCTAATAAAGGTCAAGTATAGTTTAGTCATTGACTACAAGTTCCGATGAGATGTTTATCTAACTATAACTCTACATAAACCGTGCGTTTGCGG
This sequence comes from Gentiana macrophylla, assembly GCA_026214975.1. NCBI lineage: Eukaryota > Viridiplantae > Streptophyta > Magnoliopsida > Gentianales > Gentianaceae > Gentiana > Gentiana macrophylla. Next base: position 35,494,271 of record CM047816.1, on the reverse strand, counting down.
TGGGATTTAGTGATTATTATATTGAAAATCACAAAACAAAGGCACAAGCAAAAATAAACAGAAAATTAAGAAAATAAAAAATCCAAAATAGAAAACATGGCGAGTCTTATAAGGATAGTAATTTCATAAACCAAAACAAATTCAAAGAGTTTATCATGTTGGTTGCACAACATTTTTCTTTCTTTTGTAATGTAAAACACAAGTATTATAAGAGGTGTTATGTATTTGAACAAATTCTATGAATTTAAATACTATTTTCTAGCCATAAACTAGTGAATGTCATTAGAATCTGGGGAAAGCGGCAGAGGCGATGATGGCGGCAGCGGTGCACATGTTTTCCAATAACATTTTTAAACACTTTAAATGGGCGCATAACATTTTTATTACAACAACACCATCTTGAATGACCCCCTTGTTTTCTTTCTGCATATCCCCCCCATCATTGGATCAGCATCCACGACAAAATCATTCCGGCTTGAATCACCTGTAATGAGATTATAATTGAAATTAATCATTAGGTTTACACATATACTTGTGAAAACATGTTATTTACACTGAAAATAATAATATATCAGTTCTCTACTCATTTTTTCAATAAAGTTAACAACAACTTGGCAGCTATATAACCTATTTGTTGATGGTTCAAATTATTTTGGAATTTTTAAATAAATGTAAAAGTAAATATACTTAATGAAGAACCACTCAATGTTTTTAAAACCATAACATGCTTCTATTTCATATATGAATAGAATTTAAAGGTAGACAAATTGCAATACTTGACTTACAAAAGTGTCATTTGAAGAAGGATAAAACAATAAGTGAAAACAAGGCTAAATGGATTAAGTGATTTTGGCGTTTGACATTGTTTGACTACAACTATGAATGATTTCAATTGGGAAAAAATAATCGGATTAGTAATATATTTATAAGCGCACTCAAATTTGTTGGAGTGACTTGATTCAATGTATCACGGTGTAAAATATATATAACAATATTGGTTACAATAGTCAAGGGGACACTAATCTCAGAACAAGCGGATGGTGAAGAGTGACATGGGTCACATCGTTTGGATCTGGATTCAATGGACTTACATATGTCTATGGGTTTATAACAGAAAGTAACAAATAATGTAACAAAAGAATAAATAAATTGTTGTTTCATCTCTAATCAACTGAAGTTTACATTGACCAACAACAACTCTCAAGACTATTTTGTTTTCCACGTTTGGTAGGTAATTACTTCAATTATGTTTCATTTTTCAAGATATGTATGTCGGAAATTTGTATTTCCATTATTTTTAATGGAAAGTCCATCTTGCAACTATTCAAATCGACACGTAACACCAAGCACACTACAAAGAAACTCATAGACAAAGTATGCCACCACAAAGATCTAAAACAACTACATAAATTGTTTTGATTGTATGCAAAGGAATATCTCTATTAAGAAGTCTCACTAGTAGATTTTTTATAATTTGTCAATCGCCATTTTGTAAACTTTTTTTGTATGTCTAACATATCGTATAAGGAAACACAAAGGTATAGTCTATTTAAGTAAAAACATTATGTTATGATGTTGTTGAACTTTTTTTTTTTTCATTTAAGCATACATTATGTTATGATGTTGTTGGATGTAAGCATACATTTTATGAGTCATTTGAAAACATTTGAAAATTATGTGAATCCACTAAAAATGAGATGCAATGAATTATTCCAATTTTATGTTGGATAAATAATTACATTAAAGATAGTTTTTCTAAGAAAGATAAGTGAATACTAGAGTGAAAGTAGAGTTAGACAAATTCGATACACATATTTTACTTTTACTCTATGGGTGAATGTTGAGAAATTACTCATGGATCACTCAATAATATAATTAATATGTTAGCAAAAATAGAAATTTTGTATTTAACAAAAGTAGAAAATTTTTTTGCGTGTTTATGATTTACAATATAATAATAAGCAAAGGCATATGTTTTAAAAAATTATAGAAAACGTTGCTTACCCATAGTAATGTATCTTTTACAAAATTTATGGACTTATATTAAAGAAAATTTAAGATAACAATGAATTTTATGCTAGTTGCAAAAAATAATAATAATATTTGTTTGAGATAATGACAAGATTGAGTTGTTTAGATAATTATGTTTGAATTTGAATTATGTTAAAATATAATATTTGGTTGAGATAAACTTCTACTACTATCATTATTTGAAATTTATATATATTGTAATGTTATATCAGTTCAATCAATGCAATAAAATCAATCTTATTATATTTCTCTTTCATGGTATCGGAGCACCCCGACTAACGTCATTGAGATCCTGGTGAAACGTAAAGAAATTCGTTTGGATGGGGGTCGTTACCGTAATCTACAAGAACCCTCACCCCTTGCCACTCGCACTTTTATTTTCGTTCTTTTATTTTCACCCGTCCTCACTTTTTGTTTTTCCTTTCGCCGATCAAGCAAATATTCTCAACATACGTTTCCCTGGTTCCCGTTTTTATCTTATCTGTACATTCATCCACCCACAAGTAGTCTCCCAAACCAATCGTCTCTTGGGCCGTCTAATCGTCCACTCATATTTCAAAATTTTTTTTTTTTTATGTTCTTGTTGTTTTGTTGATTTTTTTAAAGTCAAAATCGATCATAAATTCAAGCAAATCAGTTATTTAAATGGTGATAGTCTCTCACAATATTTTTCTTTTTATCTCATTTCCTTCTAATATGAACTCTTCTTATATAATTCTTTTTTGAGGCTTTCAAAATCTCTACACATATTTTCTTATTTAGTAATCAAATTATCTCTCAATTCATTCTATTCATCGGCAGTTATACTTTTAATCACTTGATATTCTCTATCCCAATATATAAATTTTTGTTCTATTTTTTTAGGGTATTCTATTCCCTCTACATATTTCTTTCTCTCCATTTCTTCTATGACTCTTCCAAACTTTTTGTGAGTCATCAATTGCAATTCAAGCGCTAAAAAGTTATGAATAAGTTGATGCCAATTGTTATTAAAGTTTGTTGGAGACACCATATCAAGAATACAAGATTCATTTATTATGAGTCAATCTCCATATTCATTGCATTCTGTGGGATTGGGCGTGTTAGAGATAATGAAAAGATTGATTTGTTTAGATAATTATGTTTGAATTTGAATTATGTTAAAATATATTATTTGGTTTAGATAAACTTCTACTTATCATTATTTAGGCGCTATTTATTGTATTGTTCTATCAGTTCCATCAATGCAATACAATCAATCTTATTATATTTCTCTTTCAGTATTTCATATGAATGTATTTAGGGGGTCATTCGAATGTTAAGTTTGTATAATCAGATTAATGGCCAAATATAACAAACTTTTTACCATTAGTTAGGATAACAAATATCAAAATTATTAGGTTAACATTGTTTCTTTATGGTAACTGTAAGGAAAATGCATATTTCTCTTAATATTAATTTTATTGTGGTCTTTGTTCACCAACTCATTCTTTATAAACCAATAATATATATATGATGTAAAAACTCAATATTTCTCTTGTTTTATAAATTTGATGCATATAAAGTGATTATTGTGTTTAATTCTTGTATGATTGTTGAATTAATAGCTCGAGAGGGTGAATAATCGCAATTATGCGTAGAAAGTATTCGATTAAATATTGATTGAAAAGTACTACTTAATTGATACTTTAGGAAACAAGAATTAAATTTAGGGTTTTATTGGAATGAAAATTTAATAAAGACCTTGATGGCATTAAATTATGGTTCTTTAAAGGATCTAAGTTCAAAACTTATAAGTGGGAAGCGGGTTTAGTTTGAATTTATGTATGATCACGAAAAAAATTGAAATAATATTTTTATGATAAAATTTGATAATTGTCCTTATGAGTGTAAAATTCACATCTTGGGGAAACATTTTTGGTAAGTCTTATAGTTATTTAAGTGGTGACTCCGAAATCCTAAAAATACTTTTAAATTGAATCTTTACCTAAATCATGAAGTTCTTGGTTCATAGTTATACTTTCTTTTTCTTTAATTTTAGGACTTTTAAATTAAAGTCTTTCTAAAATTGATTTGTCTATCTAATAAAGGTCAAGAATTGTTTTGGAATATACCACAAGTCCGGTGGGATCGACATCCTAAGTGCTACTAAGCTAAAGCTTGGCGCTTGCGGTAGGATTTTGTGATTAATATATTGAAAATCACACAACATGTTTTCTAAGCGCCCGTTGCCATGGACTTAGGTGTCAACAACGAACTCATTTTTGGTTAATTAGACTAGACTTTTCAATTTTTATTTTAGTGGGTAATTGTGATTTCCTTTCTTGGTTGTATATTTTCTTCTTGTTTATTCAAAAATCTCGAATTCCTGACAATCTCTTTGAGTTAGATGTAGAAATTGAGAGAACTTTACAGAGAAGGAGAAGATTGTTTATGCTAAAATCGAGCGGAGGAAACTATGTATGAAGCAGAGATGGTTGAAGCGTAATAAGAACATGAAGGATTACTCAATGCCCTCACACACATGGTTTCTGACTAGGGGTTGGGCGACTTCTACGGCTGACAAACAACTTGAACGAAACTTGCTCTTATTCGGATGGTTCAGCAAACATCCTTTGAAGGATCACCAACAAAAGACTATTATCTGCATCTAAAGATCTTCGTGGAATATTGTGATAACCTCAAAGGGAATAACATTACTTCAAATCAGATTAGAACCATGTTGTTCACGTTTTCCTTAAGCAATAAGGCAAGATCCTGGTACCATTCCATACCCCCAGGAACAGTGACTACTTGGGACCGACTCTCTTAGGCATTTTTATCCATGTACTTTCCTCTCAGTAAGACAGTTCAGTTGAGAAAATAGATTATGAGCTTCCACGTAATCAATGAATCTCTTTATGAAGCTTGGGAGTGGTACAAAGAAAAGCTATAAGCCATCAACACCTGTGATTGGAGAAATGGCAAGTAGTATAGACCTTTACAATGGACATGATTATAGGGATAAAATTGAAATAGATTATGCGGCAGGAGGTGCACTGCATGAAAAATACTCTGATGATGTTAGGAAATCTCTGGCGAGAGCAGTGAATTTAAAAGTTTATTTCTTTTTAACTAAGACCGACTTCGTTCAAGAAACTAACATATAAGTACTAAACGAGAAATTAACCTTGAATGATCTAAAAAATCGAAGCTTTATCGTGTACGAAGGAGTAGTGGTGCACGGAGCCACCCAAGCATTCAGCCTCTACCGCTAGTCCACACGAACAACTCGCTGGAATCCACCATTGGATTGCTACTAGAAAAACTCGGTTACTTGACACTTTCTAGGAAGCTCTCAATTTTTCTAGTAAATTAGAACTCTTCTAATTGTGATTATGCAAAAGAGTTTGAAACCCACTACGTATTTATAGTGGTGTCTGCGCCCCTAGTAGTCCCAATCTGATTGGGAGAAGCTTCCTGCGTAGAGTGGGGAGAAAGAAAATCTTTTACTAGAAAAATAAGGAAAACATCTTTGATTGATTTATCTCATTAATATTTAGTATCTCATATTAAATATTTTCCAAGATATATATTGCCAACATCTCATACTGAATATATCTTTATTATATTACCATAAATCAATTTACACATGTTTGCAAATCTACATATATTAATATCTAAAATGAATATATGATAATCTATTAATTAATTTTCAAAATCCTTGTGTATCACATACACATCATCTGCACTTATATAGCCAAAAATTGGCATCGGAATATTCTTAACTAATTAATATAAAACTATGGTTAATTAATTACTTAAAATACATGTGTATCATATATACATATATATTTAAACATACATATGTAATATATGTATATTTAATTAATCAACACAATTAATATCTTGTATTATATTTATTCATAATAAATAAATACCACAATATTAATTTATCACTATCACACTTTATAGTCGAGATAAAAACATTCCTTATTTGGTTGTCACTATAACCGCATTTTAATCCGGCTAGATGTTCTTATGTGTATGACACGATAGGCTTCCGAATATGTTAACCATAGACACAAAGTGCATTACTAAAATACCCTTCATACCTAACGATCATGGATAGCGTCTAGAAACACACCATGACCCCTAATCATCAGAAGAGTCAAATGCAATGGCTACTACCTTTCACATGAAATGGTTACCGTGTAAATAGAATCCTATCGCTGTTACAATACCCATACGGTCATACATCGAGTGTCAAACATCAATGACCGTGTCTTATAATCTGGATATCTTGCCCTCTCTCGAAGAAACTCATTTACTCCCACTTTGCGAAGATTCACGAGAGCGAGACATTTCTTATAAGAAGGCCCTTTCGGATATTCATAGGATACACGATTTCCGGACGAACAACATGAATCCTACGCATGCTTCAGTATCACGCCCAATCACTACCGTATGATTGCCCCGTGGCTAAGAAACCTCAATGGTGTCAAACTATGAAAATCACGCCGTGATGCCATGAAGACTCGGTCTTAGGGTAATTACACAACCGCCACATAGGCGACACTTAATAAAGTAAGTGGAGTCGATCTAGCGTACACATTCTACAATACCGTCCACGTCACGGTCCAAGTGTCTCTTCACTTGATGGCGAGATTTATCCATGTCTTCAAAAGACATAAGACATCAAAATGTGCTAGTCTAATCATACTATTAATGTCTATTTAATAGCACATGCGACTAGAGACATTTATCAAACCTTTAAAGTGAGTCGAGATCTCATCAACCATAATCGCTATCATTGTTTCACTATCACGGTTTAATACTAAGAACGTTTTCACATGTATAATATCATAATTGGTTCATTAAACGAAAAAATACAGAATAATAGAAAGTCATTAATTTAAGTATAAACATAAAGAAATAGTATAAATGATTCGAGCCGGTCGGATCCGGTCCAATCCGATTGGGTTTAGGACACTATTTCAACAATCTCCCACTTGGCCTAAATCCAATCACTTTCGTACACACGTGACCATGTTGAGACACAAGAATCTCATGCAATACTACTTAACCAACCCTAGCGTGAGCAGATCACTACCCGTGGGGACTAAGACTATCTTCATATCATTCTCAAATGATCAGGTCAAAAGGAACCGCCTCAACACATATATGAATCTCTGTCAAGACCCTGGTCCTTGCTACAAGCAATGAATCCACTACTATATCAGCTATACAACAAAGGTGGAAGAACCACACAAGGTTCAAGAATGAACTTCTTAGATCCATGTCTTTGCTCTCATTTGCGCCTCACAAGGCAAAAATGTGTTTTAGCCTCTTTGTAGAATTCTGATGACCTCACAGCTATGAAAATTTCCAGCTCACTGTATCACTTAATCAAAGTGACTGCAAACCCAGACTGTAGCTCCCACTATCTTTATAAGACTCAGGGTGCATATCTATATAGCTGCGTTTAACGAGTTCCTTGATTTAATAAACTAGAAACCCATCCTTAACACTTTTAAGGATATTCTCGACATTAACCAGAATTGATTTCATACAAACTCATGACTCTTCATGGAGTATGAAGATCTAGTACAACTCTTATAATGGATCCTATTGCAGTAGCATAAGAAATCTTTGATAAGTTTCATCTTTCACCTTATCTCCAGGACTGACGTCCTGTCATAGATAGATCCCAAGAATACTGGCTAGCAGTATCTCTCGACATGATCTATGATAAACTCTTTTATCATCTCATCTATGCAGGTGAACTATGATAATTAAGCAGTATTTAAATCTATCATTATAGATTCTTATTTCCGAAATAAGAACTGCCATTCTAAGAGCTTTCGTAAACACATTGAACTACCAACATTAAAAGTCAGTAACATGGGAAGTTGATTCTGAGAAGGATATTAATTACCTTGATCGAAAACTATAACACTCTCACTAACCCTATTGCACTTAGGCGTATCTTTCCCTTTATTGAAATCAAACTCTTTCGATTATTATAGAAAAGAACTTATATAGAGGAACTTGTTTGAGTCCATAATGGATCTCATAAGCTTACATATCACGTTTCCGTCTATGAACATCAAGCCATTGGCCCAACGTTTTGAACACTATCATATAGCCATGATACGTAGCTACAACAAGCACTATCTGAATAGACTTGAGCAAACTGGTAGCATAAAGGTAATTACAAGGTTTACACCCCTCATCCTTTAACCACCGACTCGAAACAACTAGTTCCGTATCGGTCTTTCATAAAGACCTATTATACCTTTCGAGAGACAATCCATTCACGTAAATCGGACTAGGTTCATAACTTGGTTGTCATACATGGAATCTTTTGAGATATTATGGCTCCAAGACATATCTCTTAATCTTGCCTCTTAAGCATTCTACATAAGTCGTGAGACCTTTATTCTTCAAGATGAACACACGGTGGCCTCTTGAGTTTGTGGTGATATGTAGACTCATAGAATACTTGTGTGCATTGAGCGTGTCACACTGCACCTAAATCCTTTATCTGGCGCTTTGCTCATATTCCAATGGTTGCATATCTCTTTGTGTGTCTCAAACTCTTTTGAGATCTCATTCACTCCCATTTATTTCTTTTGGAAGAAACACTTCTCTCAGAAAACTGACTTGTTTGGAGACAAACACTTTTGCTCCACGGGTAAGTAAATAACATCTAGCGTACTTGCTAAGATATCCCACAAAGTTGCATATGTCATTTTGGACTCCAAGGCTTTGAGGCGCTACATGCTTGCTGAAACACGACAACCTTGAATCATCCGTTAGATGGATTTGAGGTCACTTGCCTTCCATTTACATTATGGAATTCATTGAACCTTTATTCTTTGGCACTCGGTTAAGTATATAATTTGAATAAGGGTGATGGGATCGTAAATGATTGGTATTTCATAGCATTTTTGGAGACTATTTTCTATAGAGACTTGTGCTTTTATAGTGTGTTTGATGTTGTTTTGCAAATTTGATGAAAATAAACTTTGGAGAAGAGTTTTTATTATGTGTGACATGGAAGGGAAGAGTGTATTATAAAAGATGTGACTGCATAAGGAAAAGTGAAAATTGGTATGATCATACCATTATATTGAAGTGTGGCTGTTTGCAAGTGGGTTAAAAGATGAATTTTGCAAGCTTGTTTCATATTGGTCCAACATTAAAAGACTCCTTATTTCCTACTGGTCGAATAATATTTGTTTTTTATTTTCCTTTATAATTTTAATATTTAATTAGGAATAAAGAATTAAAAAAGGAAAGAAAAATAAAGTGGCGTAGCCACTATATCCAAAAATAGGATTCAGCAAATAAAAAAAAAAAAGTGGCGTGACCACAAAGGGGATTCATTCTGCAAACAAATAACATTTTTGGTTAGGTTTTGAAGGCCACGGCTGCGACACCTTCTTCTGCTGTTGTTGCTAGTTTTCTTCTTCTTTAAAAGATGCTATATCATATTTTGGATCATTACATTTTATGGTGAGTTCTTATTTGTTTTCTTTCTGGTTAATTTATTATTGAAAACGATTGATCTGTTGTGAGATCGAATTGGGTTTTATTCCTCATTTTATTTATCGTTAATTATTCATCTTTTTTGATTGAATCGTCTCTACGATTAATGGTTAAACTTAGTTATTTTCACGAGATAATTAATTTAATCATTGAATAAATCTGCTAGTTGAAATAACAAATCCGTAATTGTTTGTGATTTTCATTAAAGTACCACATGATATGAGTTTTGCGGTTCCACGGTGAGGAAAATCGCTATCGTGAAGATGAGTAATCAAAATTAAAATTAACCACTTTGTGCTCTAATATTTAAATTTTGGGTCTCTCAGATTGTAGTGCGTGCTGCTGGAACACCTGACTCCTATGACCGTGTCTAGGGGTGTCTTTCGGTTAGATGGTAATTAGTGACCGTGCCCTGATTATCAATATTAGGAGAGATTGCTTACATGGCGCGTGTGGTAACTATAACCAATTTAGCAATGAGTTAACGTGTCATCTATGCATCAATGATCAGTTGAGTAAATCGAGGTGGATTTAATTAATTTAACTGGAATATTTCTTTACATATTTTCATCTTCTTAGTTCATTATTATTCTTAGGATGTAGTTATAAAAACCCAAATATCTCTTTTTACTGTTGATTTTAAGAGAAATAAATCCACCGTTCCTTGTGGACACGATCCTTCTCACCCTATACTCGTTATAAGAAGTAGGTAAATTTATCTTTTGGCGGTTTGAAACCCATCAAATTTTGGCGCCGTTGCGAGACGGTGCTAAGTGATTTATTTCTTTTGAAATTTTGTATATAGTTTTTGTTTTGTTTTTGTTGCCCTTGTTTGCAAGCATGTCAGGGTTACAACTACACAAGTCTATAGTGAATCAAGATTAGTATGGTAACCGGGTGAGCGATTCTTATGAGAGGATATAATCCTTGTGGGCCAAACCATCGAGATTGAAGCTACACTTCTTACCCACAAGAGTACAATCCAAGATGGAATACCAATCCAATTTCAACTATGGTGCCTCACAAACGTCTCAGGATTGGTCTACTTTCCAGCCGTCTAGTGAACAAGATTTACCAGTTTCTAATCCGTAATATTTTGGAAGAACTTATGAAAACTTTTTCTACCACTATTGCACAGATAATCCAAACGGAAATGATTCTTCTTCAAGAGTTGGTACAAGAGACTTCACAGTTCGGAGAAGAGCATAATAATTTTTTTTTAATTATAATATATTGGGTTTATTTAATTAAAAAAGGCCTTTCTCTCTCGGGTGTTAAGTGGTTCGTGATCCGGTTCGAGTTCAAGATTTGAAGATCAAGACTCAAAGACATAGATTGTAATTTACATTTTTTCCTAGGATAGATTAGATCACGGGGTACCAACAATCCATCTCGGTTTTAAATTCTCTGCAATTTATTTTTATGTGTTTGATCATAAAATAGATATAAAATCGGAATTGCCATGACATGCATCATATCATAAATCCACTCCATGCATACATGTAGAATTTTAATTTTGGTAATTAAAATAGGCATGTATACAAACTCGCGTAATTAGTTGAAATTTAATTAATCGTGGTAATTAATTAATTTAGTAACTAATTAAAGATCCGAGGACGGGTTATGAAATTGTTAAGCCTTTTTGGTGTATGTTCTCGATGAACCGCCTTAAAAGCACAAACGAGATCATGTTTTCGATTCGTAGTGTCTACGAGATTGAATGATGGTAAAAGAACAATAAATCTTGGATAACAACGGTTCGCCTATAGGTTGGGTGGTCAGCGTGGTGGGCTCGACCGACTTAACCCTCTAGTGTGATGTATGCGGGGGTCCGGCAAGACTAAGCTACACGGCGGCGGAAGGGTGATTCTTCTTAACTCAATGGGGCTCTCTTGACCCGACCGTCCGGCCCCATCACATATGTTCCAGCGAATAGGATGGGTAGGCTTGCCTATGTTACCGACACCATTCGGAATCCTTGATTTGATGTGCTTTTATGTTAACATCAAAAGGCGTGGTTAGTTAACCCACCACCACTTCTAAAATATTGAGTGGGAGCGGGGGGCGACGGCCAACCCCACGGCCTCTTATAGATACAAGTAAGTGAGAGAAGGGTGGCGCCTCACGCGCTTTGATTTCGTCCCCACTAAGGATGGTGTTCACCTCTATCAACAATCATGGCTTGGTATGCGAAAGGATAGGATTTCCGGGTACTCGTCGGGTCTTTGACCTATCTAAGCCCGGCACACTCGGGGCGTGCCTAAGAGATCCGATATAGTAGGTCACACTCATAAAGGATATTCTTGATAATATATAGGCTAAAGGAAGGTAGTCAATGAATAAAGGGATGTTCGATTCTTGTGGGATGTTCGATTCTCACAAGTTATTCATTGATGAGATTGTCTCGATTTAACCGTCATCTCTTTGACCTACCACTAAGCGACCTTTGAGATGCGAGGTTAAAACAACAGAATGGTAGAGTAGACTTAATTTAGAGTTTACAATTCCTAAATAAACTTATATAGTAGTGTTAAACTTGAATTAATATATGTCACTTTATTTCTGACATTATATCCCTTACTAAATTGCTTAAAAATTAATAATTGACTAGCATTGACCCGTTAAAAAGTGGAAAGTAACTAGGGCGTTGAACTAGTTAATCGATAATGCAATTATTTTTGAAAGAGATATTTTCTCTTAAGCCTTTTAAAAACAGTGACATACATGTATGTCACTAGTGTCATTCATGTCAAGCGGAAGACAAACTTAGTTTGATCAAAGGTGATTTCGGACTTTGAAATTCTTAGTGAATTTTTAGTGTGTAGTGATTACGAGTAATTTTCTAATTGAAAAATCGGAAAATCATGAAGTGTTACTAGTTGGGCGATATTTGGAATCGATGAACTAGTGGGAGCTTTATGATTTGTTGTTTTCTAGAACATTAGAAAAGTGTAGCGACTACACACGTAACCGTTCTAATTGAAAAACCGGAAAGTCATGAAATGTAAGCTAGTTGGGCGATATTTGGAATCGATGAACTAGTGGGAGTTCTATGATTTGTTGTTTTACGGAAACATTGGAACTATATGCGAAAGATTTTCTAATCGAAAAATCGGAAAATCATAAAAAAAAATAAAGCATTGCTCGTTAGGCGGTATTTGGAACCGATAAACTAGTGGTTGCTTTAATGTTATGATTTGTTGTTTTTACGGTAGATTAAAAAATCCGAGAAGTCGACGAGTAACACTCGAAATAGACATCACGGTTCAAAGTATTGTCTACTCAAATGAACCCATTTGGTTCAAAAGCTATTTCCATTCATGGAAAGTCAAGAATGGGAGAATATGTCTAAAAGTGTTAGACATATAAATTGAGAAAACTTTAAAATTTGAAGTGAAAATTATTTAACTAAAAATCATAGGATAAGGGCGGTGATTTTGGATCTCAACCTATGAATCCTTGGCGATTTTCTCGAGCTAAGTTACGTGGAAGAACAAGGTAGCGGTGCATTTAACAATTAAAAGAGTAAACAAGGCGATTAATTTTAGCTAGAATAGTGGGAGTGATATAAGGAAATGAATCTACGCATTCAATCCTTGGATATCATGAGAAAATTTATTTTCGGTTTAAGATTCGTTGGAGCGATAGGATTTACCTTACATTCGATAATTTGTTTGTCGTATAGAAAGTGAATATACCATTTGTAGTCTGAATCCAAGACTCGGACTTTTGTTTGATAAAGTCAAAACCACTTACAATTCTTTGAAATATGTATATAAAACACATCTTAAGAACTATTAAAAGCAATTGGTTTCTTTATTTAGATAAGCGCTTCTTCGTATTCCATAGTTAGTGCATAGTCCACACAAAAGACAAGACTGAAGAGTGGCTCTGGGTGATTCCTTTCTCGATCTGGTTATATTGTCTCAAAGGTTCAATGACTAAGTTTCCTTTCAATCGAGAAAGGATAATGGTTATAAAAAAGTAACATAGCTTGTTCGTGGCGACCTTGAGTGCGATGAAAGATACAAGCTAGTAGGAGCTTCAGTAGTGACTTCTTGTCGATAACTATTCAAACACTCCGGTAAGTTTATCCAAAATATTTTGAGGTTTCTCTGTTTTCCACGAGAGATAGAGTAAACTGTACTCGGAATAGGCCATTCATAGTCCTTGAGGCGATGCTCGGCACTGCCTCGTTGTGACGTGTTCTCACTAAGTGAGAAACCGTTAAATTGCCTTATATAGTTTTAGATGTGCTACAAAACACTGCTTAACTCAATAAAGATATTAGAAGCGAAATAACGGTTTACATTGAAATATAAGACCGAGAAGTCTACCATGAATATGCTTTGGAATTTACGGATAAGGTGTGGATTCGGTTCACCCCACTTTCAAAAATATAAGCATTTAGCACACGGTGCTTGAAGGTAAGACTAGGAATTTCGCGCATACGTTCGTTCAATGACCGTTCGTGATATATCTTTTAACCTATTGGGTATAAAGGTTAGATTCTTGAAATCGGGAAGGGACAGTTATACTGTTGCATCCTTTCTGATAGAGTCCATAAACAACAAAACCTTTAACCTTGGAGTACATTTACTCAAGGAAGTTACTAACTGATTAAAATCAGACCACATCCAACATCGGTTGTTGGTGATAACACTAAATACTACTAAACTAGATCAGAATTTCGATCCACCCGGTAAGTATTGGGAGTATGGTTTATCCATTTACCCATTCACGGTTTTACGTGGACTTTGTAGTTTGAGGATCGATTGATGACCTATGGCTCTTTTGTGAGCAGTATAGGATTCTGATTATAGAGGTTGGTTTAATAGCCATAACCATGTGATTGGTGTTCGGTACTCCAGTTCTGTTCGTACTCTTGTAGAACCACCTGAGAGTCTCAGGACCAGTGGGAGTAATTGGATCTACATGGAAAAGAGTAGAATGAATAGGAAAGTTTATCTTTCAGAGCAATGCTTGAGTGGTCTAGGGGTAATTCCCTAAGAGGTAGAGAGTTAATCAGACCTTGGACTCTCTTACCACTTAGTATTGCATGATTTCGTTCAAAAGCAGAAAATAGGGGTGATTCCCTGATATTTTCTTGTCAAACAAACGAAGTCTGGATTCATTCGAAACAGAAGGATATTGCATTATGAACTTATGACAGGATGACTGTCAAGGCTTATGTCCTTTGTGGATAAAAAGCAAACCTCTCGGTCACTAAAAGTCATATATTTCTACAATATGTGGATTTGACCAGAATATTGATAACTCTTTTGTAGACTGGATATCAATTTTAGTATAGTAGTAAATATATACATATATTAGTGTTTGTGAAGGATAACACTGCACCAGTTGGAATCAACATGGGTGTGTTATCTGAAGTCAGAATCTGACAATGCCACAATTCTCTGCAACATAGATTTGGACAACATGCTAAAGAGTTTGACTTAGTCGAATTCATTAGAAGTCGATCCTTTGGTTTCCCATCCATCTTATTGGTTAAGATGATGCATGCTGTGTATGCAACATTCAACGAGGAAGTTCTACCTATGCCTCGGGAATGACTCTCACAAATCTTGGATCAAGAGAAATAGGATAGATTCTCTTTCTAGTAAGAGATGGTCGAGGTTATTGAGCGTCAACTTTGATCAAATCTTAGATTCGGCGGTTAACAAAGCAAGTTTAGTATGTCCTTTAGTATCTTGAGAGAACAAGGAATAATATGCGGACATATTCATGTGTGAACTTGGATATGTGTGACCTTGATTTTGACTTTAAGTCAGTTGAGGATGATCGTTAAGTCGATCTTGGGCTCGATGTTTACTCTTGTGTTGAAGCTATTGCACGGAGGAATCGGCAATGCCAACTCGACTTTAACTAGTTGGGTGATTAGCGGCTTTTTGTAGTAGCTAGAGAGGCGAGATAGCTCAAGGATTTCCTTTTCATATACAGAGTGATTCTAGTTATGGAAGCCGATACCACATTATTGTGCACACAATGAAGGGGTAGCTTATAAGGTTTTCAAAATCTTTAGAGGTCAAAAGCATATTGGGAAAGTACCGCGTGATTAGATGGACCGGTAGCGTTTCGATTACGGATCGTCTCGAGCCGACAACCGGACTAATCATTAAGACCCATGACATTTAGATGTAGGTACTCCCGAGTCAGCGACTATCTCTGACGGCACACTCGGAGTGTACTTTGTCATCTGCAATGGTTATGATATGCTTAATGGGTACTAGAATACGGGATGGGTCTCCATTGCTTTAAAGCAAGTGGGAGATGTAGTTTGTTGTAGTTTAAATAATAGGGTGTGCTCTAAAACAATTAATCAAATGCTTTCGTGCAAGTGGGAGATTGTTAGGTGTGATGCCCGAAAGACAATTTTGTAATTGTTTTATTTAATAAATGAAATGATATTATTATTATTCATATTTATTATTCTCATATTCACCGATGTGACAATGGTATTTACACTACAGAAAACACTAAAGTATATCGTTTATGTAATCACTTAACTCAGTGTATGAGATATACACGGGAGGATTGAGTTAGTGAAGATGTACTTAAAGTACAATTAGCCCGTAGTGAAGTTAATCGAGTATCGGTCTCTCTCGCTTTAACATGCTATTAATGCACGAGAACCTGATAGGTGTGATTGTCTTATCTGAGGCGTTCGGTTAAGAGAACCTAGTGGGGCATTTATATATGATAGATATATCATATAGGGCTAGACCGATTTGATTAGAGTTCACGATATAATTCCGTAATTGAGAAGTCTTATCGAATAAATGGATGATCATATTTATGGATATATCTTAATCTGAGGTGATCACGATCAAGCTGCTTGAATCGGTATGAGTTTTGACTTGGCGGTTAAGGATTACCCTTTGAGTGCGTAGTGCGAATTACCCGTCTTGGCATTATCTTTGGATTGAGTGAGTAGTACGTATTTATCACGTATCACGGAATCCATTCTTTCCATTTATGGAAGTAGATAAGCGATTTCACTTATTTGTTAATCACAGAAAGCGATCGATCGCGAGTTCATATTACAGCGATTAGCTACCGGTGAGTTGTATGAATTAATTGATCCTTTAGGGGTTAATGGTAAATAAGGATAAGATGTTACGAAAAGGGTTAATGATAACTTCCGTTTAGAATGAGCGATCATGGAGGATCAATCCATATGTAATGATTATATCAATGGGCGCTTATTATTATTCGTGAGGAGATAAATATAATCTCATGTCGGAGGAGTGTAGTCATGGGATTATGGTGGCATATTCTGTGATTGATTTATCAAATATAATTATTACATTCGTAAGATAATTATTTATTTGATTTATCGAACATTGATTATTAGTCCATGATCCCGATGTGCCTCCAATATAGCATAGCTATTCTCGGACGTCGAATCCTAATAATATTAATTTAGTTCTTATTAGAATTTAATTAAAGCGATATGTGAATTAATTGTTTAGTGAACTATTAAATTAGTTAAATTTAAATAATTAAATATGTGAAAAAGGCATTTTTAATAATCTTGCTTTGAAATGGTGTGTATGGCGAAATATATTGTGACTAGGTCGAGAAGTGATAAATTTAAGCCCAACATGTATTAGTCAACAAGGAATTAGTTTTCTTGTGAATTAATAAGACGTGTCTTGTGAAAATATTTATTGGATAAATATTTATGGTAAGAAATAAAGATAAATATTATTACAGATTTATTCTAGAATATTAGGATTATTTTTATTTATTGGATTTATTTATTTGCAAAATAAAATCTTGGAGAATGATGATTCTTCTCTATATAAAGAGTTATCAACTCATAACACACACATGATTTGACTTCTCCTCTTAGAGAGAAGAAGGAAAAATTCGACCAAAGGGAGTAAGAGGAAAATCTTGGAGGTTTTCGGGTAGCATATCGGGAGGATTTGAGGCAGGAATTTCCTTGGCGGGAGTTCTTGGATCGCGCGTCACGGAAGATCGTGGTGCTCTTCACACCTTTTTTCCATTCTTCCTATTGCGGTTCTTCAACATGGATTTTGAGATCCAAGAGGTATGTTCTACAACCCCTTGTAGATGTAGATCTAGTTATTTTATTACGTGTAATTTATAGATTTAGATCCTTAAATCGCTTCCGTTGCGGATGGTATTACTAACAGTATTTTGGTTTCAAAAGTTAAAAAGTGTCCTGTCTATACGATGAAACAAGACCATAGTATTCCTGCCCGTAGCCCTATTGGCACTAATAGGCTCCCTTGGTTTCTTTGTCGAGCACTGGCCAATGCCACTGATAAAAGCCATAACCCTGGTATAGCAAATGGTGACCTGATACAATTTTACAGCAACCTGATTAAAATTTCAAGTGAAACTACCTCCAACGTTTCAAACGCAAGGACCAAGATCCCCAAAAATACCCCCACCCGCACACACACATCCAAACTGAAAAAGAAATGAGTAAACACATTAAAAAATTTATATCTGACAGTTTCAGAAAGCCTTACTTACCAACCTAAAAAAAGACCCCATCTCCTAATGCTTCAATATCTTGTTGTTGTACTAAATTTATTGACCATTGTTTTGCAGCTGTGTTAACTGTGTATGTCCTTGTTTATTTCTTACATTTTTTTTTTTTGGATTCCGACTGTGAAGGCTGCTGTTGTGCCCCGAAAATCTTCTAATCCTAGAGTTCCTGCTCTGAATACAGAGAAAAAGAGTGTTGTAGTAACTGAATTGGATATGGCTGCTGCTATTGACATCTCTGCTCCTACGATAAATCATTCAGAACACATTGAAGTTGTTGGTTCTGCTGTCTTAGGGTCTTTTTTGGAACCTTTGCCTGCTGAATCCCCTATTAATGTATATGATATTTTTGTTAACGTACCATTGTGCCTTTACATGAAGATACACTTGATGTACCTTTCAATGTTGATTATGTTCTTAATCATGTTTTGGTTGGTGAGAAAGCTACTTCTTGAGCAAGCTTGTTCAAACAAAACAGAGAGTTCACAATTGAGGTTATTGAATTGAAAGAGGACTTTAATAATGTGTCTACTACTGATGTTGATTTTAGTAATGAAGAAATGGATATAGATGAGGTGGAGTGCATGAGTTTTATTTGCAAGTAAAATTTTGTAACATGAAACTGTCTTGATCTTTTGTTTAGCTGCCATGTTATTTCGGTTTCACATAGGAGCCAAATTTTGTGGTTCTGGAGAATATCTTCATTTTTTCCCGTATTTGTAAACTAAATGTTTACTAATGACCCCAATGTGCATCTTTCTTTAATGAAATGAAGTTGTTTGTTTCATTTTTGGCGATTTCTCTCATAATGAATTAGTTATAAAAATATATGTGTCAAAAATTGACTAATCAAGCGTACTTCAATTGTTTTATTTCATTCCAGAATATATTATGGACACCGTCAAAAGTGATGTCCCGTTTGGGAAAGGAAATGGATGATGAGAGTTTATACTTTTATTGGGCATCATGCAGAACTTTAGTCTTGTATGTCCTGCTTAGTTTCCAGGCATGAGTTATTATTGTTGCCTCAGGTGATTCTGGTCTGCTAGGTTCCAGTCGGCCAGGTCATGTTTCTGAAGTCCTCTGTTTCTGTTCAGGTTGTGCTCATGTCTTTACATATATCTTCTTATTGTCTAAGTGTCCATGTTTGTTTGCAAAATAGTTCCAGATCTGTCCAAGTCCTTTGGACAGTGTCTTTGCTTGTTCTGTCCTTGTCCAACATGTTCAAACTTGTTACATCTATTTTGTATGAATCATATGAGCTATATATAAAATGTTGAATGCCATGATCTTTAACTTGGGTCTTGGATATATGATAATTGAACTCTATTAGTCATATGTGTTAGACCTCGCACTATATGTGTTGTCAATTAAAGATTGAATCTGAATTTTTTTAACAAAGTGCTATCTTAGCGAGGTTTACCTAGACAATCTCCACTCTCACAAGCGCTATCTTAGCGACGTTTTTTTCTGTGTCTCTTCACTTTCTCTTTTTGCTTTTTCTTCCGAACATACGAAATTTCCAAATGCTGGAAGGCTGTGGTTGAAATGGAAACAAGTTCTCTGTTTATGTGCATAAACATCTTCTCATAGTACATAATTGTAATCTGATAATTTGTACATATAATGGCTTCAAGTTTGAACGGATTGACAATTGGAGATCACCCCCTACCTGATACTATGATGGATTCTCATTCTCCTACTAGGTCTGATAGCATGTTCTATCTTAGGTATTGTAAGCTTCTTTGTTTTACACAATATTATGCATTCGTAATGGTGAATTGTTAGTCCTTATTCATCAATTGATGCATGTTGGAGGGATTTTGCATCATTAAACAAAAGAAAATTTATAAACCCTAACTACCATGCAAAACTAACTCTAACCGGCCGAATACCGGGTAATTGATAGTAGGCGAAGTGAGTAAAAGTCGATCCACAGGGGTGGGATGTTGAATCTAATTTCACTAATTCCTTTCGATTGTTACTTAGGAAAAGCGAATAAGCGAAAGAACAAATAAAATAAGCGAAAGAGCAATTAAAATAAATCTAACCTACGAAATAAAATAACACAATCTAAACTAAACTAAAGATACATGGGATCAAGCGATTGCACAAACCAAGTGATTTCAATCTAGTTCATCTCATGATTTTAATTCAAATTGTGGTTTCACCTTTTACACGAGATACAAATTCCTAATTCCTTAGTGAATCTATTCTCAAGCTACAGTTCTAATTCCTTAGTGAATCCAATTTATCAATCTCTCATCTTCCGAATGTTGAGATCGATTTACCAAACAAAACTCGGTGTAGATTCAGGTTAACTCGTATTTTAGAATCTAACAACCTAGATAATTAATCGATTAATTTGTCATCATTAATGATTAAAGATCCTATTTTTCTATGGTGATCTAACGTTACTCAACTTCCGTATGTTGTAACTATCAATAGAGAACTAATTTTCCAATCTATTCTCGTGGCATCATAAGCACAAAGAAAGATACAAAATAAATCAACAATCATGAAGAAAAAGCGCAATTGAATTAATCAAAAGAACTCACATAGTTTTGAGCAGTGGATCATCACCATGAGCGGAAAGAAAGAAACATCTAAGCTACTCGTAATCTAACCTCGGTTCACCCGAGCACAAGGCTCGGGTGACCCGGCCTTCAAACTCTCGAGATGCATTTCTGCTTGGCCTCTCTGTTGATGTGAAGAAATTTGAATGAATTTAGGGTTTGAAATTTGCTTTGTGCTTTTATAATAAAACTAAGTCGGCTGCACTCTGATAACCTAAGTGAGTTCTGCTTTGAATCGGCGGTGGGCGCTTCGTTTAAATAACCGGACGCCCGTCGAGAATGCTTGGGCGGATCTTTGGGCGCTTGATTCGATAGCGTCTGAACTCTCTGTATGTGAATTAGCTCCCTGGGCCTTGCGTTCGCTTTATCCAGGCGCCCGTTCGATATAAGCGCTTCTCGGCGCGCTCGTCGGCCTCGGATAAGCAGCTTCGTCCATCTTGATGCGAGCGGATTTCTTGATAATTATCCTTTCTTTCCTCCATCTTTATCCTCTTGTAACATCTACATCTCTTCATCAACACTTCAAATTCGACTTTAGACTCTTTAAATCCTTTCCCAAGTTAAAGATATGTATACACACATCGAAAAACATACCAAAGCGTAACACGATTCCAAAATAACATAAAATCACCAAATAAAGCATATAAATCGATCGTTTTCATATTTAACCATTAAAAACACCATTTACTCAATATTTACATACATAGCTCAAAATCTATGAAAATCATCCGAATGTAGGGGGAAATTGATATAGAAAATATCTATAAAAATCACTATAATTTAGCCCTTAACAACACCCGCACACTTAAACTTTTGCTCGTCCTAAGAGCAAAAGCAGAACAAAGTCAAGCTCGAGACAAATAAACATCATACAAATATAAAGTATATTCAATAAGCAGAAGTTCACCCAGTGAGTGTGTGCATAGCCATAATAAACTTCCACTAAGTTCCACAATTTGAAAGTTATTCAAACCAAAACTAGCCGGTTTCCCATCTAAGTTAGAAATATTCAAAAAACTATAACATGCACTTTACAAAACATACATATCCCAAAAAGAAATAGTAGAGAATATCTAAAACATTTAAATGGACTCGAGAGGATAATCCTTACAACATATCCTTCAGTTTATCTTTGGGTATAAGATTAACGATAACTAAGTCCTTACTTATTCATAATAATATATTTCAATATTTTCACTTTTTCACATTTTCTAACACACATCGAGAATAAGCTTTTGCCTGCATGTGAGAATAGGACATTTCAAGATAATCCCTACCTTACTCCAATCATAAAGCGACTATAAGCGAGGCATCGTGAGCTTTGGTCATCATAGTGGAATAGGACATCGTGGTACACCTACCTCACCCAAATCATAAACGACTTCCGACACACACAATTATAATTATGTTTACTTAGAGATTTACATTTGGCGGTGGAAAAGATTATTTTCTAGTAGCACGTACCACTTTGAGCATAACACCTCGAGTAAACAATGTATTACTATTGCAAAGACTTAATCACGTTTCACTTATCACATTCAAACTTACTGAGATATTCACGGTATGTCATACTTTAATCCTAGAATACAAACTACTAAACTTTTCAAAAATTGTACATAAGCAAGAAACATGCTATAATCATCAAAAATCTCCAACTAAAATGGGGTAGGCTTTCAACATTTAGCTAAATCATTTACTATGGCATGTGAAAAGAGTGTCGGGTGAAACAACTAAAATTACTAAATATCTGATCTGACACAAATGATATAAACTCAAACAAAGACATGCATTTGTTCACTCGGGATATAACAAAAATTTGAAAATTAAGCACTTTTCATAGAAATACTAAAAATATGAGCAAGCAAAGTAGACACATAAATCATCTATCCACTTCCCCCACACTTAGATTGCAACTTGTCCTCAAGTTATACGAGAAATAATAAATTAGAGAACTTAGGTGATTGGATCTTTGGCAGTGCGGAGGAACCAACAAGAACCAGGATTGCTTGCATAGCTCGATGAAGCGTAGAGCATCACGGGACAGCTGAATACATCTTTAAAGTGCACAATAGCTATAGAAAGTATCCCATGAGACTTGATTAGTGCAAAAAGAGTCTTGAGGGAAAAGAAAAAGATTACATATATAAAGCACATGAAGAAAAGGAGATATAGAGATATTTCAAATTTAAGCTCATAGAAAGATGGAACATATACATGAAATATTTCAAAGTAATAGGCTAGGTGCAACAACATGTTTATATACTATAATGCAAATTACATGACATGCAATCTAAAAATAAAATAAAAGCGAGGTAGTATTACGAGCCGGCGAGTTAACTACGCTCAAGAAAAATAAAGAAAAATAGAAAAACAATGCAACTACATGAAATGCAACTAAATGATATGCAAAAATAAAGAAAATAAAGAAAGAAAACTAGCCCACTCATTTAGCAACCACGACATGTATAAAATAGCGTCTGCCAAATAATGGCGAGGTTACGATAAGCAGCGATCTTGTCCATTACATCACGGTGTAGGAAGCGCTTTAGAACTTCGTTGAAAGTGATAGCATTATGGAAAACCAGCGATTAGCTATACTAAGCGAGATATAACTCATACGGCCAAAGGCGTGGCATTACGGAAAACCGACGGTAGCTACCCGTATGAGTTACAAAAATAACAAGGAAGCACTAAGTCTCAAAGCTCACAAGATTCATCATAGCGGTATGTAGCATCACGAAACCGACATTAGCTACTAATTAACAATAAGACCCGATTATAGCATACGAGAACCAGCGGTAACTATAACTTGCATAGATGAATCATGTATAAGGAATAAGATCATTTACTTAGCATGAATTCATAGATGGAAAGGTATAACATTCATATTCGGGACATACATGTAAAAAAATAAATAGGCCCACGGATGCTCGAATGTAAGCAATCCATACTAAATAAAAGCATTAGGAATGAGATCAAGAAAAACCTGGACTCTTTGGTGGCGTTCGGCTGTGACAGGCGTTCACCTCAAAATCTGACTTTGGGCGGCGTTGGCAAAACAAGCGCTTCGTTTGACTTGAAAACCAACGGACGGACGTTGAAAGCATAGGCGCTAAATGCGGTCTTTAAACGAGCAGTCGAAAATATTTGAGCAGACGGCGTCAATACTCAAGCGCTTCGTTTACTGCGGCTAAAAAGCTGGGCGGGCGTTCACTAGCGAGCGCTTCGTCCTTACAGCGAATACAATGAGAAGCGAGAAAGCGCGAGACAAACCTAAAAACTTAAAACACATATTAACACAGATCACAATGACCACTTTCAATTAAAGCACAAAGAGGTTAGATCGGAAAACACATAAACACATACTTCACGTTTAAACAAAGCGAGTAAAAAACTTTTGCACATTCTTAACCTTATGGTCGCCGAAACCACGGCAAAATAAAAACTCGATTTGAGTAGCGCTACTTTTATTAAAGCGAAAAATAAGCGTAACAAAATCGAGAAATAACAAGATCAGATTCAACATGACACTATTCCCGGCAGCGGCGCCACTTTTGTTGGAGGATTTTGCATCATTAAACAAAGAAAATTTATAAACCACTAACTACCATACAAAACTAACTCATAACGGCCGAATACCGGGTAATTGATAGTAGGCGAAGTGAGTAAAGGGTCGATCCTGAGGGGTGGGATGTTGAATCTAATTTCACTAATTCCTTTCGATTGTTACTTAGGAAAAAGCGAATAAGCGAAAGAACAAATAAAATAAGCGAAGAGCAATTAAAATAAATCTAACCTCACGAAATAAAATAACACAATCTAAACTAAACTAAAGATACATGGGATCAAGCGATTGCACAAACCAAGTGATTTCAATCCAAGTTCATCTCATGATTTTAATTCAAATTGTGGTTTCACCTTTACACGAGATACAAATTCCTAATTCCTTAGTGAATCTATTCTCGAGCTACAGTTCTAATTCCTTAGTGAATCAATTTATCAATCTCTCATCTTCGAATGTTGAGATCGATTTACCAAACAAAACTCGGTGTAGATTCGGGTTAACTCTCGTATTTTAGAATCTAACAACCTAGATAATTAATCGATTAATTTGTCATCATTAATGATTAAAGATCCTATCTTTCTATGGTGATCTAACGTTACTCAACTTCCGTATGTTGTAACTATCAATAGAGAACTAATTTTCAATCTATTCTCATGGCATCATAAGCACAAAGAAAGATACAAAATAAATCAACAATCATGAAGAAAAGCTGGAATTGAATTAATCAAAAGAACTCACATAGTTTTGAGCAGTGGATCATCACCATGAGCGGAAAGAAAAGAAACATCTAAGCTACTCTAATCTAACCTCGGTTCACCCGAGCACAAGGCTCGGGTGACCGGCCTTCAAACTCTCAAGATCACATTTCTTTGGCCTCTCTGTTGATGTGAAGAAATTTACGAATGAATTTAGGGTTTGGGGCTCTTTGTGCTTTATAATAAAACTAAAG
Source organism: Gentiana macrophylla (assembly GCA_026214975.1). Classification (NCBI taxonomy): domain Eukaryota; kingdom Viridiplantae; phylum Streptophyta; class Magnoliopsida; order Gentianales; family Gentianaceae; genus Gentiana; species Gentiana macrophylla. The sequence goes on along the minus strand of CM047816.1, from coordinate 35,469,094 downwards.
TCGATTCTGCTCTGATAACCTAAGTCGATTCTGCTTGAATCGGCGGTGGGCGCTTCGTTTAAATAACCGGACGCCCGTCAAAATGCTTGGGCGGATCTGGGCCTTGATTCAGCCAGCGTCACGAACTCTCTGTATGTGAATTAGCTCCTGGGCGCGTTACGCTTTATCAGGGCGCCCGTTCGATATAAGCGCTTCTCGGGCGCTCGTTAAACCTTCGGATGAAACGCTTCGTCCATCTTGATGCAAGCGGATTTCTTGATAATTATCCTTTCTTTCCTCCATCTTTATCCTCTTGTAACATCTCTATCTCTTCATCAACACTTCAAATTTGACTTTAGACTCTTCCAAATCCTTTCCCAAGTTAAAGATATGTATCTACACACATGAAAAACATACCAAAAGCGTAACACGATTCCAAAATAACATAAAATCACCAAATAAAGCATATAAATCGATCGTTTTCATATTTAACCATTAAAAACACAATTTACTCAATATTTACATACATAGCTCAAAATCTATGAAAATCATCCGAATGTAGGGAAATTGATATAGAAAATATCTATAAAAATCACTATAATTTAGCCATAACAATGCAACTTATGAACAATGCCATTTGTGTTCCTCATACAGTGAAGAATATTTTTGCCTCCTTTGGATGTAGATTTCGAGCTTTGTTAAAATAGCTAAAACAAGATTACTGGGAGTGATAAATTAACAGGAAAGGAATAGATAATATTATCATTCAGTGGCTCAATCTTCATCTATTTGATCTTTAATTGGAAATTCTAGAGTAGTTGGGAAGGAACAAGGGTTATCGAACTGCTCTTAGCTGATTTTAACATTATTTAGAAGTTAGAGACATGTTAAATTTGCATAAGTGAGTATTGAGTTAACTTTAATTATTATTCCTTTCTGTTGTCATGTATATGTGTGCAGGATTTTGAAAGGTTTTGATGCTTTTGAAGAAATGTAAAGAAGGATTGGTATGCATCAAATCCCAAGATGGTATAATTTTCTTTGTCAAGTAGCGGTTGCCCATGAACCACGAATGATGAAGGTGCTTAGTGTTTTGATATTAGAAGATCCTACCATTTTGCTTACTATATGTAATTTACTTAACTTTTTAATATTTTGAAGCCATTTATACCTTAATGTATATATAGGATACCTCAGTGTATATTTTTTGATATATTAATGATAATGTTGCAACTTTTTGTAGTGTGGTGTATTTAGTGGTTAAGATATAGTAATATTTCTTCGTAATGAATGATTCTTGCTTGGTAATTAATGGCGGGTTTCACTTATTAATGGCGGTAATCTCCGTCATTAATGGGTAGAAACTAATATTCAGCTGTAGTTCTAATGAGAGGCAAATAGTATAATAATGAAATTACTCGTCACTAGAAATATTTATAATGATAGTCTAATCTCGTCATTAAATCCTTCATATTTTTAATGACGAGGCCGGTTCTTGTCATTGAATGCTTTAACTAGAAGGGCAACTATGAGGTGGGAATGAGGGGGATTTCCCGTCATTAAAAGTCTGTAAAGACGAGAAAATGACATATAATGACGGGAATTCCCGTCATTAAAACCCGTTTTTCTTGTAGTGAATCAGAAATGGGTTGAACGGCAAAAGTAATGACGAAATAAAAGAAGGGTGAAATATTCTTCTACCTATCAAACATTAGCGAGTATTTGGATCGGAGGGTGCAATTTCCCAAATCTAGTTGAAGCGAGCAAAATCCACGAGAATCGTAGTGCAAGAGAGAAGCTCAATTGACATGGAAATCTCAATGAGTGATGCACCTTTCAAGAGGGAGGCGGCGGGGCTAGGCAGGAGATGCGGACGAATGAGGACAAAGGAGGAGTTGGCGCTTGAAATGTTTTGAGTATATTTTAGGGTTGTATATGTTAATCGTAAGCGAGGATGAGTGTATTTGATAAAATTTCGAGGTTGGGACTTGGGAGTTATATTTTTAAGAACTTTATCTTTTAAATTTAGGACTAAACTTTTTTAAAAACAATATATTTTATATCAAACAAAATATTTTTTATGAAATAATTAGGAGTCTTTTGTTTGTAATAATGAAGAGATTTATTTGTCAACAATGAGGAGAAAATACATATTGGTCATTAAATTCATCACTTATCATTAAACTACCCTTTAATGGTGGTATTTACACTCATCGTTAAAATCACCTATTAGAAACCGCTTTTCTTGTTGTGATATTACCATGGCACTTGCATGCACATTAAAATGATTACGGCATCATTTCTTCTTTCACCCACTTAACACCGTGAGTCTTGACTTAATTTTTGCCAAGCCATATATTATACTCTCATCCACACATACAAAAAAAAAAAAATGAATAGCACAAATTTCTCTTTCCCGGCCTTAACATTAGTGGGATGTTGACTATTAAATTTTGAAGGCTCGATTGCAAAAAATTAAGCTTAGGAGAATCTGTTTTGTGTCTTGTTTATTATTTCCCAAAAAAATCACAAAAAAATGCCATGTTTGTTCTAGTTTTGTTGTGTAATAAAAGGGAGTAGCGTCTATATCCTCCCGAAAGTATAAAGTCATGTTGGTAGCATGTTTTTTATATAGTGATTAGGTAGACCCTTTTGAGATAATTAATGTGTCGAAGAAGCTGGTAGTCACGTGTCTCACTAGTTTTAATTTCATTGAACCACCCTACCATGAAATATATTCGACACTTATCGTTTTTACCACCATTTCGAGTCATTTTCCTACCTTTCCGGGCTATTTTCTACTCTGCTGTCTCAAGCCCTTATGATTTGTGTGGTGCATGTTACTTTGGTGATTGATATGAGATAATATACAAATATATAGTAGGAAATTTCATTGGAATGGGCTTGAGTGATTAACGACCTCACAAAAATGAGTGTTGAAGCGATTTTTATACCGTGAGTCTACTTGCTTAGTTTTTAGTTCTTAATGGAAGTGTTTGTTCATGTTTAAGTGTGGTAATTTGAAAGGATTGTCCATGTTTATATTATACATTTGAATGATTAAAGTAGAATTTATCGAGGCCAGCATACTTTGCATCCTACTTGGACTATGTGTGTTCAAAATGCTTCGTCTTGAATTGGTATTTTTGTAGGAACAAGCAAGGTTTAAGCATGGGAAGTTTGATAATTCCACAATATATATGCATTCTTGGATCATTTTGGCCAATTAGGATGCCTATTTTGTGATATTCGGATGATAAATTGTCTCTTTTGGACAAGATTCTTCTGCTTTGTGGCTTTGATATTTTATGAGATATGGTGAATCCAGCGTAGAAATGGCCTTAAAAGGAGGAAAAGATGGCAAGCTTCATTAAGGCGGGAAGAATCACACCAATGTGTGTGAGAATGGAGCAGTGTGATTAGTATTGATTTTTGCAAGCCAGCGAAATATTCATTTGTGGTTTCAATTTCCAGCGTGAATTTCAAGAAGATGGCAAGAAATACAGCAAAAATAGATGAAATAATCGCCACTTTATCCTATTTTCTTGGATTTTGATATTTGAAGATAAATTACACAATGTTAATTAAAGAAATGTCCTATTTATCCAAATATTTATCCCTCAAAGTTGTGTAAATCATCATAAGCGCCTCCATCTCCAAAGCAGGTGAATTTTGCTCTTTTATTATTCATCATCATCTCCCATCCCAAAGCGAGGATTTGAGTTCTAAAAAGTGAGAGCAGGCTTTTTCAATGTTGGATTATTTTAGAAATTGGAAAATCAGGCCCTTTTAGGCTCGACATTTTTCAGGCCGAACAAATTAAGACATTTTTTCGAGTTCCACGTCCAAATCTGAGTCAAAACCCTCAAATTTGGATGTATTTTGTCTAAATAAATTGAATGGGCAAAATGGGCGGAAACCGTCAAATGTTAGACGCACCCGTCAAATTAGGTTGAATTCCGTCCATTTGTTGGGCGGTCGTCAACATTTGGACGGTTTCCTTCCATTTGTCAACACTCTAAAACCGTCCCAATTTGGGCCGGTATCATAGTCTCTCCTTCCAAGCAGAAGGGCGCCACCGTCCAAATTTGAATGATTCATCCATTTGAAACCCTTATCATTGTCTTATTTACTCTCTTCACCTACTCTTGTCTTCACCGTTTCATCACACAAAAAAATCACCATTGCTTCCAAAAAAATCACCATTGCTACACTAAAAATTCACCATTGATACCAAAAAAAAAAAGAAAAAGAAAACATATTTGTCCTTTTGAAAATTTGCTTTGTTTTATTTCACGGAGTTGTATTTTTAAACAAATGGGTAAGCATTTACTTAAGTTTGAATATATTTATTTATTGTGTTTGTTTTTATTGTTATTTGTTCACATGAATTGAGTATGTTAATGTTATAAATTTTCGATTTTTAGCGTAGTGTAGTATGTGCATTTTAGGGGTGAGAAATGATTAATTTTGATTATATATTTCGATAATGGAATTGACATTCGTTGGATAATTATGGTAGTCAATGATACATTCTTATTTTGATTGATATATTACGATGAAATATTTGGATAACGATACATATATATTTTGGTTGATGTCAATGTGATGTTTCGTAGTAATAAGCATGAAACTTGTTTACGAATGTGTTTTATTGGTTTGGTACAAAGTTGATTATGTTGTTGTTGTAGTGGAAGATGAAAATTCAATTCAAATATATGGTTTTGAATTACATATTTTGTGATAGTATGAGAACATCTCTTGAAATTATTGGTAACAAGAATGTGATTTAAAAAAATTGAAACAAGCGACAAATTAATGTTGTTTGAAAATTCAAACGAATATCTCGGCTGAATTCCATGGTCGCCTAGGCACGATGAGGTTCTTAGAATTGCATGCTTTCCGAGGGTTTTCGATTCCTTCGATCCAGCGGTGTCATGCCCAATCTCGAGGCTTTGTATTGGGGCTCTAGTAGGTAGCTCGTAGAATATTTCATTAGGTGCGCTCAGCAGAGCATCTTTTCTGTCTCCAGTGACTGATAAATCCTCAGCCGTAAGTGAGGCACCCACCAGATTGAAAATATAAGTTACTGTTCTACCCGGCTCCGTCCGGCATCCGTTCTCCTCGTCATCATCAAGTACTCTATGACGTTGGTATAAACACCACTCTCTTCTTCTCTTACCCCCCCTCTAACGTTACAACACAACACAACACAAAACAACGATGTTCCGAAAAACAAAAAAGCAGATGATAAGACATTTTTATATATATATATATATATATATATATATATATATATATATATATATATATATATATATATATATATATATATATTTATTTATTTATTTATATGTGTGTGTGTGTGTGTGTATATATATATATATATATATATATATATATATATATATATATATATATATATATATATATATATGTATGTGTGTGTGTATATAAATATATATTTAATATGTGTGTGTGTGTGAGTATAAGTATCCTCATTTATTAATAATTGTGTCATTCTTTTTGACATATACATACACAAAATATCATATTTTAACATCGCAAAAACACTCACAGTCACACTCACACACACACTTATTACATATATGCACTTGTACTTGTTACATATATATGTGTATGACACTGACAATATGATGACATATATACAAACATATTATATATTAATTGTTTATATATTATTTTATATTCATATCTCCTTTGTATCTTTTGATGTAAATTTATAATTCTTTCTGAGATAACAACATTGTGTCCGTTAAGTTTGAATTTGGTGGAAGTGGATATACAACGAAGGATCACGACGGATGGTCTTATAGAAAGGAAAATTTTATTTGATTCGTGTAAAAACCGATTTGACATTGGGCGAAGTGAAGCGAAAGTGTGTGGGAAAGTAGGAATTGATGTATCAAAAATAAATTTGTCATGAAACTTTTGTGCGCAAAATACGAGGGCGATTGATGTTTTGGATGATGAGACATGACTAGGGTACATTGATGATCTGCTTAGACTAAGCTGTCAAACTTTGTGTTAATTTGAACCGTTATTCTTGATGATGACTCGGAAGACATATCGACAACGCATTTGACTTAAATGAACAACCGATAGTTGAAGAAAATGATAGAGGGATTGAGGATTTTACACCCGAACTTTATTATAATCGGAATTCCGGTGAGCATGTTGTACGTACTCAACCAGTCTCAGCCCCTCATGAAATTGTCCTCTAACCGAATACAACTTTCGGTGATCAAGTAATTGACTTGTCAAGTGAGCGTGGCTACGATTGGGGATTTATTGCAAATATGATTAGTCAGCCATTGCACATACCTTTGATGAACAACTATGGCTAGAATGTGTCCATCTATGAATGAAGTTGGAGCGTCTCGGCGGAATTTAGATCAGGCGACCACACACCATATAGGCAGACAAACTAGTGGTAGGAGGCATGAACGATGTGGAAGGTGGGACATGTTGGAAAAAGCCCGGCGATTTATGCAAACATCGATCACAAGCACCGATGCAAGCGAGGCCTCGTTATCGGCGGATCTTTTATGAGTTATTTGTGACACCTTTGCAATGAGAACCACGACCTTTGGTCACACATTTAGTATGGCAAGTATTAATCGCAATAGAGGTGCTCATTTCGGTGCGGAATGGACCCGTCCCAAATTCCTCCATGTCCATGTGTTGGGACGTTTCAGACCGATAATGCGAGATGTATTGTTTATTGGAAAAAAGTATAGAGACAAGGAGGATATGAAGGATAAAATGAGTTACCACGCATTGAAACATGACTACATGTTGAAACTCGTTAGGTCTGACAAGTAAAAGTTAAAATTACGATGTTATACTTCAGAACGATGTGAGTGGAAGGTTGTCGGTAGGAAGGTTGTTGATTCAAATGTGGACGCAAGGGACGGACAACGTTGCATGAACTTTGAGATAACCGCATACAATGAAACCCACACTTGTGGATTGGAGCAATTGACTGACAATCATAGACAAGCCAAGCCCGGACCTATAGGTCGTTTCGTAAGGGATAGCCTCATAAAACTCGGCAGCGGTTTCACGACAAAAGTTTTACAAGCTAAGGTCAAAAAAGCATTCAACATAGACCTTAATTATCAAAGTGCCTATCAATGTAAACAGAAAGCCTTGGAATTGATCAGTGAAGCATAGAAATGTCGTATTCTAAATTACCGCCTACTTTTACATGTTGAAAGTAGAAAATTTTGGAACCATCACAGACATTGTTCCTGATGTGCTAGGCAGGTTCAAGTATTGTTTCATAGCTTTGGGTTCTAGTATTGAGGGGTTTAAGTATTGTCGGCCTATCTTAGTTGTGGGACGGTACACATCGAAAACAAAATGCGAGGGACATTGTTAGTAGCATGATCGGTGTAGACGCGGGCGACCATATCTTTCCGTTAGCTTTTGCCGTGACCGACGGAGAGAGCCGCGATGCGTGAGCGTATTTCATGGAAAATGTGAAGTCGATGATCGAGAGCGTAGTGACTTAGTTTTCATATCGAGATGAGGGCCAGGCATCATTAGAGCCATTAAATTGTATTTCCAGGCGCTTACCATGGTTACTACTACCACCACATCGTTATGAACCTCAATAAAAATTCGGGAGCCACGGGATATTGTCCGTACACTTTCTAGGAAGCCGCTTATACATTTTCGAAGCGCGATTCAAAATATTATTTCAAAAGATAATAGAGATGGATAGAGACCCAACCAAACCAGTTTCGCATTACCTACATGAGATTGGAATCGACAAATGAGCACGATCATAATTTCCGAGTACACGTTACGCAATAATGACAAGCAACCATGCTGAAAGCTTTAACAACGTCATCAGGGATGCACGTAAGATGAGTATCGGGAATCTCTTTGACCACATCAGGGGAGTGTTGCAGCGTTGGCATTGTGAGAGGAGAGAACTTGCGGACTCGTGTCGTACCGTGTTAGCCCCTGTACCTGAAGAGTTCTTGAATTATGTTTGCGTGCCAGAAGGAGTTTCACACGGCGCCGAGATCGACCGGGACCGATTTTGATTGGGGACATCGATACTAGTGAGAAAATAAATATGCTTACGAAGAAATGTTATTGCGGGCAGTTTCAGGGACTTCAGTTACCTTGCGTACATGCTTGCGCTGCTATAAGTCACCGCTGCGAGAGTCCGTACACTTATTGTTTTCATTACTACAAAGCTGCATGTTTCCAACGTATATATGAAGGACGCGTTTTCCCTGTTCCAGTCGAGGATGATTGGATTTTTCCTGAATGGATTAGAACTAAACCTTCCCTCAATCCGCCTGAGCCTAGAGTGAGGAAAGAGGAGAAACACAGAGTATGGGAGCTAGGCGGGGCCGACCCAGACCACGAGGATTCCTTCTCAAGGTGAGCCTCCGGTGCTAGGACTAGCAGGATGCCTACTGAGAGGACAAACCCAGGTTATGGTAGGAATTGCTCGAATTGCGGTAACCCCGGACACAGAAGGAATAGATGTCCAACTCGTGCAGTTGTTCCTAATTGATTAAATCTCTACTTCAGCATGTGTTGATGTTAATTTTGTAAGCCATCACGATTGTAATAAATATATTTATTATTGCGTTGGGTTGAATGTTATCTCACATTGATTTCAAAAGATTGACCAACAGGCGATCGAAATAGATACTTGTTACACTAAATGACTTAATTTATGGAAGATGATATAGTCATCATCATTGTAGCTTTCAGATTCTCTCCTGTAATCATGCCCACCAAACTTGAACCCATCATGGGAGAAATGTAGTTTTAGAGAAAATTTGATGCTGCTTGTACACCGAGCATAATAATATAATATGACTATGTGCAAAAAAGTCCAATGAATCTCCTAATCCAAATTTGAGAAAATTATCCAAGAGCATTCCACTTCTTGATTTGGAGTTTCCTGCTTTCTTTCTTTGCAAATGAATGTGATAGTCCTCTCTACTAGAGAGGGAAGAACCACCTTATGCGATTGTCAAGACAAGAAATCACACACCAAAAATCACCAACTTTAACAAAGTCTTTTGTTTTAACACAGTATAACTATATAGCAGTAGAACTGTTGAAGCCCAGAGATGAAATCATAAAGCAAAATCCATTATCTTTAATTACGAGGAGAAAGAAAAATAATGTGATCATGGAGTCTAGAGACTAAAAGATAAAATGAAATCATAAAACAACATATGCAACTTCAACAAAGTCTACAACTTTCTTCGTTGTTAAAAGAAAATAACTTGCACGTGAAAAATAAACCTTAAAAGTTATCTTGATTAAAAGTTTCGTAGGTGATAACGTCATCATGACCGTATGTCACATCATCTTCAGCATATTCCGGCACCACGGCAGACCTCACACACATAGCTGTGGTGAGATACGGGAAAAATATATATCCATCGCCTGCGTTGCCCTTTACTATATGTCGAATCCTGGAAAGAATATACTCTCCGACGTCAAAGTATGATGTAATAGATGCATCACGCATGAAGTGCATACAAATCAAATGTCGGTGTGGTGTAGTTCACCGTGCCATACATATTGGTGGCAAGGAACATAATCAAGAAAGGAAGGAATGGACCGCACCAGGACAGGGGTGAAAGGCGGGTATGCCTCACGTGTTCTCAAAGATCGTCTCCCAAACAAAACAGCCATGTCACATTTGTAGTAATTCATGAACATCCGGAAATAGAAAGAAATCCAAACCATGAGGATATTACGGAATGGCATACTCGTTGTTGATCCATGTATTATTCAAAAGCAGCGAGAATGCCTCGCACTCGACGCACCATTCATTGAGCTCTTTATCATAGCTACACAAGCGTAAAATTCATGCACAATAGACCGATTCACGTGATGAAAGCTTAATGGCCTTTGGGGACACCATGCCAACTATTATCTCGGAACAAGTTCACGATCAAACTAGGAAGACTCTCACGTTCAATCGCCTCTGTAATATGACTCTTGCCATCCGGTTAGTCACATACTCACGCCTCTATCTCTTCATTGTGAAAGCGGCTTATGAGAGGCGCTCTTCCAGCGACAAATCAATTTCGTCATTGAAATGAACACATGAGCATGTGGGTTAGCCATTGAAAGGAACACTATAGAAGAGATTATATGAGTAAAATAAGCGAGAAATGAGAGGGATGAATGGTTGTTAAAGGATTTGTCACTTTATAGATTTTTTTCCAAAATAAAAATTGATTGAGAAGGTCGGTGGTAATTATGACTCGTGGACATTTTTGAATACATCTAAATTTGGACGGAGTGTCCAATATTTGGGCGGTCATAACTCACCACCATTTGGCGTGTGGGGCCCGTTTATAGTGACACTTTGCACTATGTGTCATGCCTAAATGCAATAACTCACAATCACTTGAAGTGTGGGACCCGCCGATAGTGACCACACATGACATATAGGTAGGACAAATAGTGCGTGTCAAGTCTTGTCTTAGACCGACAAATATGGCTACTCAAGAAGCATTAATTGGATTTCGTCGTCTAAATTATGAGGATTCTAATTAAGTAAGTGAATTCGGACGGATTCCGCACCTTGAATCAATCAATGTTCTTGTTGAATTTGTAGATATTACTTTATCCTTTGACATTGACTACACCTTCATTTCACTATTTTCAAAATATCATGCGACACCATGACGATTCAAGGTGAATATTGATTGATTGAAAGTATAGAAACCGTCCGAATTCACTCACTTACCAATATTTGGACGGAATACATCTAAATTTGACGGAATCCGTCCAAATTTGGACGTCATAACTCACCACCATTTGACGTGTGGGGCCGTCGCCTATAGTGACCAGATCTTGCACTATATGGCCTGTTTCTAAATTTATAACTCACAACCACTTAAAGTGTGGGACCCAATGATAGTGACCACACATGACATATAGGTAGGACACGCACAAGTGCGATCAAGTCTTGTCTTCAGGCCGGAGAACATGGCTAGTTATGTTTTGACATTAATTGGATTCCGTCTAAATTAGGAGGGATTCCATCTAAATTTGATGACTTATCCGTCTAATTGGATCCATCCTTGTTTGGACGTGAGTGAATTCGGACATTTATACTTTCAATCAATCGATGTTCTTATTGGATTTTGACGGAGTCCGTCAAAATTTGGACGGATTCCTTCATTATTGGTCGATAAGTAAGTGAATGGGACGGATTCCGTACCTTGAATCAATCAATGTTCTTGTTGAATTTTGAGATATTACTTTATGCTTTGACATTGACTACACCTTCATTTCACTTTTTCAAAAATATCGCATACTGACATGACAATTCAACAGAACATTGATTGATTGAAAGTATATAAACCGTCCGAATTCACTCCAGCGACCAAAAAGGACGGAATCCATCCACTTTGGACGGATTCCGTCAAAATGTTCGAATCTGTTCTAAAATCAACAGAACATTGATAGATTGACAAGACTGACAATGACCTCTTACATCGATAACTATATATATACTATGAATTTTACACTACCCATGCATAACCCTCACTTTTACTCTTGCCTTAGCCACAATGTCCGAATCAGATTCCCTCCTTCTAACATTGATTTTTAATCCCGAAAATGAAATTCTCCGGAATGGCATCCTCATGACGCATGAGCGGCCACGGTATAACTCACTTTTACGATCGATACCTGTGAGCGCCATCCATGGCGATCATTTGGCACTTTCAAGATGTAAGTGTTGTAGGAGATAGGAGAATTGAATGGGAGAGTCTACCTACCAGGATGAAGAGTCTCTTACGTAGAATTTCATCGGAGCGCCACACAACGTAGTCCCACACCGACCTCAACTATGAATCGATCAATTGTTCGTGAATTCTACACACTTGTCCGGTCAAAAATTAATGCGTCGGATGATATAATACCAATTATCGAGGGTGTACAAATTATACGGAGTAGATGTTTGCTTTAACTCGGATTGGATCAATCGCTACTATGGTGTATCCGGAGTGAAGCATACAATCACTTATATTTTACCAATTCAAACATTGAGGCATTCCAACGTCTCGATTGAAAGCGTCAATTTCTAACGAATGGATGCGTGTTATTTTTGAATGGATTGCTAGTAGCGTTTATGGTACCGTACACATTTATTGAACCGATAAATGAGCCGCAATCGCTTTTGTGTACGCATTTTGAATCGTGAAGTTGATTTTGGACGTGAAATCATTGATAGGATTGGTAAAATATCCCTTAGCATAATTGGTGATGGTTATCTCATTATCCATTTCTTATCACGGCTCTCAAAGAGATTTTCACATACTGCAGTATGACAATGATGACATTGATCAGGAAACCTCCCTATCATCTTTGTGACCACCCTTGGTTTGTTTAAGAGCCAACATTTCAACTTAGGTTAGGCTAATGGCTAATGGATAATATGTTTCCTTTCATTAAGAAGATGTTTTATTAAAACAATATAAATTAATGCTTTGTCGCTAGTCTCAGATAGTGGTGGTGAATGAGATGATCACATTATGTGAGGAGAATGAGGATGTACTCCACCATTAATACACTTCTGTATTAAAGTTGCATATTTTTGTTGTATGATTTCTTGTTTATTGTTTCTTTCTTCTAACAATTGTAATGGATGATATTCAAATTTTGAGCATTCGGACTTGTTTTTTAACTTATGCAATCGGACTAGATTTTTTTTTTTTTATTTTGAGGTGAAACACATTGGCTCTTTTAATATAGTAAATGATAATGATAATGATAATTGTTTGTTTTTAACATTTGCTTACTCGATAATTAACAAAACATAATTGTCGTTTTGATCGATAAATATGTATATACGAATTAAAAAATCGAATTCTTGAACTTTGGATGGTCATAACTCGCCACCACTTAAACAACAGGAATAAAAATTGATAATATAAAAAGCTAACAAAATTTATAATATAAATATTACAACGCCATAAGTTGAGATAAAACAAACAAAATGTCAAGTGACTATACACTAACAAGTGCTTATACATTCACCAAAAATACCTAAATATCTAAAGCTCTATGTACTGATGAAACAACTGCACACACATTTTATGTCTTAATAACAACATATTATCAGGTTTGATCAATGAAAAAATTTCTTTGTGCAGCAAATGCTCGATGAACTTGACTGTGTAACCCCACAGTCACCCCTGTACAGAATGTAAATTTTGATTAATCAAATGATAAGAAAATAATGTATACTGTGTATTATTATAAATAGTTTGAAATTTATAACACTTACGGGATTGGCATTTGTGGTACGTATTTAGCCGTCACTGCTTTGACCGCAATAGGAGGCTTCGCTGGATCAAGCATTTGTGGGAGGTTACGTAGACGAGCATCCATATCAAACACTCTCCTCAACGAAACACCGAATGCTCTTATATAATCCTTCACATATTCCCTCTCCTTATAGTTATCCCCGATCAGACAATCATACACTCTAATCTTCCAGCGGGGAATAGACACTTCGACAGCAGCCCAGTGACCATGATATATAGCCCAGGGCATGTACACCACTGTGTTTTCATCCCATTGCTTGACGTACTGAATCAAATGATTTGGAATATACGTTTTGTCAGGCGTCGTTCCCTGATATATATGACCCTGACCGCAAAATGAGGAGAATTCAGAGAAGGCAATGGCCGTATGCGGTTTAAAGCATTCTGGATATACTTCCATTTGGCGTCGTATAAGGTCCAGGAACCCATCGATATGTTGTACGCATGCAAAAAAGAAGTTAGATATAATGAAATCAGACATATGAAAATTTGGATATATGAAAATGTAAGTCACAAGAATATACCTCTCGGTCTAACTCTGCATACTTCACATTGAAGGCGTTCGAACCACGCCTTGCCCACCCGATCTACCATTGGTTCTCCAAATGCGAGGCCCGTGGGAATCTCTATTGGGGTGGATCTTCTTGTTCGTACCAGGAGATAAATTGGTCTTCCAACTCTTGCGAGAAATTTTATCAACCTTTCGTCCATCTACTAGCACTTTGATCGGTGACAGCGCGACCCGTCACGTAAATATCGTGGTTGGTTAATAGTAGTCGACGGGTTGTCAATCTTTTGTCGATTGCATAATCCGCTTTCGTTTCCCCAATTGAATATCAGTTGGACCCAGCCAGCCTAAAAATATTCAATACATTATCGAGTTAGAGGGTTTTTCACAATGTAATTTCTAGTTTCAAAACTAAAAATCTACAAACTTACTAGAATCGATCTGAGGCTCCTCAACCGATTCCTGAATGGTGCCAGTAGCAGCCATTGTCGTAGGCTCGGGAGTGTCTATACCAAATATAATCGAGATAATCAATTAACGAATGACAATAAAATTAGATTTTTAATGTTAATAATACAAAAATCAATATACATTAACTCTCTATAAACAATATGGAATTCGAGTTAGATAGTTTTTCACAATGTAATTTCTAGTTCAAAATTAAATATCTACAAACTTACTAAAATCTATCTCAGGCTCCACAACCGATTCCTGAATGGTGTCAGTGAAATGCCCTTGTCGTAGGCTCGGGAAGTGCCTAAACCAAATATAATCGAGATAATCAATTAACAACAAAGAATAAAATTAGATTTTTAATGTTAATAATACAAAATTCAATATACATTAACTCTCTATAAACAATATGGAATTCGAAAGTTAGATAGTTTTTCACAATGTAATTTCTAGTTCAAAATTAAATATCTACAAACTTACTAAAATCTATCTCAGGCTCCACAACCGATTCTCGAATGGTGTCGATGAACGGCCCTTGTCGTAGGCTCGGAAGTGCCTATACCAAATATAATCGAGATAATCAATTAACGATGACAATAAAATTAGATTTTTAATGTTAATAATACACAAATCAATATACATTAACTCTCTATAAACATATATGGGAATCGAGTTAGATAGTTTTTCACAATGTAATTTCTAGTTTCAAAATTAAATATCTACAAACTTACTAAAATCGATCTCACGCTCCACAACCGATGCCTGGCTGTTGGCAATAGCGGACTTTGTCATAGGCTCGGGAGTGTCTATACCAAATATAATCGAGATAATAATTTAACGACAGCAATAAAATTAGATAGTTTTTCACAATGTAATTTCTAGGTTCAAAAAAAAAGAAAAATCAAATAACTTACTAAATGTAGCTGTGTCTGAAGTGGTGTCGATGACGCCTCTCTCATACCCTCAGGAGTTGCTATACCAAATATAATCGAGATCATCAATTAACGATAACAAACAATAAAATACCTATCTTAATAATACAAATTACCTATTAGATCGTCGGGGTCGAAGTGTTGCGGAGGCTGGGACTGGGATGACTGATTACCACCCTATTAATAATTCAGATTCGTGTGTTAACAATATAAATACGTCTGTCAAATTCGTATGTGCAAGATAATTCATACATGTCTAAATGCCTGCAGTTCCACCCATTTGACAAATTTTGAATGCTGATCTTTAAAAAATCCCAACTCAGCCTTAACTTTAGCTAACCCACGCATCGTTTCACTTAACTGAGCCTTCACAGCTCCTAGCTCAGAGTTAGTCTTTTGAAGCTCGGTAGTTGCATTTCTTAACTCGGAGTTGGTTTTTACCAACTCAGTCTTCGCAACACTCAACTCCGAGTTAGTTTTATCCAGCTCTTGTTGGATGATTTGAGTAATTACTGGCCTCAGTTCTTCAGCCTGCACATTTAGGGATATAGTGTCATCGCCTTGCGGGTTCGCGGAGGTAGC